>CM075775.1:10074231-10674231 GCA_037974665.1 Ehretia macrophylla | reverse complement strand
CTAACATAAGATGAAAAAATCAACACATAAAGTTTGAATGGTTTGGCCTCTGCCTCCGTCCAAAATATCCTTCAATCATGCAAATCAATGATTACAGTTTTCAAGACAAAAACTATAAAACCCTCTCTCTCTTACTCACAATCACTCTCTAACTCGATTACGCTCACACTCAATCATAGTACAAAAGACAATTTGACACACCTGCACACATGCTATAGTCATCTATTTATAAGGTACTAATCATATCCCTACTGGACTAGGATTGTTTTCTATTTTACTCTAATTAGACTATGACTTTTTTTTCCGTCAACATTTTTAACATAAGTATTTAAAATAAGTAAATGCCCTTATTTTTAACTTTAATGTGTTTTAAGCATTTGATTAATCAACTTCTCCAAATTTACCAATTTGTCCCTCTTTGGTACCCTCATTTTTCCCCAAGCTCAAAGACTCCATTTTTTCATTTGTCTATCTACTCTCTTGCTTTTAACACACTATGTGGCCTTCAAACACTCATCAAATTGGCGAAGAATTCAAGCTATATATTTATATAATTATATATACACATTAGATAAAGAAAAGAAAATATAGGGTAAATACTCAATTTGGTCTCTTATCTTTAGAGTTTGTGTTATTTCAGTCCTTATCTTTCAAAATTGACTTTTTTAGTCATGTATCTTTATCATTTGTTCCAATTTAGTCTTTATCCTTCAAAATGTACCATTTTAGTCCCGTATCTTTACTATTTGTCCCAACTTAGTCCTAATATTTCAAAATGGTAGAGGACTAACATGAATCATAATGACAAAGATAAGGACTAAGTTGAGACAAATGGTAAAGATACGAGACTAAAAATATACATTTTGAAAAATAAGGACTAAGTTGGGACAAATGGTAAAGATACAGGACTAAAAAGGTACATTTTGAAAGATAAGAACTAAAATGTCACAAACCCTAAAGATAAGGAACCAAATTGAGTATTTACCCTAAGATATTTGTGTATATACATATATACATATATATATATACCTATTACAGAAAGGATAGGAATATGTATTATCACTTAACTCCCTTGAAGCAGTGCTTTATGACGCTAGAAGATAACTTTATTTGCTTTATGTTGAAGTGTCAAAGGGTAGCTTGGTGGTCGACTTGGACAAAAGGCTGTCAGATATGGTGGAGAAGATTTAAGGTTATTAAGCCAGGAATCAAAGAGGTTTACATGGTTGCTTCCAAGTTATCACACTCTAAAGGAGTGAAGTGCACTAGAACCCCCTGTATTTTGGCATAAGTGTATCAGTACCCCATGTGTTTCAAAAACTAGAATAAGTAGTCTTTATGTTTTGGTAAACTAGCTCACGTGGCCCCTCCATCCCTTTTCCGTCAAAAAAGCTAATGGACATGACAAAAAGATACATTTTCCCTCATGTAATTAAAAGCCCTTTTTGTTTATTTACATATACATATATACATACATATATATATATATACATATATACATACATATATATATATATACATATATATATATATAATTTTTTTTAGGGGGCTATAGATCATTTGGTAGATAAAAGTTAATCGATTAACGACTGTGTGATATGAGAGGCATTTTCCTCTCTGTGCTATTTTTTGTAATCTTATTGTTGGTTATTGTATTTGGAGCTTTGGCGAGCTCTGATAGCTCTGATCTGGCGTCGAAAAGCTCAGACGATCCTTCTGCCAATGATATGAAGCTCGTTGTTTCTCTTTTTTTTTCTTTTTTATTTAGGGCATAATTGCACTTTGTCCCCATTTCTTTTCCGCCATAATCCATAGATAATCATCATCAACAACAAGAAGAAGAATACATATATACATATATATACACAAACACACAGACACACACAAAATGTGGAATTATCGAGATAGCTCAGTTGGTAGAGTAGAGGACTAAAGGGTTCTTGGTTTATAACAGAAAAGCAAAACAAAATCACATGCTTTTGCAGAGAGAGGCAATCACCATTTCACAAAATTCCAATAGCTCTGCTGCATCATTCTTGAGCTCAAAATTGCAACCTAAACATAGTCTCAAACTTCCAATAACTGTTGGAGTTTATTTTTTGGGTTAATTAACACACACGCACATACACACACATACGCACATATACCTTTGATGATGGAGTTCCATTTGGAAGAAGATAAGCAAAGGAATCAAGACTCGTTCCCTTTAAATGGGGTGTTGTATCTTTGCAAAGATCACAAAGTTTACAACTCGTATAGTCTCTGACCAATATATATATATTTATATTAAAAGACATGAAAATTATGGACCGAAAAGAAGAAAAATAACAAAAAGAACAACAAAAAAACAGTAACCTAGTGCCAACTGAAACACACTACCAGTAATAGCAAAAGCAAAATTTTGAAACAAGTGCATTTGCTTTTTGGAATCCTTTAACTTGAATAGCAAAAGGATTCAATTAGTTTGCTATTAGGGAAACATATTTTTGATGATGTATACATTATCCAAATAAAATGGCAACTCCGTGGGGGTGGGACTGATGGGGTAGAGGGATAGGGTTGACGGAGTGGAGCGGGGGAGGGGGGGCTGACGGGGTAAGGAAGATGATGGATTGAGAGAAGGGCATTTACGTCCAAAAACCAATAAATTTTGCTGACATGTACATTAAAAAATCAGCCCATTTGAATCTGAAGCACGTCGTTGTCAATCTCTGTTAGAACTAACGATTTTTTGGACGGTAGGGGGTCCTATGCACTTTTACCAAAATATAGGGACTACTTATGCTAGTTTTCAAAACATGGGGGGTATCGATGCACTTATGTCAAAACACAGGGGGTCTGGTGCACTTTAGATACATAAATTGCTAATATTTTGCTTTCTTTTGCCGGGGAAGGGGGTTGGGGGAAGAAGACATTTTTTTCTAATTTTTTATTTTATTTTTTGGTAAAAAAGGTATTTTAGTAAATGTATAAACTTATTTTATTGGCAAAACTAATAAAAAAATCAAGAAAGTTGCAATCCAAGCGCGTGCAACACACTTTCCTTTAAAATTATCGACTTTTTTGTCAGAGGGGATGTGGTACTACGTTTTATAATATCATTGAGAATTCTTGTACAATTTTAACAAAAATAGGGGATTTGTGCACTTTTGGCAAATCACATGACTACTATACAATTCACCCAATAAACAGTTTATCACTGAATCAACAAAGAAGAACTATAGAACAAGAAAAGAATAGGTAGTTTCTGTTGGTTTCCTATATAATTATCACACCCCCAAACCTATCACTAGACAAGTTAAGGATGATCTCCGACAAAATAAGATCACTCCTCGCGAATATGTACAGAGGCTGAAACAAATAGCAAGGGAAGATTACTGACTGCAACCATTGAACAAGCACTTTTGAGTGATGTTTTCATTGGTAGAATTAGTACGTAGTTACAACTAATCTTCACCCATTGAAGGTTTAGATACATATAGTAGTGTTTTGAAGCTAGATTCTCTTAAATTCCGATAATAGTGGATATGGACTTGAATATGGAGATATTTTTTTGTCAATTAACTAACTCGTTTAAAGACTAACATTAAAATTTCCCATTCTACTTTTTCTTAATTTAAGTTTTGTGCATTATGCTCCAAAACTTGAGAGAAACAAGTTTTGGGGGGAAAATATACATATTGTGTTAGTCCACATAGCTTATTATGGAAATACGAAATTAAAGTAAAATTTTCAACAATCTGAGATGTGTTAAACTGAAATGTGAGAATTGTTGTAAGAGCTGTGGATTCGCGAACTCTTTAAAATGCCTGAAAACAGATTGAGTGTTTAAAGAGTAAACTGGTTTATCTTCAAAGTCAGCCATGGAATGATCACAAATTATTTTAGGGGTTATTAAATAATTTCGTAATACTGTTTTGACCATAGAATTATTTTTGCCATTAAAAAGACCATTAATTTATTTGCAATGGTTTCATTTAAGTCATTCAGTTACATTCCATTATGAAAACTTAAGGAGAAGGGTTAAAATATAAAAACTAAAATAAGGGTAGCCAAATAAAAGATCTAGTTTAGTTCATTATCTTTGGTGTAAATGACACTTTCATCCATTATCTTTCAAAATGAACCTTTTAGTCCATTATCTTTGATGTAAATGACATTTTCATTAATTATCTTTCAAAATGAGCCTTTTAGTCCAATATGTTTCACATCAATTACGCCATTAGTCCAATATGTTTCCTTCAATATGTTTTGAAGTTGGACTAACGACGTTACTTATGTGAAACATATTGAACTAAAAGGTTCATTTCTAAAGATAATGGATGAAAGTGTCATTTACACCAAAGATAATGGACTAAAAGGTTCATTTTGAAAGATAATGGATGAAAGTGTCATTTACACCAAACATAATGGACTAAACTAGACGTTTACCCTAAAATTTATTTTTATATTTCTCGTTATTGTTTTAAATCATAAATTCACTTATTCAATTCTCTATTTTCTTTTTTCTTTTTTTTTATTTTGTTCCTCTTTCTCTCCTCCCTACCACTTATCTTCTTTCATCCCCCTAACACCACCATTCACCACCACGCCACACCATTCTTAGCAATTATCCACCACCACCATTGTAACGGTACGATATCTCATGAGACTGGAGGGCCCGATTCCATTCCTGAAGTCACGAAAAATGAGAGAAAACGGACAGAGTCTCTCCTATTTATAAGACTATCTGATACATGCACACATGCTATATAACCACAAAACAGCTCCTTCACAATTCCCATCCTTCGATATTAACACATACAACAAACTCCTCAAGGTCATCCGAGTCTTGGAACTCAACAAACTCAACAAAGTTACACAAGCAAGCATGCGATCTCATAAGTTATTGAAATACTAGGTTATAAAATCAGTTATCATACCACCATAATGTTCTTTATTCAATTCATTTAAAGATTAAATCTTCCAATCACTCCCTACCTCATTTCACACACAAGCATGCAAGCTAATTAGACAATAAAATAAATCTTTAAAGTTATTACATGCCAGTTGGGAGATTTAGATACAATCCTCTACAGAGCAACATAAATACATACTAAACTTCTTCGAACAGAAAACATATTACAAGACAACTCTACATTTGCTTTACAAATAACACATAGTACAGCTAGCTAAACAACTTCATTCAAGATGTCTTCTGGCCTTCTCTTTCTCAATCTCTGAACCTGAAATGGTTAGAAAGAGGGTTGACCATACAACACTCATATGCCCAGTGAGGAAAGGAACATATAATCGGGGAGTTTTCGAAAAACATTTTCTTGCAATGCATATAAATCATAAAATCATTTAACAAGATAAAGTACTCATTCGAGGGAATAAAACCAATTAACTTATTAGAGAACTATAACTAATAACAAGCAATAAAGAATAAGCAAGGAAATACAAAAGCCACATAAACACAATTAACAAGGCGATACCAATGTACAATTAATAATTAAGCGTCACCTAACAAGGGAAAGAGAATAACCACATCAAGAAGTATACGATATAACTATAAGATCACAATCCAAGGTAACTCTCCAAAGAATAAGGGCCCAAGCAAGAGTTACACGATGGATGACCAGAAGACGAGTAAGACAATTAAGACAATTAATTCAAGTGTCACTTAGTCAAGTTTGACTCAATTAGGAGATAAACTCTGGTACAATCTGGCGATAGCCTCCGACACATTCAGGAATTATTCTGATACTCGCATATTCGGGAGGCATACCCCGGTACATTCAAGTGATTTGCACCGCACACCGATTAATCACATAATCGAGGTAATATTCAACTAGAAGTTCATCACAATTTAGCATACAATCAAGTAACATAGTGTACAAGCCATAAATCACATCATACAACAACTACTTAACAAACATTAGAACTACACAATTGTGATATAAACATTAACCACAAGTGCACAAAGGGGTCATTATCATGCTTTTCACGAAAACATACCAAAAGCTCACATAATCCTTAAAGTTGCAAGTAAACACATAATAACCAATTACAAGCCCATACAAGCTCTACAACACAATTCCCATATTTCCCCCTTTGTTATCCTAAGCCATTTAACTCTATAACGAAGACCAAGGTTCCCAATTCTTGAACGACCTATTCTATTCTTTTAACTATACATTATGGCACACGAAACTACCCGATAGCCCACATTAGCCACAAAAGCCCCGTTTTTCCCCTTTTGCTTTATAACTACAAATACTCTATTCGATGTCCATTTAAGTGGCATAATGGCATATTTAGTACTTCCATACCCTAAGTACACTAAATATAACACTTAAATCAACCTAGATTTATCTTACACCCAAAACTCCTTTGTAAACTAAACTAATTAGGCATTTTTACTCAAGTTTCGGGCAATCTAAGTTCATACAACTATAATTCTACGTTAATTAGCATCTCTAGCACCTAAAGGAAGCATGAAATCAATCTAATTAGCAATTTATAGCAAAACCCTATAATATTACTATTTATCATCTTCCTCATTGCATCTTATTTCAAAACTCATGCAAGCAAGCCATCCAACTACACATATTGAGTCTTTAGCACATAATAAGCATACTTTGTGAAAACATTTAGCAAGATATGGACATATAGGCACAAAGCTAAGAATTAAAGTTTAGGCAAAACTTGAAAATAACTCATGAAATGCAAAACCTTCACCAAATGAAGATGGAAAAGCTTTGTTGATGATCTAGGAAGGTTGAAACACTACCCCAAGCAAGCTCAAAAATCAATTCTTGAGGATTGAATAATTTTTTTTCTTTTTCCTTTCTTTTTTCACCTTGGCCGTCCATCTCCTTTCTTTTTCCTCTTTTTTTTTTTTTTGTTTTATAGTTAGTTTATGAGTATTTGGGTTGGGTTGTAGGTTTGAGTTATGGGTTGGATCAAGTTTGGGTCAAAAAATGCAATTAAAAGCTTAAAAATGCTACTTTGTTGTTACTATTCATACGATAGAAAATATAATTTCTATTTCACTCTTCTCGAGATGCTATGCACGAAATAACATTTTTCTCATACCTCACGTAAGTCACGTAACTTGGGAAAAATACAAAATCGGAAAAATTAGACAATCGAAATCACAAGTGAATAGTAACTTTTGAAAATAGGCTTTTAAAATAGGTAAATGTATAATTAAATGCAATCTCCTTTAATAGCTTTTATAAAAATAATATAAATGCACATTTACTATTTACTAAATTAAATAAACTCATAATTTAAATTCAAAAGTTAATTTAAACACGTATAAGACAGCTAAACACTTAGTTGTACATATCTAGTAAGTAGACATTTAAGCAAGTAAATGCATAGTAATTGTACCACTAAATGTATAAAATGCATGCAATGTGTAGTGTATGCATGTCCTAAGTCTCAGGCGTCACATCCTTCCCCCCTTAAACAAATTGCATCCTTGCAATTTCTTAAGCTCAAAAGAATCCTCAACATCTGTAGCAACTTAGGCTGGAACTGTTGTTGGAGAAGTATACTACCCAGAACACCAGCAAGAATACACATGATAATGCTACTGAGAACTCCACAAGAATGCTAGAAGAACCCCACGAAAGAAAACCCGAGCGAGGTAGCCAAATAAAGGCTCCCACGAAATACCAGTTAGAAAATACCAAGAATTTACCAAGAGGAAGTCCATGTGGAAATATTGAAGATGAAGCTGAACGAGATCTCAAAAGTGATTTTTGCATACTGATATCACTGATAGATACTCAATAAACATACCAAAGAATAACATGGATGAAGTACCGAATAAGAAATCCAGTAAGAAGTACCATTGAAAATTCTAGCAAGAAATTCCACAAGGTGCCATGCGAGAGTCCCAATATGCGTGCCCAGTAAGAGGTGTGATAAGAATACAATGCAAGCATACCCGAAAGATATTGCATAAGAATTCTAAAAGAATGCTCACAAGAACTCATGCATGGCTAACATACCCTCGTAGGTCACAAGTCATATACATGAGCAATTCTAAATATCTCAATGCCAGATAACCAAGCATAACACATATATACATCAGTTATATTGATATAAAATAATTCATTCTTTTTCTTACCCATTCCATGAAGCGGTATGACAAGGTAGACTTTAATTCGAGCTAATTATTGCGGAGGAACATTATCTGTAGGTCCGCCCTAAGTCCCTCTGCTAGAAATCCGCTCTCGAATGCTCAGCCATTTTGGACAGTTTTTTACTCTATGTCGGTTACTACCACAACCGGTACACTTTCTATATTTTTTCCAACAGTCATTCTTAAAATGCCCTTACGCTTGCAGAAAGTACAATGGCGAACTCGATCAGTAGTGCCTTTTCCAATAGGGTCCAAGGCTAAAGAAGCAACAATAGGTCCACTCAACTGGGGTTCCATAACAATTTGCCTAGCCTGCTCTTGAGTCTGAATTGGTCCTTGCTGAGATTCCATAATAATTGAGGGATCATTCAACTAAGTAGGAAAGTACTTCAACTGTGCCACAGGTTGATAGGATTGCTTCAATTCAACTACTTGAATCGGGGACCGATAATGGCTTTGTTGTCCTTGAGACAGAGGGGATTGTTGCTGATTTGGACTCTGCGATAAGTTCGGTCTCTTGTTAGGTTGACTACTCTCGGCTACTAAATCTGTCTTGCACTTCTCAAATCTCAACGCCGCTTTAACGACAACATAGTAAGTAGGAAAATCCTGAGAAGACAAGTTGAGTTGTATATCTGCCTCCAATCCCCGGATAAATCTCTGAATCCTCCGGCTCTTAGGCTACACTAAACCGGGTATATATTGGGAAAGTCTAGTAAATGCAGCCTCATACTGATCAATGATCATATTTCCCTATTTCAATGATACAAACTCTTGTTCCCGCTTTTCACGTGCTACCTCAGAAATATATTTATCCCGAAACTCCCTAACAAAGTCGACCCACAAGTGTGGCGTATCCTCTTCCTCCTATCTGAGCTTCACAGTCTTCCACTATTGCTCGGCATCTCCTTCAAGCAAGAACATAGCAAATGAGACTTTTCTCTTATCAGAATATTCTAAGGCCTTGAAGATTTTCTCAACCCGATTTAACCATCGTTCAACTTGTACATCATCTGCCTCCCTAAGGAATACAGTTGCCCCATACGCAAGAAACTTCTCAAGTTGATTACTATTACTATCATTAGTACCTGTTCGTCTCTGTTCCACGAGAAGTTCGGTAATTCTGTCCAAAGTGGTTGTCAACCGTTCATTAGTAGCTTGCTGACCCGGATCTATTGACCTTGTATTTTGAACTGAAGTCTGACTTCTACTTCTACTTACCACCATTTGATAACTAGAATGCAATATGTTATGACAAGTATGTGAAATATGACACAAACATAGGTGCACCATATAATGAAATGATCATATAAGCATGTAATAACAATTAAAGCCACATAAGTATTAAACTTCACATAGAATAAGTTGATCAAGTATGCACATTAATCACAACAAGTACAAATAACCACTAGATTACACATTATACATCTTTCATATTTCACACAAACATAGTACTTAGGAACACATTGTCATTCAAGTAAGCACATCAATCCTCTCAAGCAGACACTTACTACACAAGTTTCACACATTACGCAGTTAGGACAACAATGTGCACATAATTTCCAATCAAACCACACAAATACGCATAATTACAAATTTGCACATCCGACACATTATGCCTATTCCACATAAACAGTCCCCTAGAACTACATTGACATTCAAGACACACAAGTCTCACATGCAAGCACAAATTTATTCAAACATACTTTCACATGCACTCACTTGAGGTTCCGCTACCTACCAGACTGAGGACCCTGTCACAGTTGAGAGCTAACTAAGCTCTGATACCAACTATAACGCCCTGATCCCTCACGAGATAGGAGGCCACGATTCCATTCTCGAGGTCACGAAAAATGAGAAAAAACGGATAGAGTCTTCCCTGTTTATAGGACTATCTGATACCTGCACACAGGCTATAAAACCATAAAACAACTCCTACACAATTCCCGTCCTCTAATATTAACACATACAACAAACTCATCAAGGCCATCCGAGCCTTATAACTCAACAAACTCAACAAAGGTACACAAGCAAGCATGCAATCTCATAAGTTATTGAAATACTGGTTTATAAAATCAGTTATCATACCACTCCAATGTTCTTTATTCAATTCATTTAAAGATTAAATCTTCTAATCACTCCTTATCTCATTTCACACACAAGCATGCAAGCTAATTAGATAATAAAGTAAATCTTTAAAGTTATTACGTGCCAGTTGGGAGATTTAGATACAATCCTGTTGGCTTGGAAAGCCTATAATCTTTATTTTGATAATAACAAAACATCTAAATCGTGCTTTAGCATTCTTTTTTTAGAAAGACCTTCATTCCAACAAAACAAGTCCACATCAACATTGGATCAACTTGTTTCAGTCAATGAGTAGAAAGCTATTTGGATCAAAGTCCAAGCCCAATCAGAAATTGTATCCAAGCCCCAAAGAATTCAAGTTATTGACTCGACGATAAAAAGGGAGTCACAAGGAAGGAGAAGTGGCGACATAAGGGGTACCGGCCTTAAAAAATATCGCTTGCCTAAGTATGATTTGTATTGCTCATAATTTCTCCAAAATGTTTTTCGATCTAACATCTATTCAAAATCATCCTTGAAAAATATTTTTTATTTCAAACTCTTGTATTTGAAATCATTTTAAAAAAAATACCTTTCAATTGTTTTAAAAATATTTTGGGATGTTAAAAAATGCTAAGAAATCTCTCTTTTATGTGCGTAAATGTTTTGCAATTAAACAAAATATTTTTGGGCTCAAAATATATATTTTCAGCAATTTTTAAGCATCCGGGCGTTACTGGGCTTTTCCGGTCGCCCAGATAGAAGGCGCAACGCGCGGCAGAGAAGTCTGATCCGGGCGATACATGCTCTTTCCGGGTGACTGGAAGAAGGCCTCAGCGCCCGGATGGGTTAACGGGAAAGTCCAAAAATTTTGCTTAAAATCCGATTTGTGTCTAAACTTTCCCTCTTTTTAAGCTATGCTCTCTCACCTTCTAAGACACCTCTCTAAGCCATAATTTTCTGATTTCAAAGCGTTTCTCATATCATTCTTATTGAGAAATCTTGAGCTATAATTATCATATCTTTGAGCATTCAAAGCTATTCTTCAATTGTAATATCAAACTCAAATAGGAGTTGCAATTGTCATTTATTATATCACACAATCTTTGTAATATATTCTTTCACATAGGTTGAGAGAATCATTGTGAGAAGAAGTATTGTAATCCTTTGTGGACTCAAAGGAAGAGAGGATAGTAGGTTAAGCTTCACCAACATTTGAAGGAGCTTGTGTAACTCTTGTGGACTCAAGAGTAATTGTAGTTGGTTCTTGCTTCACCAACATTTGAAGAAGTATCTTAGTGAAGAGTTATTAAATCCTAAGGGAAGGGAAGACCTTAGGTGGTGGACTAGGCCTCCGGGAGTGCGAACCACTTGAAAATCATCGTGTTTGATTTCTCTAACTTTATTCTCTTTATTTTCAAGTCATTTACTTTCGTGTGGATATTGCTCACATTAATTGCTTGATAATTGCTAAGATATCTATTTGAAATTCTACCTTGAAGTTCTAATTGCATATCTAGTGTTAAATACTTGTATGCTCACTAAGTGTTCGATAAATTGCCTACAAGAACTTCTAGAGTATTATCAATATTTACTAGACATTGCCTCCGCATTAAGAATTTTTTAATTGCTTAACCTTGCCTAACAACCTAATTCACCCCTCCCCCCCCCTTTTAGGTTATTAAGGACCAACAAGTGGTATCAAGAGCTAGTACTCTACATATAGCTTAACATCTAGTAGAAGATCCTTATGGCAAGCTCATCAATGTCTAATATAGTTGAAGGACAATCTTCCTCTAGACCACCATTGTTTAATGGAACAAACTATTTTTTTTGGAAAACTAGGATGAGAATCTATATTCTAGCAAATGACATAAGAGTTTGGAATGTGATAAAAAATGAACCAACCAATCCTACTTTAACTGAAAAGGAAGGAGAACAAAGTATCACTATCCCTAAACCGGAAAAAGATTATAATGATGATGATTTCAAAATGTGTGAAAGAAACTATAAAGCTATGAATATGTTATATCTTGCTTTAGATTCAAATGAGTTCAATAAAATTTCCGGATGCAAAAGTGCTAAAGAAATTTGGGATCAATTAGAAGTCACATATGAGGGCACCAACCAAGTTAAAGAAACTAGAATAAACATGCTTGTTCATAAATATGAAATGTTCAAAATGTCTTTTGATGAAAATATTGAACAAATGTTTTCTAGATTCACCGATATTGTTAATGCTCTAAAATCTCTTGGAAAAGAGTATTCTAATGAAGAATTGGTAGGAAAAGTTCTCCGAAGCTTAACCGAGCCATGGGAAGCTAAAGTAACGGCTATTGAAGAGGCTAGAGACCTCAAAACTCTCACTCTTAGTGAACTTATGGGATCTCTTATGAGCCATGAGTTGAAGAAGAAAGATCGAGAAGAAGAAAAAATGAATAACAAAAAGTCACTTGTACTTCTTGCATCAAAGGCTTACTCAAGTGATGAAGAAGAAGAAAACAAAGAAGATGATGATGAGATATCTCTTCTTACAAGGAACTTTAAGAAATTTCTCAAATTCAAAAAGGTAAGCAAAGCTCCCTACAATAAGTTTATGAACAAAGGAAGAAACAAATCAAAAGAAGAAGGAAGGTGTTTCAATTGTGACAAGACGGGTCATATAAAAACAAATTATCCAAAACCAAGGGAGGAAAAGCTTTGAAAGCAACATACGTTGATGACGATGCATCAACCGGTGAGGAAAGTGAAAATGAAGAAGTGGCAAACATCGTTTGTCTTATGACAAAAGAGGATGATGAGGTATGTTCTTCCTTTAATTCCAAATATTATACCTCTAGCTAGTTAATTGAAAATGAATGTTCTTTTGAAGAATTACAAAATGAATTTTCAAAAATGCATGATAGTTTTGAAATTGCAATTATCAAGATACATGAACTTCAAAAGGAAAATAATACCTTAAAAGAAGAAAATAAGTTGCTTGAAAAAGATCGAAATTTTGCTCATGAAAAGACACTTAAAATTCATTTCGAAAATAATAATCTTTAAACAAAAATTGAAAAGCTTGAAAAAGAAAATCAATGATTAAATGGAAGCCTTGCAAGATTTACAAAAGGAAAAGAAAATCTTGATAAAATGCTTGGCTCTCAAAAAATGGCTTTTGATAAAAGTGGATTAGGATGTGAACCTTCTTCAAAACAAAAATCTCTAAAAAATTATTTTGTAAAAGCATCATCTTCTACAAATGAAGCATCAACATCTAAAGGATTTCAAAAAATATGCACCTATTGTGAAAGACAATGTCACATAACATCACATTGTAAATTTCGAAATATGATAGGTAGAGACTCCAAAATTCCTTCTTGGCTTAAACCAAAATGGATTATTAAATGTGTTAAAAGTCAATACTAACAATATAGTACCCAATAGAACTTGGGGACCTAAATTTTGTTTTTGTATATAGGTTACCCTAAGGATGAAGTATAAAGGAAATTGGATCATTGATAGTGGATGTTCAAGACATATGACCGGTGATCCATCTCTTTTCTATGAGCCTATAAAAAATTACAAAGGTTTTATGAGCTTTGGAAATAATGATAAAGGTAAAATTATTGGTAAAGGTAGCATTGGAAATAAAAATAATATATCCATCCATGATGTGCTACTTGTGAAAGGATTGCAACATAATTTGCTTAGTGTAAGTCAACTATGTGATAATGATTATCTAGTTAAATTTAAATCATCATGTTGCACCGTTTTTGACAAAACGAAAAATGTGTTGTTTATTGCAAATAGACATGAAAATGTCTATATCATTGACTTTGAAAGTATATCATGCCAAAATATTGATTGTTTAATCACAACAAATGAAAGTTCTTGGTTATGGCATAGAAGATTTGGACATATTGGTATGGATCTACTTGGTAAACTTTCTCGAAAGGATCTTGTGAGAGGCCTTCCTAAGACCAAGTTTGAAAAAGATCATTTATGTGATGCATGTCAATTTGGAAAACAACATAAAGTATCTTTCAAAATCATTAGCCATGTGACTACATCAAAAGCTCTACAAAAACTTCATATGGACCTTTTTGGACTAATGGATGTAATAAGTCTAAGAGGATCTACATATGTTTTTTTTATTGTTGATGATTATACTAGATACACATGGGTAATGTTTCTTGCTCTCAAAAGTGATGCTTTCAATGAATTTGCAAAATTCTGTAAAAGAGTGCAAAATGAGAAAGGATACTACATTTCATGCATTCATAGTGATCAAGGCACGGAGTTCATAAATGCATCTTTTGTGGAATTATGTGAACAAAATGGCATTGAGCATAACTTTTCGGCTCCTAGAACTCCTCAACAAAATGGGGTTGTTGAAAGGAAAAACCGAACTCTACAAGAAATGGCAAGAACAATGTTGAAAGAAAACAATTTGCCTACATACTTTTGGGGAGAAGCTATTAATACGGCTTGCTATACTCTAAATAGAGTTTTAATTAGACCTTCTCTCAAGAAAACTCCATATGAATTATGGAAAGGACGTACTCCAAATATCTCACATTTTAAAGTTTTTGGATGTAAATGTTTCATCTTAAATAATAAAGATTATCTTGGTAAGTTTGATTCAAAATTCGACGAAGGTATTTTTATTGGATATTCTTTTAGAAGCAAGGCATATCGAGTTTACAATAAAAGAACCTCTGTAATTGAGGAATCTATGCATATTAACTTTGATGAAACTAACCCCTTTATGTCAAGAAAAGATGAAGATGATGATGTAAGCTTTCAACAAGTTGAAGAACAAAGTCGACCTATTTCGACAAGTAAAGAAGGCAATACATCCACAAGCAATCAAATTGATACTCCAATAGAGGAAGAACAACCAACTTCAAATGATCAAAGCATATCAACAAATCAAGATCTTCCAAAATGCTGGAAATTTGTCAAAAATCATCCAAATGACCAAATCCTTGGGGATCTATCACAAGGTGTAAGAACTCGTTCCAATCTAAATACTTTTTGTGAACATGTTACTTTTATATCTCAAATTGAACCTAAAAATATAAAAGAAGCATTATTGGATGATGATTGGATTATTGCTATGCAAGAAGAGCTTAATCAATTTGAAAGAAATCAAGTTTGGACCTTAGTTGAAAGACCTAATAATTACCCGATTATTGGTACAATATGGGTTTTCCGAAACAAACTAGATGAATCCGGTAATGTAACTAGAAATAAGGCTAGATTAGTTGCTCAAGAGTATAATCAAGAAGAAGGAATAGACTATGAAGAAACCTTTGCACTGGTAGCTCGACTTGAATCCATTAGAATGTTACTAGCATATGCATGTTTTATGAACTTCAAACTTTATCAAATGGATGTCAAAAGTGCTTTCTTAAATGGATATCTTCAAGAAGAAGTTTATGTTGAACAACCACCCGGTTTTGAAAATACAAGTTTATCAAGTCATGTATTCAAACTTCAAAAAGCTCTTTATGGACTTAAACAAGCACCTAAGGCATGGTATGATAGATTAAGTAATTATCTACTTGACAACGGCTTTTCTAGAGGTAAACTAGACTCTACATTATTTGTAAAAAGAAAAGCTAAAGATATCTTGCTCGTTCAAATATATGTTGATGATATTATCTTTAGTGCTACTAACGAATCCCTTTGCAAGTATTTTTCTGAATGTATGCATAAAGAATTTGAAATGAGCATGATGAGAAAATTAAATTTCTTCCTTGGACTTCAAATCAAACAAACAAAATAAGGGATCTTCATTAATCAAGCCAAGTACATTAAGGAACTCATCAAAAAGTTCGGGCTTGAAACTGCAAAAGAAATGAGCACTCCTATGGGAACGTCAATCAAACTTGACAAAGATGAAAAAGGTAAATCGGTTGATGAAAAGCAATATCGAGTTATGATCGGAAGCCTTCTCTATTTAACTACCTCAAGACCTGATATTATGTTTTCTATTTTCTTATGTGCTCGTTTTCAATCTTCTCCGAAGGAATCACACTTAAATGATGTAAAAAGGATTATTAGATACCTTAAGGGTACTATCAATCTAGGACTCTTTTATCCTAAAGGCACATCTTTCGAACTTCTAGGATACTCTGATGCCGATTATGCGGGGTGTAAAATTGATAGAAAAAGCACTAGCGGCAGTTGTCAATTTTTAGGACATGCTTTAGTTTCATGGTCTAGCAAGAAACAATATAGTGTAGCCCTTTCAACAGCAGAAGCCGAGTATGTAGCTATAGGTAGTTGTGTTGCACAAATTCTATGGATGAAACAAACTTTACTTGACTTTGGTCTAGAATATGATTATGTGCCAATCAAGTGTGATAATACACGTGCTATAAGTCTATCAAAGAACCCAATTCAACATTCTAGAACTAAACATATTGAAATTTGTAATCATTTTCTAAGAGATCATGTGCAAAAATGAGATATTGAACTTGCTTTTGTTGATTCTTTGCATCAATTGGCCGACATTTTTACAAAACCATTGCATGAGAATCAATTTTGTGCTATTAGAAGGGAACTAGGAATGCTTTGGGTCACTTGAATTTGCGAAAAATTGCATTTTTTTGGCAAAATAGTGATCCGGGCGTTATTGCCTTCTTCCGGTTAACCAGAAGAAGCGTGTAACAACCGGAACATTGTTCTCTGCCGAGCGTTACTGCCCTCATCCGGGCGCTCGGAACAAAGGCATATCGCCCGGATCGCGCAGTTTGAAAACCGTAATTCCTCTCATTTTTCCATACTTTTTCACATCTTTTCAAATACAAACTCAATTTTCTCTCAATCCCTCATATTTATACACCAACACCTTCACCATCACTCACCATTATTTGTATCAAAACACTCTTTAATCATCAAAATCTTGTGTTTTCATCATCAAAGCTTTCAAAATCTTCAACACCAAATCCTTCAAAAACCTTGTCTACAAGGTGTTCGTTAGAATTCCTTAATCAAGTCTTTCTTCTAACAAGCTTCACAATCTTACAAATTCAAATGGCACCACCAAGGGCTGACTCTAAGAAACGCAAGCAAGGAGAATCTTCATCATCAGAACCTCAAATCATTGTAAATCCCGATGCTTAACCACAACAAAACATCTTATGGGGTAAGACTTTAGACCCTCCTACCTTGCTTAATGGTACTAGAATTTATAGGCTTTTAGATGCTCAAGGGTGGCTACCTATGTTAAGGTTTGAAAACAAAGGAAATACTTCATAGATTAGAGAATTCTATTACTATGTGAACTTAGATTTCAACACCATGAAATTGAATAGTCAAGTTAAGACTAAAGAACTGGAATTAACTGCAAGTTTTGTTGCTAGAGCTTTTGGGATTCCTAATCAAGGCACAAAGCTTTATTCTTATAGAGGCATGCCAGAAGGTGTTCTTGATAACTTAGAAGCCAATGTTATAGAATTTCTATGGGAAGGAACGGGAACAAGCTCCTTAAGTTATCCTAAGACTAAGGATATCACTCCAGAAAAAAACTGTTATTTTACATTCTTCATGAAGTCATTATTCCACAAGAAGTTAAAGATGGTTCGATCCAAAATTCACTGCCTTGTTGATGTATTTGATGTATGAAGCTAAACGTATCAATCTTCCACACATCACCATTAACCATATCATCCACACCAAGCAAGCTCAAAATCAACTTGCTTATGGGGTACCCTTAACTTATCTTTTTGAGTCGTTAGAAGTTCCGCGTGATCAAGAGTTTGAGACCATTAGTGATAGATCCTATCTTCTCAATGTCACTAGCCTCACTCGCCAAAAGTTGAAAATCCATAACTCTCGAGTTCTCAATATTGGTGATGATACGAGTGATGATCCTCTTGTGTTTGAACCTCTTGATGTTGACCCCACTACTTTTAGAGATCCTATGGAATGTCAAGGCAGAAGTGGTATCGGCAGTTCTCAAGGACAAAGAGCTGGACCGTATTCCTCTCACTCCTCCTCACATGATTAAATTCTTGCACACCTAAATGCACAAGATGTTCGTTTGGAACGAATTGAGCAGATGTTGAAGGGTTTATATGACCACCACATTGGTCCTTAGTCTGTGGATGCCTTGAGATGTGTTTTCTCTTCAAACATTCTTTTCTTGCTTTCAGTTATTTCTTTCATCAAAAACTCCTTAGCTTTTTTATTTTCTTTTAACATTGTTTGGATACTTTGCTTCATTTCATTAATGTTTTGCATTTCCCTTGTTTATCTTTTGTCTTATACTTGTTATCTCTTATTGTGGCTTTTACTCTTATGATTATTTGCTATAGAAACTATATTTTATTGATGACAAATAGGGGAGAAAGTATATATTGAAATGAAATAAAAGCATAAAAATAGTGTATGTCATTGCACTTATTCAGGGGGAGTTTGCTTTTCAAGAACAAGCTAATTTTAATCAAGCTCAAATTGAGGGGGATACCTCAAATCAAGTTTTATTATTCAATTTCAACTATTTCATGCTTGCTAATTTCAATGTTTTGTCATCATCAAAAAGAGGAAGATTGTTGGCCTAGAAAGCCTATAATCTTTATTTTGATAATAACAAAACATCTAAATCGTGCTTTAGCATTCTTTTTTTGGAAAGACCTTCATTCCAACAAAACAAGTCCACATCAACATTGGATCAACTTGTTTTAGTCAATGAGTAGAAAGCTATTTCGATCAAAGTCCAAGCCCTATCAGAAATTGTATCCAAGCCCCAAAGAATTCAAGTTATTGACTCGACGATAAAGAAGGAGTCACAAGAAAGGAGAAGTGGTGACATAAGGGGTACCGGCCTTAAAAAATATCGCTTGCCTAAGTATGATTTGTATTGCTCATAATTTCTCCAAAATGTTTTTCGATCTAACATCTATTCAAAATTATCCTTGAAAAATATTTTTTATTTCAAACTCTTGTATTTGAAATCATTTTAAAAAAAAAATACCTTTCAACTGTTTTAAAAATATTTTGGGATGTTAAAAAATGCTAATAAATATCTCTTTTATGTGCCTAAATGTTTTGCAATTAAACAAAATATTTTTGGGCTCAAAATATATCTTTTCAGCATTTTTTAAGCATCCGGGCGTTACTGGGCTTTTTCGGTCGCTCGGATAGAAGGCGCAACGCCCGACAGAGAAGTCTGATCCGGGAGATACATGCTCTTTCCGGGCGCCCAGAAGAAGGCCTCAGCGCCCGGATGGGTTAATGGGAAAGTCCAAAAATTTTGCTTAAAATCCGATTTGTGTCTAAACTTTCCCTCTTTTTAAGCTATGCTCTCTCACCTTCTAAGACACCTCTCTAAGCCATAATTTTCTGATTTCAAAGAGCTTTTCATATCATTCTTATTGAGAAATCTTGAGCTATCATTATCATATCTTTGAGCATTCAAAGCTATTCTTCAATTGTAATATCAAACTCAAATAGGAGTTGCAATTGTCATTTATTCTATCACACAATCTTTGTAATATATTCTTTCACATAGGTTGAGAGAATCATTGTGAGAAGAAGTATTGTAATCCTTTGTGGACTCAAAGGAAGAGAGGATAGTAGGTTAAGCTTCACCTACATTTGAAGGAGCTTGTGTAACTCTTGTGGACTCAAGAGTAATTGTAGTTGGTTCTTGCTTCACCAACATTTGAAGAAGCATCTTAGTGAAGAGTTATTAAATCCTAAGGTAAGGGAAGACCTTAGGTGGTGGACTAGGCCTCCGAGAGTGCGAACCATTTGAAAATCATCGTGTTTGATTTCTCTAACTCTATTCTCTTTATTTTCAAGTCATTTACTTTCGTGTGGATATTGCTCACATTAATTGCTTGATAATTGCTGAGATATCTATTTGAAATTCTACCTTGAAGTTCTAATTGCATATCTAGTGTTAAATACTTGTATGCTCACTAAGTGTTCGATAAATTGCCTACAAAAACTTCTAGAGTATTATCAATCTTTACTAGACATTGTCTCCGTATTAAGAATTTTTTAATTGCTTAACCTTGCCTAACAACCTAATTCACCCCCTCCCCCCTTTTAGGTTATTAAGGACCAACAAATCCTCTACAGAGCAACATAAATACATACTAAACTTCTCCGAACACAAAACATATTACAAGACAACTCTACATTTGCTTTACAAATAACACATAGTACACCTAGCTAAACAACTTCATTCAAGATGTCTTCTGGTATTCTCTTTCTCAATCTCCGAACCTGAAATGGTTAAAAAGAGGGTTGAGCATACAACACTCGTATGCCTAGTGAGGAAGGGAACATATAACAGGGGAGTTTTCGAAAAATATTTTTATGCAATACATATAAAGCATAAAACCATTTAACAAGATAAAGTACTCATTCGAGGGAATAAAACCAATTAACTTATTAGAGAATTATAACTAATAACAAGCAATAAAGAATAAGCAAGGAAATACAAAAGCCACATAAACACAATTAACAAGGCGAGATCAATGTACAATTAACAATTAAGCGTCACCTAACAAAGGGAAGAGAATAACCACATCAAGAAGTATTCGATATAACTATAAGATCACAATCCAAGGTAACTCTCCAAAGAACAAAGGCCCAAACAAGAGTTACATGATGGATGACCAGAAGACGAGTAAGACAATTAAGACAATTAATTCAAGTGTGACTTAGTCAAGCTTGACTCAATCAGGAGATAACGTCTGGTACAATCTGGCGATAGCCTCTGGCACATTCAGGAATTATTCTGAAACTTGTACATTCGGGAGGCATACCTCGGTACATTCAAGTGATTTGCACCGCACGCCGATTAATCACATAATTGACGTAACATTCAACTAGAAGGTCATCACAGTTTAGCATACAATCAAGTAACATAGTGTACAAGCCATAAATCACATCATACAACAACTACTTAACAAGCATTAGAACAACACAATTGAGATATAATCATTGACCACAAGTGCACAAAGGGGTCATTATCATGCGTTTCACGAAAACATACCAAAAGCTCACATAATCCTTAAAGTTGCAAGTAAACACATAATAACCAATTACAAGCCCATACAAGCTCTACAACACACATTTGCCACATTTTTCCCCTTTGTTATCCTAAGCCATTTAACTCTTTAAAGAAGACCAAGGTTCACGATTCTTGAACGAGCTATTCTATGCTTCTAACTATATATTATGGCACACTTAGGGCACACGAAACCACCCGATAGCCACATTAGCCACAAAAGTCCTATTTTTCCCCTTATGCATTATAACTATAAGTACTCTATTTGATGTCCATTTAAGCGCCATAATCGCATATTTAGTTCTTCCATACCCTAAGTACTCTAAATATAACACTTAAATCAACCTCAATTTACATTACACCGAAAACCCATTCTTAAACTAAACTAATCAGACATTTTTACTCAAGTTTTGCGCAATTTAAGTTCATACAACTATAATTCTACGTTAATTAGCATATCTAGCACCTAAGGAAGCATGAAATCAATCTGATTAGAATTTATAGCAAAACTCTAGAATTTTATTATTCATCATCTTTCTTATTGCATCTTATTTCAAAACTCATGCAAACAAGCCATCCAACTACACATATTAAGTCTCTAGCACATAATAGGCATAATTCTTAGCTTTGTGTCTATATGAAAGCATTTAGCAAGATATGGACATATAGGCACAAAGCTAAGAATTAAAGTTTAGGCAAAACTTGAAAATAACTCATAAGAAGCTTTGTTGATAATCTAGGAAGGTTGAAACACTTCCCCAAGCAAGCTCAAAAATCAATTCTTGAAGATTGCACAATGATAGAATTCTAATGTTGTGTATCATTGATATTTCCTTGATTTCATGTTGTGAAGTGATGTTATAACATACAACTTTAATAGAGGAAGATTTAACTAAAGTCTAAATAAATAATAAATGTTGGCAGATCCTATCAAATCTATGAAGAATAATTTCAACAAGTAATAAATGACACACTGCTCAAGACTAATATATTCTATCACGCCTCCTCAAGTGAAACCGGATTGCTGACGTTGAGCTTGTCTGGAAAAATATTAGAATGACGAACATCCATGGTTGCATAACTGATAGAGGTTGGGCACAACTGGTGATTGAGAAAATAGCGCTAGTGAGATAGTTTGTGCACTTGAGAGAAGTACTGAGATCAAGAAAAGAGATCAGATGAGAAAGAATTTGTAGTGTTAACATTGTTTATAATTGGACGCCTTGTGTTGTGCTAGCATGGTATGTAATGGGTCAATGGATTGAGAAAAGAGAGAATGACTCGTAGGTCCTTCATATGTAGGAGTTGATACCAAGATTTTAGAATTTAAGTGTTAGTGTTTGACCATTTGGTCATGACATGAACAGAAGAGAAGTGAAAAGCTTATGAGAGTTTATAAAAAGAAAAGTGAATGTGATAGGCCGTGAGCACATTATCTGATTTGGATTGGTCACGGCTAGAATGGAGGGAGAAAAGTAATTAAAAAGAGGGACTAATTTGGTGAAAGAGGATAAAAAAGAGTTAATATGGAAAAAGTTAGATTAATACCTATGGATGAGAGAGAAGCAATGGGGAATTATGGAGATATGAGATGAGATGTGAAAAGAGAGAAGTTTTATTATTATGCGGGGCCCAGTAGATATATAGGGAAGGTTTAAAATGGACAAAGAGAAAGGAATATTTGTGTTGAAGCCATTGGAGGAAATGAATAAAGATGGCATTCAATGTGAAGTTGGTAAATTTGAAAGTAAAGGGAGTGGGGCCCTTGAGGAGAGATCAGAAATAGACATTTTAGATGGTAAGACTATGGGTTGGGAGAGAGTGGAATAGAAAGAATCAGTGGAAAATTATAAGAAAGAATTGAAATAGGTAGTGAAATTAAAATGTGCATTTAGATATATTTGAGTCATTGGAAGAAGTGATTGGCATGGATAAAGGAATGAGATGAGAGAAAATTAGGTAAAAATTGTTAAAGTGGTAAAGAAGAGACTTTAAGAATGAGAGGAGAGAAAAAGTTGTGGGGAGCCATGATGATTGAGAAAGTGAGAGAAATTACTTGAAGTGATATTGTGATGCACAACTAAGTGGTTTAGGAGAAAAACAGATGCATATCTGAATGAAATAAGAAAAACTACAGAGAGAGTGGGATAATTTGTTGTCTCAAGAGTACTGTTAGGTACTTTAACAGAGTTAGAAGAATATTCATGAAATAAGGTGGAGAAAAAAAATATAGGCTCATCAGAGATAAGGTGTGAGGGAATGAGTTGATCTATTACTTTATTATCACATGTTAAGTGAGATTAAGAACATAGAAGACATATAGACTCAGTTTTAAGAAATTTGGTAAGTGGAGTGATTCAGATATGAGAATGAAGAAGAGAAGGGTAGAGGGATCTAGCACTGCAGATCTTTTTTATTTTTTTTGATCCTGTATGATTTGCATCAAGTTGTGCAGATTTTGGCTCAGAAATATGAGTCATGTTGGAAAATCCATAGTTGCGGTTGTTAGGTCATTGATGGAGATTTGAAGTTGAAAAGTAAATGAAGTTTTGCAGTCAATTTTGATCTGCAGAAGAAGATTTAGAAGGTTGAAGAATTGCAACTATTTGGTGGGGGGTTTTTTTTTTCTGGTGTTGGACATGATGCCATTAAAGGCAGGGGAATAGGCAGCAGAGAATAGAAAAGTCGTTAGCGAGGAAGCCCCAGCAGAGAAGAAGCCAAAAGTCGGGAAGAAACTCCCAAAAAGTGGGGCTACTACAGCTCTGGCAGAAAAAAGGATCATGACGCTAGTCTTGTAAACTCTTGATACAATGGTAGAATTGTAATGTTGTGTTTTATTGATATTTCCTTGATTTCATGTTGTGAAATGATGTTACAATATACAACTTAAATAGAGAAAAATTTAACTAAAGTCTAAATAAACAATAAATGTTCGCAGATCCAATCAAATCTATGAAGAAGAATTTCAACAAGTAATAAATGACACACTACTTAAGACTAATATATTCTATCACGCCCCCCCAAGCAAAACTAGATTAATGATGGTGAGCTTGTTTGGAAAAATATAAAAATGACGAACATTCATGGTTGCATCACCGATAGATGCTGGGCACAACTGGTGATTGAGAAAAGAGAGAAATGAGAAGAAAACGCCAGTGAGATAATTTGTGCACTTGAGATAAGTACTGAGTTCAAGGAAAAGGATCAGATGAGAAAGGATTTGTAGTGCTAGCATTGTTTGTAATTGGACGCCTTGTGTTGTGCTAGCATGGTATGTAATGGGGCCATTGGATTGAGAAGAGAGAGAATGACTCGTAGGGCCTTTATATGTGGGAATTGATACCAAGATTTTGGAATTTAAGTGTTGGTGTTTGACCATTTGGTCATGACATGAACAGAAGAGAAGTGAAAAGCTTATGAGAGTTTATAAAAAGAAAAGTGAATGTGATAGGCCGTGAGCACATTGTTTGATTTGGTGAGGTCACGGCTAGAATGGAGAGAGAAAGGTCATTAAAAATAGGGACTAATTTGGTGAAAGAGGATCAAAAAGGGTTAATATGGAGAAAGTTAGATTAATACCTTTGGAGGAGAGAGAAGTAGTGGAGTATTATGGAGAGGTGAGATGAGATGTGAAAATAGAAAAGTTTTATTATTGTGCGGGGCCTAGTGGATATATAAGGAAGGTTTGAAATGGACAAAGAAGAAGGAATATTTGTGTTAAAGCCGTTGGAGGAAATAAATAAATATGGCATTCAATGGTGAAGTTGCTAAATTTGAAAGTAAAGGGAGTGGGGCGCTTGAAGAGAGATTATAAGTAGGCATTGTAGATGGCAGGACTATGGGTTAGGAGAGAGTGGAAGAGAGAGAATTAGTGGAAAATTATAAAAAAGAATTGAAATAGGTAGTGAAGTTAAAATGTGTATTTAGATGTATTTGAGTCATTGGAAGAAGCGATTGGCATGGACAAGGGAATGAGATGAGAGAAAATTGGGTTACAACTGTTAAAGAGATAAATGAGAGACTTTAAGAATGAGAGGAGAGAAAAAGTTGTGGGGAGCCATGATGATTGAGAAAGTGAGAAAAATTACTTGAAGTGATATTGTGATGCACAACTAAGTGGTTTGGGAGGAAAACGGATGCATATCTAAAGAAAGTGAGAAAAACTACAGAGAGAGTGGGATAATTTGTTGGCCCAATAGTACTGTTAGGTACTTTAACAGAGTTAGAAGAAGATTCATGAAATAAGGAGGAGAAAAAAAATAGGCTCATCAGAGATAAGGTGTGAGGGAATGAACAGAACTATTACTTTATTGTCACATGTGAAGTGAGATTAAGAATAGAGAAGACATATAGACTCTGTTTGAAAAAAATTGGTAAGTGGAGTGATTCAGATATGAAAATGAAGAAGAGAAAGGTAGGGGGATCTATCACTGCATATCTTTTATTTTTTATTTTTTTTTATCCTGTATGATTTGCATCAAGTTATGCAGATTTTGGCTCAGAAATATGAGTCATGTTGGAAAATCCATGGTTGTGGCTGTTAGGTCATTGATGGAGATTTGAAGTTGAAAAAGTAAATGAAGATCTGCAGTCAATTTTGATCTGCATAAGAAGATTTAGAAGGTTGAAGGTTGCAACTATTTGGTGGGGTTTCTTTTTTTTCTTTTTTTCTTTTTTTAGGAGTTGGACATGGTGCCATTAAAGGCAGAGAAGTAGGCATCGTAGAATAGAAAAGTTATTAGCGAGGAAGCCCTGACAGAGAAGAAGCCAAAAGTCGGGAAGAAACTCCCAAAAGGTGGAGCTGCTGCAGCTCCGATGGAAAAAATGGATCATTACGCTAGTCCTGTAAACTCTTGATACCATGGTAGAATTGTAATGTTGTGTTTTATTGATATTTCCTTGATTTCATGTTGTGAAATGATGTTACAATATACAACTTAAATAAAGAAAAATTAACTAAAGTCTAAATAAACAATAAATGTTCGCATATCCAATCAAATCTATGAAGTAGAATTTCAACAAGTAATAAATGACACACTGTTTAAGATTACACACTATTTAAGACTAATATATTCTATCACACAATGGTCAATACAAGAAGCCAAAATAATACCGGAGGTGATCCACTACCACCAAAGATGGCCGATTCTACCATCTGAGGTCCTACACCTCAAGATAACTTTCAGCCGAGCAGTATTTGTTTTACTGCTTCACCTATTGAAATGTACCCACAACCCTATACAATCGCATTGGCCGCCTCTATACCAGTGCCACCTCAAATTCCAACACCAATGTTGACGAATGCACCACTATCATCGCCGATTTGCCCACTAGTTGATATCTACACTCTCTATTGCATGGTTCAAGACATGCAAAATGTGATCGTACCAGCCCAACCTTCACCCATCTACTATACAGCTCAGGCAGCAAATTACCCTACCCAACAAACAAACCATATAGTGCAAAACCCACTGAACCAAACCCATCTATATATAGACTGCAACACATGCAAACTTGCTAAACCATACCAACTGATCTATTCTCGTATACACCTTACACTCACACACAATCATCTTCAAAGATTTTTCTTATTCTTTCATTTGTTCAAAGACACATTCCACTAG
Source organism: Ehretia macrophylla (assembly GCA_037974665.1). Classification (NCBI taxonomy): domain Eukaryota; kingdom Viridiplantae; phylum Streptophyta; class Magnoliopsida; order Boraginales; family Ehretiaceae; genus Ehretia; species Ehretia macrophylla. The sequence goes on along the minus strand of CM075775.1, from coordinate 10,647,380 downwards.
TTGAAATACTTCTTCGCTGATTCTTTTTCGCGAGTCTTCTTCTTCTTTACATAGAGAAAAACTCAAATCTTTCTTGCGCAAACATGCCTGCAAAGAACTCTAACGTGCGAATTGGAGCAACTGATGGTGGTGCGCCTACTCGTGTGGATCATTCCAATGGTTTAGCCATCAAGAACTCTGGTTCGAGGGCGAATCGTAACGACCATGATCATGCTTACATTGGTGCGCCTACTCTTGAGGATCATTCCACTGGTTTAGCCATCAAGAACTCGGGTGCGGGGGCGAATCGTAACGACCAAGATGAAGTTCAAGATCATGCAGTTTCTGTCTCTCAAAGGAGAGTTTGTTGCGGATGCTTCGGTGGTGATGTGATCAGAATTAGTGAACGGGATAGGCTGTACCAATCAATCGAGTCACAGTTGATTTCGGGTGTGAATTCTGCAGGAATGTGCACCCAGGTTGTGGTCATTCATCAGAACGTTTTTCAAAATTCAAGAAAACAAGCAAAGTTGCAATGTTTCAAGATCTTTTTGCAAAGCATGAAGAAAATGTATGGGAGTAATGCAAACGTGACTCATGCCTGGTATGGACCAGCTTCCAAGGATGAGATTTGTAAGATCATCTCACATGGATTTGGTGATTCTTTGAGCAATGGAATCTATGGCCACGGCATCTATCTCTCGTCTGCTGATTACCCTCTTTACAACATCAAATCCTCAATAGCAGACGAGAAGGCATCTATTGCTTTGCCGTGTTATTCTGGGAAGGATGGAGCTTGTTCGTCCAGGTTCTCAACAGTCTCATCCAACTTCTATAGAGTTTGATTCTGGGGTATCTGGGGTACTCACACAAATACTCATATCTTGCCAGAATTTGTTATCAGTTTCAGACCATCTACTGGCCAAAAAATTTCAAATCCTCATAGGGAACCAAATTCAACTCAAACATCCTTTTCGATTGTCTTGTCCGAACTTTCAAAGGTTTTACCTCCATGTTCCATCGACTTGATCAACGAGTATCATCATGATTACGAACAAAAGAAGATCACTAAGATGGAGTTCAAAAAGAGGATGTCAGAAATAGCAGGGCAAAGTTTCCTGGATGCAATACTAGAAGGCTTATACTAACAAGAGCCCACCCAAACCAGTGACTGCAGGCAAGTGGAAGAAACTTTGCACCCTAGAAGAAAGACTAGAGCGATGATTTGTCTGGCAGAATTAGTATGTAGTTAAAAGTAGCAAAGAAACAGAGGAAATTCACATATTCTACCAGCTAATGTTAAAACTATTTTTCTTGAGAAGTTGTGTTTTCAAGCTAGATTCTCTTGACTTTCAACAGTAGTGGATGCATTGTATTGATAGCAAACTGATATTACACATGAAAAATTTTACAAGTTTTTTATAGCTTTATATCATTATCTAGTGTACCGTGGACATCTAAATGACAATAAGAACCATTCTGGTTAGTAGATGCAGTCAGGTCAAAATAATGGATTTAAAGCCTGCGTGCGCATTTAAAACTTCCACAAATGCCATAAGAATGGATATAAAGCCCCTTAGCACTGCTAGTCTTGCGAGCTATTGGATGTTGCTATCAGATTATAGTGGAGAACAGCCTGCAAGTGCACTTAAACTTTCTCAAACAGATACGAGTTTAAGTCTGCAATAACCTTCCAACCAGAAAGTGAGAAACATATTTTACAAGCTGTCACTTTCAAAGGAATCCAGATTCTCATTTTTCTTTTCGATAACTGAAGATTATTGTCAAAGCCCTTGTAGGTCAGAAGAAAAAAAACAAGGTAACAATCCGCATTTGATTGGAAGATTATTGACAAAGTCCATGTAGTTCAGAAGAAAAAAACCAAGGTAACAATCAACATTTGATTGGAGGATCATTATATAAATACATGTAGTTCAGAAGAAAAAGACCAAGGTAATGAATCCACATTTGATTGGACAAGAAGTTTTCCTATGATTGAATAGTTGAAGAATTTTCTAAAGTATAGCAGTTACGATTCAAGTGTTAGATATGAATTGTTTTATGAATTTCATACGAGACTACTTATTTACCTAAAGTTTACTTTTGCTTACCAAAAAAGTTGAAAAAGAATGCAGTGATATTGTGATCACAACAATTAATAATTTATATGCAGAAGGGGCCTTCATCTGTTGGGTGCTTCATTTGAATTGTAGGATTTACATGAAACAGTAAGATTGCTGAAAGACTTTCTTCATACTAAGCTGGAGAATGTTAACCTTGACATTATAGATATTTCATTTGAATTTGCAAACAAAAGTATGGTGACAAAGGCATTGTCACATTATTTTGTGTACCTACAATGAGGAGGAATATGGTATTGTTTCTTGGACACCATTGTTATCTAATACAAAGCTCAATGATAGGTGCTAATACGGAAAATGTGTTTAAGATTTCAAGGGACACATCCAAGGATCAAATACGGAAACTTCCTTTGTACAGCAATTTGATGCTAATATATGTGAATTAGCCTTTTTATGATCAGTTGGGGGAAAAATCTCACATTTAGTTTTTATTGTTTGCAGAAAAATTCAGTTTAGTCCTTATTGTTTAAAACGTCTCAATTTAGTCTATATTGTTTTCCTAAAAGTTTCAATTTCATCCCTATTGTTTAAAGTTTTCAACTGCGTTCTTATTGTCTCCCAAAAAATTTCAATTTTATCCCTATTGTTTTCAAAAAGTTTCAAATTCATCCCTATTGTTTCTAAAAAAAATTTGATTTAATCCTTAGATAATAGGAACGAATTTGAAACTTTAAGAAAATAATAAGTACAAAATTGAAACTTTTTAAAAATAATAAGGATGAATTTGAAACTTTAAGAAAATAATAGGGACGAAATTGAATATTTTTAAAAATAATAAGGATGAATTTGAAACTTTTTGAAAATAATAGGGACTAAATTGAGACATTTTAAATAATAGGGACTAAAGTGAGACACTTTGCAAACAATAGGGACTAAATGTGAAATTTTCCCATCAGTTGGGGGATAGCAAAAAATTCTTCTAAACTTTTTTTATAAAATTTTGCGAGAGGCAAAATGTGTAACCATTTGCATCCTCTAATTTTATTTTTCGTTTCTACACCTATCTATCTTTCATATCTTCTAAGCGTGTCAGGGTTAGAAAATATGAACATGGTAAACAACCATACTGAAACTTACCCATGCAGCTTAAGTCAGATTAAGCTTCAGAACCTCATTGTTAGGAATAATGTCCTAAAAGCTAATTAATTGTATTTTTGAAATTATGAATAATATATTACTTTATTTATTAAATCATTTATTGCGGGCAGTTTATTAATTTATTAATATATTTTAATTAACTAAATAAAAGTCCTTAGAACACTATTTATGAATTCTATCTTTAAGAATAAGGATATTAGTGACGGAATCTATATTCATATATATGTTCTAAAACTTGTCCTCGATCAGAGGATAAATTAATTGAGTGTTAATTTATCCGGATATATCAGATTACAGTCTACTAACCAAGTAATATGACATATTAAATTGATCGATTAGTCTCATATCGTTATAGTAGATGTATAAGTACTTGTTCCGAACAAATGACTGGACTTGACCACCAATACAACGAATTACATGAAATGTCAATAATTCATTGTATCATGTAATTGTGCGATTAATCCTCAGACCTGAAACACCACGGTTATCTCATGATTAGGAATACCATAATTTACGGGTGCAATTAAGCTAGTCCTAATCACGAATTAGACAATATACTCAATGGTTATGATATATTCCGTCATGGAGGTATATGCATGTAGATACGGGAATTGTCAATTGGGAGTCCTATGCGATCTAATTAGTTAAGTAACTAAAAATTTTTAGCCAAGGTGGAATAGTGGAAGTCGTTCTTCAAATTATTCATTAGTTACTAATTAAATAGATTTTAGCATATGATCGAGTAATAGAGTTTGATAGCCCAATCCATAATTCTGGCTCAATCGGGATAATTAAGACAGTATGATTCGATTGTATAGAAATTACTAAATGAGTTTATATACTTACACTTCATCTTTAATTAGATAATCGCGATATACTGCTAGGTGTCACTTGCGATTTGCGAATTAATTAGAAGAGTTCTAATTTAATTAATTAGTAGAATTAATTATTCGTTACCGATTAATAGTGAACCCAAGAGGTCACACACAAAAGGAATTTACAGATTAATTGGATTAGAGAAAAGATTAAATTAAATTTAGGTCATCTTAAATATTAATTTAATTGGACTCGTAGTAATTAAATAGTGATCTGGTTATTATGAGGTCCAAGACTGGTTAGTTAAGACCAGTCCACATATGACCATATGTCATGTGTGTCTCCTATATATAGTACTATTCTGATAGAAAAATAGCTAGCACAATTTTCATAAGTCAAAAAAATATAGGTTTTCTCTAAAGAACTCTAGTGGGGGTGAAAATCCAGTTGATATTGCAGATTCTGTGTGGACTAATCTTGGAGGCTTCACGCGTGGGAAGCTCGTCTCAGATTCTACCTTAATCTTCGGGATAAGAGGCAATCCTAAAACTGCTACTATGATATTTAATGAGATTAATTATTGTATGCATTAAATCTGCGTAATCAACCATGAACGGATAGATGAATATTATTCCGCTGCGTTAATTAAAATTTTAGTTATCATGTATGTTTTTCAACAGTGGTATCAGAGCCACCGTTTATGTTTATTACGCGATTTAATGTTTATGGCACAATATTTCATATCCCTTATATCCTAAATTAAAGTTGTTCAATTTTATGATTAGATAATAGCCCAAATTTTTCTTCCCAATTTTATGTAAAAATGTGTTTTTGCATAATTAGATATTTTTATGAAAAACGGTTTTTCTGAAATTTTTATTATTCTATTTTATTTTTTAGAATAATTTTAAACAGGTTTTAAAATAAAAATAAAAAATTGAAAACCCTCATACCCTGCAGTGGCACCGTCGCTGCAGCAATACTGCTGGGAGCTGCTGCACACAGCAGCACTGTGGCAAGGCTGCTATTGAGGCAGCAACGTGCGCTTAGCAGTAGCCATGCTGCTAGGCAGCAGTACTGCGCAAGGGGCAGCGGTGCTGCTTTTTCAAAAAGTGGGGGACGGCGCTGGGAAGAGATGAAAGAAAAGAAAAAAAAAGTTTTTTTGGGTTAGAGTTTTCTAACCCAAACCCAGATCCGATTAAGATCCGGATCTAGGTCTGAAATCCACAACCCAAGTGCTATGGGTTGGTAGGTTTTGGACCTTGGGCATTTTTATTTTATTTCTTTTCTGTTTGGGCTATTAAAGATGTGAAGCCTCGCATTCATTTATACATTTAATTATATGAATTCATAAGTATTTAATGCGCACTCATATTTTCTTATTTGCATTCTAGAGTTTCTAAGTGCATTTACATGGTTTTATAAACATTTACATCATTTTACGTTCACTTGCATTGCTTTACGTGCAAAAATATTCTCTTACGTGCATTTGAGTAATTTATATAATGTAGACAATGTAACGCCTCGATCCCTCACAAGACCAGAGGCTCTAATAGCCATGCTAATCACAACCCAATTTCAAGCCGGTCACAAAATTTAGAAAAAACGGACGGAGTTTTTCCTATTTATAGGACTATTTGGAAACCTGTAAACTACAACATACAACCACAAGACCATAATCCACAACTTCAATCTGTTTTATCCCTATCAACATGCAAGTCAACTAAACAGAAGAGTAAACAATTGAAGTTATTACAAACCACTAGCACCTAACTATCACCCAAGACTAAAACTTTAATATTACATTTCTTAAGATAACATAGATACATATATGACCATAAGGTCTCAAATAGTATACAGGCATATAATGTGCACATTTTTCCTTGTTCTACACACTGATAGAGCAGGCAGGCCACACAGGAGGCAATCCCATTTTCAGTTTATAGCACTGATCCTGAAAGGTGTTAGAAACGAGGGTGAGTATACAACATGTATACTCAGTGAGGGAGGTGATGCAGCAAACCGAGGGATGCTTTCATGAGATGCAACAAGAATAATAACATATACAACACAAAATAACAAAGTTAATTAGACAAGTATTTAATCATGTATAAAAAAGATACGGTTCCATGTTTGTCTTCAATCACGAGCCACGAGCCAAGATCTTCAAGCAAATGCCGGCAAACCCTTACTCTTCCAAATTGGGGTACTCCGGATGTACCCCGATCATACGATCCTTTCTCTTGAGGTAGGTCCATATGCACAGCAGGTAAACCACGTCTCTGGGATAGTGGAGTATACTCAGCGAGAGAAAGGGAATAGGCATCATGGTAGTCGAGGAAGCACGACAAGCCCAATGCCGCCCGTGTTTCTCGACGCTACCATGTCCGAAAAGGTTGCGCAACTCAACACGAATTCAAGAATTCACGAGATAATATTAAACAAACACGAGTAACCACGAGATAACAAATAAATGGTACATGTAAATTTTATCAATTAGCTAATTCATATAATCCAAAAACAATGAAATAAACTAAGATACACAAAAGGGTTAAAGACTCCCTCACCTTAGATTAAGCCAAGCATGCAAGAAAATAACTTACATTCACTCCAACCTCCTTAAATTGGCTCAACTATGCAATCTCTAGCTTGTTCCTATAAATATAACACTTTAGCAAATAACCCACAATACCAAGTGAACTAGCTTTACAAGAACACTTCATAACTTTATTTATATTCCAAGCATTTGTAACTAAAATTTTTACATAACACTTAACACATATAGATCAACTAACTCATTAGCTTTTAACTTGTTATCTCCTCCCTACTTGCAATTAGCAATTTAGTCTTTCAGTTATACAATGACAACTAAAAACTCTTAATACAATCTTGTTTACTTACTCTTAAACTATTCACATTCTCCTTAAGCTAACAATTAATTTAGCAAACAGGCTAAAGTCTCAAATAACCTAGCTATCACTCCAACTACTCTAAAAGCTATAGCAATACAAGGAAAACACGTACAATACAACTAACAAGCAATGTAGCATTATAAACGAGATATAAACATGTTCACTCAACGTTTAACAAAGTAAACATATAACTCGATTTACGAACTTCTCCAAAAGAAAATGACATTCTTTAACTATAATCATTTAACCTTATTCAAGGATTTTGCTTTCAAGCTGGTTACTACGTTTGAACAAGGAACATAAAATATGATAAGAATTAGTAGCTACTTCAATAAAGTAACATAACATATTCGAGAATCAAGCAATTACATGTATTCTATAGCATTTTCTTCCACCATGATACAATCAATCAATAAACATTTCTTCCTTACAACTAGCTAATGGCTTGCACAAAGAAGAACACAATTAACTCAAGAAAGGAATATTCAATTAGTATGCTATAGTTAGGTGCAATTAAGATAAATATAGTTTCACCAAACTAACTCAACTACATTTAACATGCTTGCTAGCTTGTTAATTCGCTCGTGATAACACATAATATAATCATATGAAGTCAATATGCATTACTTTCACTAACATAAATCACATTATGCATTCTTTATCATTATTTAACTCTAAAACTTGCAACTAAACTAGATTCAATACTCATTAGACACCGTAGCTTCAAAAACACCATTAATTCATAAAATCTTTAACTAAATCAACTAGGTATTTAACTTTAACTTGTCAAATTGTTGTTCAACGTATACCAAAGATCAAAGACCATTAAAAGACCACTAATTGCTAACTTTTAAACCAATCTAACCATCAAAACCTCAAAATCCCCAAACAACACAAAGGAGCCAATTTGGCACATGGAGTTTTACTTGGATTTCTTAGTTGTTTCTTGGTTCATAAATTAAATAAAGCCTAATTCTACCAATATACACTTCATTCAAGCATTGAATCAAACACTTGGTCTTCAATTTCCACCTAACACATCAAACTTTGATCTATAATGAAAATAATCATATAAGTTTCTACAATTAGCAAAAGAATGTTCTTACACACCCATGATATACTAGATAGACATTTATATAAGCTCAACTCTATTTAACCACCAAAAGAAGATCAACTACCAAATACGTTTTCAACACTTAACATGTAAAATTTCATTGAAGCAAACTCATTTTTCAACTTCCTAGCAGAAGCTTAAATTTATCCTATTATCTACCTATGCTAATGACTTCCAAATTCTATTATTTTTATGTATCAACATAGCTCTTCGAGTGTAGATAACTTTAGAACCAAACGCAACTCAATTCCGATCTAAATTCCTCAAGATACAACTATTTCCGTATGACTGCGCATAACTGCCCTGCACCAGCGATTTTCAGGACAGATTTCAAAAATGGCCAAATCAGAAGGTCAAAACGTTCGAATTAGTCTTAGCACCAGAAATCAACATTTGCTCTAAACTGCCTAATTTAGCTACTATACAAATTTCGTTCAATTCTAAGCTCATTTACTATGTCAAAACTGCTCTAGAAGACAATGATAGTGAACTGCCCAAACAGGGTATCCACACACACATGCACATTTCTTGCATTGAACTAACTATGAGCATTATACTAGCATGTGACATAATCCTACACTTCATTTAGGAAATTAAACAAACACCTTAGCTGCTACTACAAAATTTCATTCAAGTTTTACTAGTTGCAACTAAAATTACAACCAACATTCAAGATACAAGTAATACAATGCCAAAAGTTTACTCTACAAGCTTTCTAGCTATCATTTCATGTATTAGAAGCAAATAAACAATTAGAAATGCAAAAACTCCAAAATTCACAGGTTACTATTCATAGTTACTATTCATCATTTTCTCCAAGCTGCATTTTGCATTTCTAGCCAATCAAGAAGCTAACTAACTTCAAAAGAATGCTCTACAACCTCTATCAAGTGTATTTCAAGCAACAATAAGCATAGATATAACAACAATTAACAATTACAAATTATCAAGTTAAACCCTATAAATTTAAATGTTCAAAAGATGATTCTACATCACCTAATGGTAGCAAAATAAGGTGGAGAAGACTTAGGAGAAGAGGTTTTCACTCTTGGATGCAAGCTAACACCAAGGATTGAAGAGCAAAGTGCAAAGTTCTCCTCCTTTTCCTTCCTCTTTGTCGACGGGTTTGGGGTATGGGTTTTCTCTTCTTTTTTTGTGTCTTATGTATTGTTTTAATAAGTCTAAGTTATAAATAAATATGTGTGTAGGCAAAATGCACACTATTGAAGTAAGACTAAATCAAATACAAGCTTAAAAATGCTCTTATTATGTTATATAGATAATAGACTAAGGAAATAATAGGTTGGGTTGGTAAATTGAGTCTAATTAAACATATTTAAGGGTCTAATAAAAGTTCAAAGTCTAGCTAATTCACTAGAAGTCCAAATAAAAATTCTACAAAAAGTTACTATTCTTTCATAATACTATTCATTCAGGACACTAATATTTTTATATCTCACGTTCTCGACATGTTATGCACATAGCTCCAATAGACGAAATACGTCTAATAAGGTAAGTAATAAAGGAAAGATATAATTTTTGAAAAATAAAATAGTCAAATTTTACACCCCAAACACTATTCCTTTGTTATACTAATTAATTTTCTACCGACCTTCCCGAAACACCATGCACATAACAATTATGAACGTATGCATGAAAATAAATATATAATAAAAATAAAATTTAAAATTTAAAAAAAATAGCGTACTTCAAAAATCACCCCAGACTCAGGGCTCATTTTAAAATGATGAAAACTAATTTATTAGACATAAGAAAGTAATATCACATTTTACAAATAACAAAATAAGAGATTAAGCATTTTATATAATTTAATTAAGTGCTAATTACACATATTAAAGAAATTCTAAAAGTAAAGTTACTAAATATATATATATAAAGTTAAAATAAACACTTAAATTCACCCAATCAATTAAATTAACACATAAATATATGCAAATAGATATTATTCACTACATGCTAGGTCTGGAGTATCACAGACAATAATTAAACTCTAGCAATTAACAATAGCTACAAACTAGTTAGAAACAAACAAAATGGCAAACTAATAAAATTGCATTTAGTTGAGGGGCACTCTTGTCCATAGGCAAAAATAACAAAATATCCTAACACTATTTGACCTCTTCCTAACAAAACACACACTATACACTGCACACACACACACACAAAATGCAGCACACACATACACACACTCATATTTTCGTCCATAGGAAGAAGATGAAGAAGAGAGAAAAGAGAAGAAAGAAGAAGGAGAAGAGGAATGAGAAGATCTTCAAGCCATCTAGAGCATTTCTCTTGCATTTTCTTGCTTTCTTCAAGGTCATTTTAGCTCAACTTCATCTAGGCTTCAAGAACAAAGGTGAGAGAATCTTCAAAACTGATTTTAAAGAGTTCATTCAAGGTTATTTGATTCTCATTTGGTGCTAGTCTTGTTGTAGTTGCATACAAGAGCTTAAGAATGAAGTTTGAGTATGTTGTGTGTTGTAGATCTAGGAATTGCTAAATTCATAATGGGTGTTCTTGAGGTGTTGAGAGATGAGTTTGTATTGTCCTTGTATGTGTATTGGTTATATGAGTAACTTGTATACAAGGTTTGGGTGCAAGACCCTAGCATTTGAGGGCTTAATTGGTAATCCTTGTTGTTCTTGAGTTGTTGTAGGAACTTGGTTGTTTAGATGATATTGATGATTCAAGAGTGTTGTTGTATGATTCATAAGCTTGAAAATGTTGTTTAACAATGCCTTTTGGGTGTGACAAGAGGTGGATTGAGGCTAAAAGCTAGAAAACGGCTTGAGAAGCGAAAGGGACCAATTTTCGTGTCAGTCCGGGTGTGATACCCGGTCATGATCAACATGACCGGATCACACGACCGGACCACTGGGCAGTGGCGTCGTCGTTTACCCAGACGTGATGTCCAGTCGTGATTAACATGATCGGGTAACACGACCGAATTACCTGTTTTTCAGTTTCATAGTTTTGCGCAATAATTTTTCGAAGACCATATCTCGGTCAATTCAACTCCAAATTGAGTTTCGTTTGAATCTAAAACTATCTAATTTCGATAAGCTTTAATTCTATACCAAAATAAGTTATTTGAAGTTCGGAAGAGTAGAGAAAATAACCGTTTAAGTTAGGATATTGTAGAAACATTGAAGTTGCTTCATAGTTTTGCTCATGTTTGTATTTTGTTTCCGTTTTAAGTAGTCTATTGATGTCTTTTCACTATCTTATTATACTTGGAAATATTTGAAGCACCATAAATGAGATATATGCATGATCATTATATGTTTGCTTGATATGCCATTGATTAATCATTTATTATCGCAAGAGGTTTACATACTTACTTGTCATAATTTTGATATTGTTGCTGTGACGGAAGCAATCTACTTTGTTGCTATCTTAGTCCCTCTCTCGCTTAATGTCTTTCCTTGAAGAGTTGGGTTATTACACTTACATTTATATCAAGGTTATAACCTTTCATATCGGGCATGGTAGAAGTTCCGATTCTCCCCTGTGGCATTGGACCGTCAAGTATAGGTCTCGGCGACCATGACTTCCTGTAGTTCATGCAATCTAATAAACCCCATGGTAGAAGTTCCGGTACCGCATGAGCGGTATTGGGCTTACCAGGACGGACAGGCTACCGTGGTAAATTCGTGGTGTGTATCTAGATTTCACCCTCATGTTTGGCATTTGGGGATTATGATATTGATAAAGCTTCGAGATTTTCCATCTCCATCAAGATTCGAGAAACTGTATCCTTTCATTAAGTATGAAACCAATCTCGCTTGGCCCTAGAGGACCTCGGGGAGAAGAGTTGATTGGTTATTATTAAAGCTATTACGATTTCTATATGCAATTCATGTATCGTCGTGCATGACATAACTTCTTATCATGTTTGATCTTGTATCCTTTTTACCTACTCCCGCTTGGTGTGTTTCCTCAAAGAATAGAGTTACTTGCTTTGTATGAAGTTGATTTCGTTCTTGTTAATCTTGTTGTACTTGTTAAGCTTCGTATATGCATAACACTGTTTTAGAAAGAAGTTTACGAAAAGATAAAACCTTTGAGAAAACTCACTTCCCCTTTATCCTTCGCTGAGCTCAGTGTAGCTCACCTCTTTCTCTACCATTACAGGTTGCTCAAGGCTGGGGCTTGTGAGCAGTTGCTCATGTTAGCTAACTTTTGTTGTAATAGAATGAATTAGGCATGTGATTTAGTTGATGTAACGTATTAATCTTGTGGACACTTAACTATGTAACTAATTTGATACATTACTCTTTTGAGGCCTAGTTGTAGTAGTTGGACCTATGTGAAGTAACCTAGTGAACCCAAGTCTTGTAAATTTGTACTTCGTGATTGTAATATTATCTATTAGTGATGAAGTTTGTATAATGTGTATTACTAGAATTAGTGTAATACATAGTTTGACATTTTGATTTATGGTAATAGTGCTCAGGCTATAGTTTCGTGCCTTAGCAGACTTAGGAGAAATGATATTCTTAAGCCCGTGACATTATGACCCCAGAACGCTTGAGGATTCGTAAGCTTAAATTTTAATTATTTGTCATTATTATGGTATCAGAGACAGTTTTTCTAATTAAGGAAAAGGGGGGCGTGACAAAAGAATTGGGCTTTTGGGTTGATTTTAAAATATATTTATTAATTGATTGGGTTGGGTTTGTTTTAATAAAAAGTTGGACTGATTTTATTTAAATTTGGCCTAAGACACTATTTTAAATAGAACCCAAGTGTTATTAAAGTCCAAGAGGATATTAAGAGATTTTCAATTAATAAATTATTTATTAAATATTTAAATAAATAAAAGATATTTTATTTATTAAATATAATATGAGATATTATGCTTAATTGATAAATGATTTATTAAATTAAGCAACTAGATATAATGAGATTGTATCAAGGAAATTAATTGTAGCATATTCGTGGATTACCTATTAAATTTATGATTGTGTGTATGCATGATCATGGACTAAAAATGATGAATGGATGAATGAATGAATGAATCAATAAAATTGTTTTATTTATTTATTTATTTATTCTTTTGGGTTTTATGTAATTATTTAAATGGGGTTTGCATACCTCTTACCTATTTTGATAATGTAAAACCCCTATTCCCATTTACATATCCCATTAGATTAGGAATCTATGTATATAAATGTAACAAGAAGATCAAGCAGGACGCATCAAAGAGTTTGTGGACCTGGTTCGCAGAAGGAGTTTTGTGAAGCCCAACAAGGAGTAGCCCAATTATTGGGCCCTAATTTTATTTTAGGAATTCAACCCAGTGGCTTAGGTTGATATATAGTGCTCTTAGTCCATGATTATCCCATTTGTTTACATGCATTTATTTATTATGTGATATATATTAAATGTGTGGATGTTTCTAGTTTTAGTTTATGAGATAAATTGAAATCAGAAGCATGTGAAAAGTGAGACCTTAATTAAAGACAGACAAATCTGCCCACTCCAAATATTAAGTTAATAATGATGTAGTTTAGAGTAGATTATATCATTGTCTTCTAATATTGTAGATTAGTTTATGTATTAGGCAAGTAAGTAGCTGGCTATGGATACATATGGGTTATTTATTTGTATTAATATGTAAATTAAGTCTATAAAACATGACATGTAGAAAAATTTTGATTCTTAATGACTACCAAGAATCTATAATGTGAGGCGTCGGTATTGCATTGATCCAAATTGCCTAGGATAATGGATTTGACTTAAACAATTCTTAGAGACAAAAAATCTATAATGTGAGGTCAAAGGAATTAAAGGCAAGTAAATTGGGATTTCTATGTGATATATTGAATAAAGTGTTATTCAACTATTAGTCTTTGATTCACTAAAAATCTATAATGTGAGGAGAAACAAAGATTAATGGGCCCTCTAATCCATTAAGAAACTCATTCATTTGATTTTTCTTTTTTCTATTAGGGAAGTGTAGAATTCAAAAAATTTAGTGAGGGTACTATTTGATTTAAAGACCCAAATCGAATAGCTAATAATACATTATCTAATTTCAATTAATTATTTTCTGCAGTTATATGTCAAAAATGAATTCTCTTGCAACTATCTTAGATAAGAACTGTTTGATCAGACCGGACTTTGTTGACTAGTTCAGCAACTTGAAAATTATACTGAGTTCTAAAAAAATTGAGTATGTGCTTGATGGTCCACTTCCTGAGGAGATGCCTGATAAGGCAACTAAAGAGGAATTGGAAACCATTAGGAAATGGCGTGATGATGCATTGAAGGTCAGGAGTTATGTTTTGGCTTCAATGTCAAACGAGATTCAACGTCAACACGAGGACATAAAAGATGTCACTGCAATCATCACACACTTGCAAGAGTTGTATGGTGTGAAAAATAGGGTTGCTAGATATGAGATATCTAGAGAATTGTTCCGATTGAGGATGAGTGAATGATCATATGTCAATACACATGTTATTAAGATTATCATTTTGATCAAGCGTCTTGAATCCTTGAATTTCTCTATGGATTTGAAGTTACAAACTGACTTGATACTTCAGTCTCTTCCTAAATCATTTTATCCCTTCATTGTCAATTTCCAGATGAATGACATTGAGTGCATCTTACCTCAGCTCTTGAATATGTTGGTTCTATATCAAGGGTAGATGAAAGAAAAAGGTAAGGAGACGGTGTTGGCATTTGCTTCTTCTTCATCAGCTACCAGGCAGAAAAAAAAGAAGAAGAAAGGCAAAAAGGCCCCTCAGGGCAAACCTACTGGAGGTGTGTCCAAGAAGAAGGGGAAGGTAGCAAAGCCTAGAACTTTCACTGTGAGAAGGAAGAACATTGGAAGATGAATTGTCTAGAGTACCTCACGAGTTTGAAGGGAAACAGCAAGGCCTCTGCAGGTATGTCTCGATTGTTCATGTTTGAAATTAGTCTTTCGATTAATCATGACTCTACTTCATGGGTGCTAGATTCTAGCACCACTTCTCATATATGTACTTCTGTACAGGAACTGAGGAGAAGTAGAGCATTAGGAGAAGACAACGTGGTTCTGAAGGCGAGAAATTGAGCCATGGTTGCTGCGTTAGCTGTTGGGACATGTTGTCTTACTTTGTCATCTGGATTTACTTTAGTTTTGGACAATTGTTTATTTTTGTCTAGTGCCTTAAAGAACATTATTTATGTTTCCGTTTTGGTTCAAAATGGTTTTGAATTTAAATTTACGGATAATGGATGTTTTATTTATTTGAGAAATAAATGTGTTGGCACTGGCAAATTAGTAAATGGGCTTGATATACTTGATATAAAGAAAGATGACAATAAAAATGAGTAATGTATGAATGTTCAGACCTGTAAATAAAACATCCATTTTTCGTAAATCTTGCATCCTCGGTAAGATGACCAAATCACCCTTTGTGGGACAAAGGCAAAAAGCTACAAACATTTTAGAGTTAGTACACACTGATGTGTGTAAGCCTTTTGGTGAATTGGCCCGAGGTGGGTTTGCCTACTTCATTACTTTTACTAACGATGTGTCTCAGTATGGGTATGTATATCTTATGAAACACAAATCTGAATCTTGTGTTTACAAGAAAGTTAACGATAAAACAGTTACATTCCTCATCCTGTATGTAGATGACATACTACTGATTAGGAATAACATAGGCATGATGTCATATGTTAAGGTCTAGTTATCAGGAATATTCTCCATGAAGGATTTGGGAGAAACAAACTATATCCTAGGAATTCGAATCTATAGAGATAGATCGAAGGGATTGATAGGTCTCTCCTAGAGTACGTACATAGATAAGGTGTTAAAGAAGTTTAACATGCAGGATTCTAAAAGGGGGTTATTACTTTTTAGACATAATATTCGTCTCTCTAGGGCTATGAGTCCTAAGACAACTGAAGAAAGAAAGAGGATGAATAGGATTTCATATGCTTCGGCTTTTGGAAGCCTTATGTATTCCATGCTATGTACTAGGTGTGAGACCCCATATTTTCATCTTTACCTCGATTTGCGTATTTTGACCTGTTTATGAGTTATATGAATTAGAATGTGCTAATTCTATGATTTATATTCCTATTACATGCTATGTGTGCATTCATGAAATTTTCATAAAAAACGGCATCAAAAATTTTATCGACGGTTTTTGTAAATAGTGTTTTGAACACACGTCCGCTAAAATTTTTACACGGGTGTTTTAAACGTTTTAAAACCTAGTCCTCGGATATCAATAGACCCGTGTTTGATTAAAACGGATTTTAAATCAGTTTTGAAATTTTAAAGGTTTTTACATTTTCTTTTGCAAAAATCGCGTTTTTAACCGAGTCAGGTGAAAGTCTTTGCATGAGAAAATTGTTGTCACCCAAAAATATTCTACTTAAATTAGTCTAAGTGTCAATTGCATGTTGTGAGCAAAAATAGTCAAGAAACTAAATTAAAAGACTAGAAAAACAATTAAAAGACTAAATGAATCAACTTTGACTTTGCTTTATTTTGTTGACTTGCCTTATATATGCATAATATACTAAAAATAGCTCATAAAACAAAGCTCAAACACACTCAAAACTCACACACATGGCCAAAACTCTAAGAGCCATTTTTGCTTGCTTTTTGATCAAATTTTCTCATAGAAATTTCAATACAAAGCCAATAATCTTGAACCAAAGTTTGATTGCACTTGTTGGGCATCCATTCTACACCTTTCTTGTATCAAATAACATCAAAGGTGAGAGAAAAATTCTAGATCTCAAAATGTCATTTTTATGTTAATTCATATAATCGAATTTTTAGCCGTTGAAATGTTAAATTGTTGTTATATTATTGCTCAGTAGATGCTAAGGATTGATTATATGGGTTTATAGCAGTTTTGAACCGTGGTAGTATGAATTTTTATTTTTCGGGTATTAAAATTGAGTTGTTGGCTATTTGTTGAATAATTGGAGTTGTGGTGGTTGGAATCGATTGTTGTTAGCTTGTAAAAGTTTGTTAAATACGTGGTAGTAATGTTGTAATGCCGAAATTTTGATTGCGATGTCGTGGTGAAAGTCCAAAAATTTCAACCATGGTGCATTGAGGTTTTAGGGTTGTTGGGCTTAATTTGGATGGATTGTGGTTGGTTTCCGAGAGGGCTAATGTAGTTGCTTGAGTGAGTGAGTGATAGAAACTAGTTTGGAGGTCATTGGATTAGTAGATTGTAAGTTATGACTTTTAGAAGTTTGGGTTATCTTTCTTTAAATGTTGAAATAATGTTTTTAGTTGTTTGGGTAGTGTTTGAGTGGTTGAATTATGGGTTGTTGTTGATTAGATACGGATTTGGTTGAGTGGTTAAATGCGTGTTAAGTTGGATGGCCTACTTTGTCATCTAACTTAGTTGTTGAGTTGTTAATTGTTTAATTGATGATATATTATTGAAATGTTATTAATTGATTATTGATTATTGATTATTGATGAAGCCAGGAGATAGGCAACCTACTTTGTTGTCCTCCTGAGATATGAATGATTATTATTATTGTCATGAGTCTTGGTATATATGTGTTACCTCTCGAGTAGTGTCGGGCTGTCGGGTTGATAACGGTATGACTATCATAGGCTACCCCCAGCTCGCATGGCAAAGGTGCCATGGAGGGAGGGGCTAGTGAGGTACCTCGGGTACGTGAGTAATGGGGAGTTATAGGAAGAATGGTTGAGATCGTGATGGCGTTTGGAGCTATACCAACTAGAGTATCATTTATTGTTTGGTTATCATTACTAATGTGCTTATATTGTTATTGATGATTATTATGTGTTTGCTACTCAAATGATGATTTCCAAGGAGTGTAGTAAGTATTGTTAAGAGATCTGTCGAATCCTTACTGAGCTTGTTTTATATAAGCTCACTCTCAATTATTGCATGCATACATGTGATATTGAACAAGATTACGGGTATGTGCCTCAGGAAGCTGAGAATGTGCCATATGTGGACGAGTCATATATGCCAGAGTCTTGTCCTTAATATCTGAGATGTTGTACTCTTTTGTTATCTTGTATATTAAAACTAGTTGATTTGTATTTACTTAGAAGTTTATGATGTATAAGATGTTGTAAAGTTAAAGGATCAAATGTTGCTAGCTTAGTAGTCTTCTTTTGGAACATGATTAGGTTGCTAGATTGGTTATAATCTATTTTGAAAATGTATGTTATATAGTAAATGTATGATGTTGGAATGGAGGCGTATAACCTAAGGATGCAATGGTAAAAGAATATTTAATGTATATTGTGGTTGTGTTGTTTAATTGTTGAATTATTTGTGGAGTTGGTTGTATAAGTTGCGAAGAGGTTAGTTTAGAGCCTCGGTGTCCTAATTACTGTCGTTATACTGCTGAAATTCCGTTGCGTCCTGACTGATTGTAGGAGGGGTCGAGTTGGGGCGTTACACTAGGCCTTATATCACATACGCTGTAAGTGTTACTAGCAGATATCAGTCACATCCAGGTGAGGAACACTGGATAGCCGTCAAGAATATCCTGAAGTACTTGAATAGGACTAAGGATATGGTCTTGGTATATGGAGGAGAGGAATTGAAAATCGAGGGTTTCACTGACTTGGATTTTTAGTCTGATGTAGATGATCGTAAATCCATATCTGGATTCATTTTCGTTTGTAATGGAGGAGCGATCAGTTGGAAGAGTTCAAAACAGAGTACGATTGTGGATTCCACTACGGAAGCCGAATACATCAGAACATCAGATGCAACAAAAGAGGCAGTTTGGATCAAGAAGTTCGTCTCGGAACTCAGAGTAGTTCCTTCCATTGAGGTCGCAGTGCCTTTACATTGTGATAATAATGGAGTGATAGAGCAAAGCTAAGGAACCAAGGTCTCACCAAAAATCTAAACATGTAGAGAGACGTTACCACATTATCCGATAAATTGTAGGAAGAGGTGACATAGTGATGCAGAAAGTAGTATCAACAGATAACATTGCTAATTTGTTGACCAAGGCTATGTCTAAGCAGTCTTTGGATCGACACTTAGAGATGATGGGTATGAGATACCATTCTGATTAGTTTTAGTGCAAGTGGGGGATTGTTAGGAATAATGCCCTAAAAGCCAATTAATTGTATTTTTAGAATTATAGATAATGTATTATTTTATTTATTAAATCATTTATTGCAGACAATTTATTTATTTATTAATATGTTTTAATTAAATAAATAAAAGTCCTTAGAACACTATTTATAGATTATATCTTTAGGAATAAGGATATGAGTGACGGAATCTATATTCACATATATGTTCTAAAACTTATCCTCGATCAGAGGATAAATTAATTGGGCGATAATTTATCTGGATAGATTAGATTACAGTCTACTAACCAAGTAATATGAGATATTAAATTGGGTGATTAATCTCATATCGTTATAGTAGATGTATAAGTACTTGTTGCGAACAAGTGACTAGACTTGACCACCAATACAACGAATTACATGGAATGTCAATAATTCATTGTATCATGTAATTGTGTGATTAATCCTCAGACCTGAGATGCCACAGTTATCTCATGATTAGGAATACCATAATTTGCTGGTGCAATTAAGCTAGTTCTAATCACAGATTAGACAATGTGCTCAGTGGTTATTGTGACACCCCAGACCTAGCATGTGGTAAATAATGTTTATTTGCATATGTTTATGTGTCATTTTAATTGATGGTGTGAATTTATGTATTTATTTTAGCTTTTGACTTTATTTAGTAGCTTTACTTTCTTCTATTTCCTCAAATATACAATTGATGTTTAATTAATTTATGTAACTTAATTAACCTATTATTTTGATATTTATACTATGTGGAATTGTTTCTTACTTCTAATAAATTAAATTTTATCATTTAAAAATGAGTCTTGAGTCTGGGGTAAAATTAAACTATTTTATTTTGCGAATTTCGTATTTTTTCCTTATTATATAATTTTTTTGGGCATACGCTCATAAATTTTATTTGCATAGCATGTCGGGAAGGTGAATAGAAAAAATATTTCTTATATCGTATGAATAGTAACAACTTGAATGCATTTTTGGCCAAATAAAGCTTTTCTTGCATTTTATCTTACCCAAACCCAAACCCAAACCCAAACCCATATATATATATACACTTATATATACATATATTACATAGTATAACAAGTAACAAAAAAAAAAAAGACAAAGAGGCCATCGGCCAAAGAAAAAAAAAGGAAAGAACTTCAAGCTAGGGTTTGATCATTGGTATCTTCCAAGCCATTTTGGAGTGATCAAAGGCCATACCAAGCTTCATCCTAGCATTTTAACTTGATTTTAGGTGAGGGATTCATTTTATGTGGCATTTTAATTATTTTCTAGTTTGGTATAAAATTTGATATTGTGTAGATTGTTGATATTGATGCTAGAAATGCTTGAAATGTTAGCTTAATGATGTGTAGAGTAGACTTTTAGTGTTGTTATGTTTGTATAGTTAGAGTTTGTATGTATTCTTGCAAGTTGTTCATTGGAGAAGACAATAAATAGTATTTTTTCTTCAAGTTTGTGTTTTAATGGTTTTAATGCTTGTAGTAGGTGCCATAAATGTCTAGGAAACTAGAAGTGGTATTAAATTGGTTAGAACATGGTTAACACTTAGAAATTCTTGATTATGAACAAATGGGTCATGTATGTGTTTTGTTGTCCAGGTGTGTTTGGGGGTATTGGTGGTGTTAAATGTGTTAGCTAGTGATTATGGTGCGTTTATGGCATTATTTTAGGGAATAGATTAGGGTGTTATAGTGTTAGTGGACAAAGGGGCATTTATGTGTTTTGAGTCGTGTGTGTGTTTGTGTGTTTTTAATGGTTTGGGTGTGTGCCATAAGTAATCTAGTAACTTGGGAAATGTTTAAAATAGCTTGGATGTGCTTAGTTTTTTAATAAGAATTGAATAAAGAAGGTGATGAATAGTGCTTGTCTTGATAATTTGTAGTTTATGAAGTAATGCTTGACTTTATGCTCTACTTAGCTGCCATAAATGTTGTTGAGTCTAGAATTGGGTGTATAATGATTAAACTAAGTTTTGAATTTGGTGTAGGTATGTATGAACCAAAGGGCCGAGATTGTGTTTGTGTGTTTAGTATATGTTTTGTGTGCTTAACTTGTGTGTGGGTATGTGAGTAGTAAGTGAAGTTTGTATAACATGTAATATTGGTATTGATGTGTTATTTAGATGAATACTTTATGTGGTTATCGAATCGGTTTTCCTTGGATTCCTAGATACCATCGAGTGATAACTTATATATTTTGTTATCGATATTATGGTTGCGCAACCATTTGGGCATGGTAGTGTTGGGGAAATTGGGCGGCATCGGGCTTGCCGGTATACCTCAGCTACTATGGTACCCAGTCCCTCTCTCGCTGGGGATGTCGCCCTAGGAGAGTTGGGTCGTAGGATAACGGGGTGTTATATCCGGAGTACCCCATTTGGTGTATAAGGATACCGGCTTATCGATATCATTATTATTATCTTATTGAGTTCGTGGTTTGTGGCTCGTGGCTCGTGGTTCGTGGCTCATGGCTCGTGGTTCGTGCTCGTGATCAACATTGTATCATTTTATTAAGTAACTCTAGCTTTGGCCCTAAGTCTTGGAGAGTTACCTTTGATTGTGTTCCTCTATATGTGTTATCTAGTTTCGTATACTTGAGTAATACATTGTATTGATATTGTATTTTTAGGGTTACTTTTGTACTTGTTCTATCGTATTTGTTTTCCTTCTTTAATGAATATTGGTAGTTTGCTTATTGTATAATAGTCTAGTAATGTAAATTATTTTATTATGGTTATTGCATTACACGAAACCATTTTTAAAACTCCCCGGATCTCTGTTTCCCTCTCTCACTGAGCAACAATGTTTGTTCATTCCCCTCTTTCTAACCATTTTAGGTAAGACATGTTCGGTTCTTTCAGAGACTGAGAAGGAGAAGGCTCGAGAGTATCATTGAGTAGATGTTTTAGCTTTAGTTGGTTGTTCTATGTAAATTATGTGTATGTTATGTATTCTTTTGAGGCCTGCGTGCTTTGTGTAGAACTTGGTTGTAAAGAATGTATTTAAGTGGAGGCTCACCTAGATTAGCAGCATGTAATAATTTAATTAATGCTTTAGTTGTGAAAACCTAGATAAGAGTAATTATAGCCTATTTTGCTAAGAAATAGAACCTGGAACTATTAAATGAACTAGAAATAAACTAGTATGGTCTAAATCATGTCTATATACAATGTTTCTTGTGTGGTGATTCTTCTGCGTACAGGTTGGTTTAGTCTAGAAATAGGGAAAACTCAATCCGTTTTTCCTCGTTTTTTGTGACTTGGGGTTTTGGTATTGGGGACCTGATTCCATGAGGGGTCAGGGCGTTACAGTTATGATCTATTCCGTCATAGAGGTATGAAAGTATAGATACGGGAACTGTCAATTGAGAGTCCTATGCGATCTAATTAATTAAGTAACTAGAAATTCTTGGTCAAAGTGAAATAGTGGAAGTCATTCCACAGATTATTCATTAGTTACTAATTAAATAGATTTTGGAATATGATCGAGTAATAGAATTTGACGATCCAATCTATGACTCTGGCTCGATTGAGATAATTAAGACAGTAGGATTTGATTATATAGAAATTACTAAATGGGTTCATATACTTCTACTTCATCTTTAATTAGATAATCGCGATATACTGCTAGGTGTCATTCGCGATTTGTGAATTAATTAGAAGAGTTCTAATTTAATTAATTAGTATAATTAATTATTCGCTACTGATTAATGGTGAACCTAAGAGGTCACACACAAAAGGAATTTGCAGATTAATTGGATTAGAGAAAAGATTAAATTAAATTTAGGGTCGTCCTAAATATTAATTTAATTAGGCTTGTAGTAATTAGATGGTGATCTGGTTATTTTGAGGTCCAAGACTAGTTAGTTAAGACCAATCCACATATGGTCCTAGGTCATGTGTGTCACATATATATAGTACTATTCTAACAGGAAAATTGCTAGCACAATTTTTCATAAGTTAGAAAAATATAGGTTTTCTCTAAAGAACTTTAGTAGGGGTGAAAATTCAATTGATAGCGCGGATTCTGTGTGGACTACTAATCTTGGAGGCTTCATGTGTGGGAAGCTTGTCTCAGATTCTACCTTAATCTTCGCTGATATGGATAAAAAATGGCCCAATATCATGAAGGCCCAAAACCAAAGATAACAAAGGAGGCCCACTACACGAAAACACTGGTCATAAAAATAGCATATAAGGATGGATGAGGACCACTCCAAAAAAGGTAACCACACTACTATAAATAGCATAAGGAAAGTGACAAAAATATAACTAATCAATTCTTTACTATTTCCAAATTTGTCAGTCCGAGTACAACCGAGCCAAAAAATTAATTCTCTCGCCCGAGGAAAAACACGGGAGATAACCCCAGTTATTTCTTTTCCTTTCCTTGTCCAGGTCTTCAGCTCAGACGAAGGAATTAAATAAAGTCTTCGGCTCGGTAAATTTCATACTCAACAATTGGCGCCGTCTGTGGGAATCTCCATATCAAAACTCACTGAGATCCACAATGGCTAGCACAAGAAGTAACGTCAGATTTGCAACAACCAGGGGCTGTAGAACGAAATGTCCGACCACCAAACCCAATGATACCACCTCCTAACACAGAAAATAATGCCACTCAAGTTAACCTCGTCTCGAGCAGCACTCCAAATCTCACCCAACCACAAACCAACCAGTGAATACCCCTTTCAAACAGTCCAAAACCCCCTAACACTAGATATGAACACGATGTACCTCATGATAATGGAGATGAGGGAGACAATGACCAGATTAACCAACAACCAAGCATCATACCAAACTACTATCCCTATGAACCAAGGGCCAACCGTTCAACATAATGGTCGACCCCATGTAGCTCAGGAAAGGACCAAGTAGGTTAGATTCCAAAATCATGTGGAGAATGATAGGGGATCCTCGGGACCTGTTAGTCGTCCTGAGGTGGCGAGAGGGAAAATACCTGCAATAACAGTCTATGAGCCAACTCGGACTGTGGGAAACGTCTCTCGAGCATAGTCGGGCTGGATGCAAGCCCATTGGCACTAGAGATCCGGGGAGAATTACTTCCTGATAGGACCAAACTGCCAAGTATAGCGCCATACGATGGGAAAGGCGACCCCGAGGATTTTTTGACGACTTTTAGTCGGAACATCGTACTATTCAACTTCTTGGATACAGTGAAGTGCAAGGCATTTTCGACGTACATGACGGGGGCCGCAGGCCAGTGGTATAGAGAACTGATGGATAGGTCGATACAGACCTCGAGGTGAGCTTGTTGATGGCAATCTCTCGACTCTTGCCATCCTTCCCCTGCACAACAACACGCTCGGGGAGAGGAAAAGCTTTTCCAGAAACCTTTTCCACCTTGGGATTTTTGTCTGAGGCAGTAGGGATGACATCCTTTGAGCCCTTGGCGGGATTCGAGGGGGAGGAGTCGGCATCGATCACCACATAGCTGAGGACATTTTATGGCGAGGGCAGGACGACGTGTCACCAGAAGAATGGGCCTTTCTCTTCTTCTGAAGAGATGACGATGCCTAGACTTTTGAAGGAGGGACTGAGGAGATGGACTTAGGTCCTTTCTGCTTGTCGGAAGAAGGAGGAAGTGTAGGAACCGAAAGGGTAGAGGACGAGTCTTCCGTCCTCGATGCCTTATTAGACTTGCCGGCGGCGACCCTGAGGATGCTGAGAGGATCCATATCTGCAGAATCAAGCTGGCAGTTAATAAAAAGAAAAGCGATAAACCATAAATAAATGAAAGCAAGAAGAGTCTTAAAAAAGGGCCTACCCCTACACCTCTTCAATCCTCTCCTCTTCTTAGAAGCAGACGCCTTGACCTTAAAGAGGTCGGGATGAGGACTAGCCGGGATTGGATGAGGCAAACCATATAAGCCTGATCCCCATATCTTCTCCCAAGCAACAAATTCTGAGGCATCTAGACCCCTATCACCATGCAGAGTCGTGGAGGCGTCCTTCTCGAGGTTAGAAAGGTAGGGGATGTCATTTTTACCATCTTCGATAATACCCCAGACAGTAGGGATATGCCAAGGACGAGGACTCGTCACAAAATAGTACCTATTGTGCCACCCTTTATGAGAAGACTTCCAGTTCTTAAAAATAAGACATCTAGATCGAGCCGAGGCATAGTTCCAGCCTCGGAAGTGGGGGTTCAGTTTAGAAGTAAAAAAGTGTCAAAACAAGGCACCGATCGAGATTAAACCTTTCAGCTTCACAAAAACGTAAAATGCGACCATCATGGCCCAACCGTTAGGGGAGATTTGGCCGAGGCTTATTTCAAAGTGGCTCACTATATCAGCTATATAAGGAGGAATTGGAAACCTAAAAAACTCAAAGGCAACATCATATATACATATCTCTCATTCTCGAGGAGAACATGCCACCTCGTCTATAGCTGGGATTCTAATCCTAACGTCATGAAGGATAGACCATCCTAGTAACCTATCATTGGCCATTTCCCGAGTAGTAAGACAAGGCCAAGTATGGCAAGAAAACAACTTCTTGCCAGCCCCATGGGTGACCCCGATAGCGACGGAAGATTCCCCGACAATTGCTTCAGATTGATCAGCGGCATGAGAGGAACTAGTCCTCGGGAGAGGAAAATGGTTTACTATAGGGTTAGTATGAAGTTCTACGCCCTTAAGGTCGGCCAAGGGAGATTCCCCCGAGCCATGATATTCATCAACGTCGGTAAAACCCGTCAGTTCAATTTGATCCTCGGGAGAAGGGTTCTCAACTGTTTGACCATCATTATTGGGAGAAGTCTCTAAATCATCACCTCCATTAGGGGCCTTAGTCACTGACATTGCCTCAGATTCAGAACTAGAAGACTCCTCACCACCTCTATCGTAAGAATGGACAGATTCGTTCTGGGAATCCTCACTACTACCCGACCCGGCCATAACTCAAGGAAAAGATGAAAGAAATGGTAGATAAAATACGTACCTAGTGGTTCAGGAAAGACCCGAGCAAGAGAGGAAGAGAAAGGGGAAAAGCTATTCGAGCCGAACTAAAACGAAAAGGAAGAACGTATAAAGGACAATATGCGAAATGTGAAAACAAACGTGTGAGAATGTCGTGGGATGCCCATATTTATAGGACGGCAGGGCCGCGAATCTCAAAGCACGATTCATCGTGACTCTTCATGTCAACAGGCGCGAAATCATTACACTACACCATAGGAACGAAAATCGAAGTGCCACTAAGGGGAAGGTCAATAGCCAAAAGAATAAAAGAACTCTAGTAAGGCCTACCGAGGCCAATCCTCGGCCTCGGAAGGCTTGGGGGAAAAATGATATGGACAAAAAATGGTCCAATATCATGGAGGCCCAAAACCAAAGATAACAAATGAGGCCCACTACGTGAAGACACTTGTCACAAAAATAGCATGCAAGGACGGATGGGGACCACTCCAAAAAAAGTAACCACACTACTATAAATAGCATAAGAAAAGTGACAAAAATGTAACTAATCAATTTTTTACTATTTCCAAATTTGTTAGTCCGAGTACAACCGAGCCAAAAAACTAATTCTCTCGCTTGAAAAGAAACGCGGGAGATAACCCCCGTTGTTTCTTTTCCTTTCCTTGTGCAAGTCTTCAGCTCGGACGAAGGAATTACATAAAGTCTTCGGCTTGGTAAATTTCATACTCAACAGTAACTAATCAATTCTTTACTATTTCTAAATTTGTTAGTCCCAGTACAATCGAGCTAAAAAACTAATTCTCTCGCCTGAGGAGAAACGCGGGAGATAATCCACATTATTTATGTTCCTTTCCTTGTGCAGGTCTTCAGCTCGGACGAAGGAATTACATAAAGTCTTCGGCTCGGTAAATTTTGATACTCAACATTCGCGATAAAAGGTAATTCTAAAACTGCTGCTATGATATTTAATGAGATTAATTATTGTATGCATTAAATCTACGTAATCAACCATGAACATATATATGAATATTATTCCACTGTGTTAATTAAAATTTTAATTATCATGTATATTTTTCAACACTTACTGCAAACGGAGAGTGTCAAAACTTCAATTCCAATCTTGCCGGTTTCAATCAGAATGCACAAAGTAAAACCAAATTAAAGCGGTATCATGTAATATGAAATCCAATAATGAGATGGCTCCTAAAAGTTTTATTTGCACAATGTACAGCAGCAAATCAAGTACAAAGTTTAGAAACGTTTTGTATTTCAATAAAAGTTTACGACTTTAGATATTCCAAAGTCATCATTTCTGGAAACATTATAAAAGAATGAAGAAAGAATTCTCAAGACTCTTGCTCTACTCATCAAAAAATTCCCCGACTTCTCTTTCTTCTCTCATTGAGATGATCTTATGTCGACTTGCTTTATAACTCCAAGACGTAAAATATATATAATCATAATTTGGTCGGTATGTAAAATGAGTGCAAAAGTTAATAAAGTTTAAATTCATAAGTGTACGGATCAATTTAGTATAGTGTGCTTGAGTGCGAGATTGAATATACTAGTAGGCTCCAGTTAGTTTAGGTGAAAGTGTGTCGAAGTGTCTAAGTGAGTGTTAGAAATAATTACGGGATAGATTGGGTGGTTGATCAAAATAAAAGAAAAAAAAGTAAATAATCTAGAGTTGAGATTTGCAAATACGTGGAGTTATGATAATGATTGAATGGAATTTGTAGTGTAACCTTGCATGCTCGAGGATTAGTCCTTTGGTCTGCCACAGTAACGCCCTTAAAACATCTATATATGGATATTAATTACTGTAACACACGCAAACTTTTTAAACCATACTAACTTCTTTTCCCGTATATAGCTTACTCTCATATACAAACATCTTCAAAGATTTTTCTTCGTTCTTTCATATGTTCAAGGCTTCATTCTAAAGTTTGAAAAGATTTCTTATCTGATTCTTTAGATATGAGCTCTTGTTCATCGCTACCTGGAAAAAACTCATAATCAACTCACGTCCAATCAAAGCTTGATCTCATTCATTTCTCTTGACCGAAGAAAATTTTCTTTCAGAAATCATCGAAATCTTGAGTTTTTGCTTCTTCCTTAGGAATTCAACTTTTTTACTGTGTTGGTTTTCTTGATTGCAGATCGAGTCATTAGCTTATGTTAGTAGTTAAACTTGATTAGGATTCAACTAGATTAACTCTAGTTAGCTTTAAAATTATTATTTTTGTTTAGGTAGTATTTTCCTAGTGAGTATAGGTTTCCTATCCTAATTGGTATTAAAATTTTGTGAACCTTATAAATAGAAGTCAGTTATTTCAATTTTACGTATCCCAAATAAAAGAGTAATAAAGATTTAGTTAGCGTTTTTACATTTTTCCTTATTTTCTCCCTACGTTAAAATATAAAATAGCGTATACCATATACTAATAGCTTCTTCACAAGGCTCTTCTTAATTTTCTTGCGTAAACATGAAGTCTAACGTGCAACTTGGAGCAACCGATGGTGGTGATAACGTTTCAGCTTCAGTCAATCACATTGCGGCGCCTACTTGTGAGGATCATTCCAATGGTTCAGGGGCGAATCGTAGCGACCCACATCAAGTTCAAGATGATGCAGTTTCTGTCTTTCAATGTGATGATTTGATCAAAGTTGATAAAGAGGATAGGCTGTACGGATCAATCAAGTCACAGCTCATATCGCGTTTGAATTCTCAAGGATTTGATACTCAAGTTGAGGCCATTCATAGGAATGAATTTTCAGGCTTGATGAAAAAGGCAAAGTGGCAATCTTTCTTTAGCTTTGCGCGTGCCATGGCGAGAATCTGTGGGGGTAATGCAAACGTGAATATGTCATATCTTGCCAGAATATGTCATCAGTTTCAAAGCCCCAACTGACTTGCAAGAAGCGTATAATGATCTCCGACAAAATAAGATCACTCCTCGCGAATATGTACAGAGGCTGAAACAAATAGCAGGGGAAGATTACTGACTGCAACCATTGAACAAGCACTTTTGAGCGATGTTTTCATTGGTAGAATTAGTGTGTAGTTACAACTAATCTTCACCCTTTGAGGGGTTAGATACAGATAGTAGTGTTTTGAAGCTAGATTCTCTTAAATTCCGATAATAGTGGATATGGACATGAATATGGAGATATTTTTTGTCAATTATCTCGTTTAAAGACTAACACTAAAATTTCCCATTCTACTTTTTCTTAATTTAAGTTTTGTGCATTATGCTCCAAAAACTTGAGAGAAACACGTTTTGGGGTGAAAAGATACATATTGTGTTAGTCCACATAGCTTATTATGGAAATACGAAATTAAAGTAAATTTTTCAACAATCTGAGATGTGTTAAACTGAAATGTGGGAATTGTTGTAATAGCCGTGGATTCGCGAACTCTTCACAATGCCTGAAAACAGATTGAGTGTATAAAGAGTAAACTGGTTTATCTTCAAAGTCAGCCATGGAATGATCACAAATTATTTTAGGGGTTATTAAATAATTTTGTAATCCTATTTTGACCATAGAATTATTTTTGCCATTAAAAAGACCATTAATTTATTTGCAATGGTTTCATTTAAGTCATTCAGTTAAATTCCATTATGGAAACTTAACGGAGAGGGGGTAAAATATAAAAACTAAAATAAGGGTAGCCAAATAAAATTTATTTTTATATTTCTCGTTATTATTTTAAATCTTAAATTCACTTCTTCATTTCTCTATTTTTTATTTTCATTTTTTATTTTGTTCATCTTTCTCTCCTCCCTACCACTATGGGTTGTGAGAGAGTGGAAGAGAGAGAATTAGTGGAAAATTGTAGGAAAGAATTGAAATAGGTAGTGAAATTAAAATGTGCATTTAGATGTATTTGAGTCATTGGAAGAAGTGATTGGCATGGACAAGGGAATGAGAGGAGAGAAAATTGGGTAAAAACTGTTAGTGAGGTAAAGGAGAGACTTTAAGTATGAAAGGAGAGAAAAAGCTATGGGGAGCCATGATGATTGAGAAAGTGAGAGAAATTACTTGAAGTGATATTGTGATACACAACTATGTAGTTTAGGAGGAAAACAGATCCATGTCTGAAGGAAATGAGAAAAACTTCAAAGAGAGTGGGATAATTTGTTGGCTCAAGAGTACCGTTAGGTGCTTTAACAGAGTTAGAAGAAGATTCATGAAATAAGGAGGAGAAAAAAAAATATGCTCATCAGAGATAAGGTGTGAGGGAATGAGTAGATCTATTACTTTATTGTCACATGTTAAGTGAGATTAAGAATAAAGAAGACATATAGACTATGTTTGAAGAAATTTGGTAAGTGGAGTGATTCAGATATGAGAATGAAGAAGAGAAGGGTAGGGGGATCTATCAATGTAGATCTTTTTTTTTCTTTTCTTTTTTTGATCCTATATGATTTGCATCAAGTTGTGCAAATTTTGGCTTAGAAATATGAGTCATGTTGGAAAATCCATGGTTGTGGCTGTTAGGCCATTGATGGAGATTTGAAGTTGAAAAGTAAATGAAGATCTGCAATCACTTTTGATCTACAGAAGAAGATTTAGAAGGTTGAAGGTTTGCAACTATTTGGGTGGGGGGCTTTTTTTTTTTTTTTTTCTTTTTTTAGGTGTTGGACATGGTGCCATTAAAGACAAAGAAGTAGGCAGCGTAGAATAGAAAAGTCGTTAGCGAAGAAGCCCTGGCAGAGAAGAAGCCAAAAGTCGGGAATAAACTCTCAAAAGGTGGAGCTATTGTAGCTCCGACGAAAAAAAAGGATTATGACGCTAGTCTTGTAAACTCTTGATATGATGGTAGAATTGTAATGTTGTGTTTTATTGATATTTCCTTGATTTCATGTTGTGAAATGATGTTACAACATACAACTTAAATAGAGAAAAATTTAACTAAAGTCTAAATAAACAATAAATGTTTGCAGATCCAATCAAATCTATGAAAAAGAATTTCAACAAGTAATAAATAACACACTACTCAAGACTAATATATTCTATCACGCCCCCTCAAGCAAAACCGTATTGTTGACAGTGAGCTTGTCTAGAAAAATATAAAAATGACGAACATTCAGGGTTGCATCGCCGATAGAGGCTGGGAACAACTGGTGATTGAGAAAAGAGCACCAGTGAGATAGTTAGTGTGCTTGAGAGAAGTACTGAGTTCAAGAAAATAGATCAGATGAGAAAGGATTTGCAGTGCTAGCATTGTTTGTAATTGGACGCCTTGTGTTGTGCTAGCATGGTATGTAATGGGGCCATTGGATTAAGAAGAGAGAGAATGACTCACAGGCCTTCATATGTGGGGGTTGATACCAAAATTTTGGAATTTAAGTGTTGGTGTTTGACCGTTTGGTCATGACATGAACAAAAGAGAAGTGAAAAGCTTATGAGAGTTTATAAAAAGAAAAGTGAATGTGATAGGCCGTGAGCACATTGTCTGATTTGGTGAGGTCACGGCTAGAATGCAGAGAGGAGGGTAATTAAAAAGAGGGATTAATTTGGTGAAAGAGGATCATAAAGGGTTAATATTGAGAAAGTTAGATTAATAAAGGGTTAATGTGGAGAAAATTAGATTAATACCTTTGGAGGAGAGAGAAGTATTGGAAAATTATGGAGAGATGAGATGAGATGTGAAAAGAGAGAAGTTTTATTATTGTGCGGGGCCTAGTGGATATATAGGGAAGATTTGAAATCGACAAAGAAGAAGGAATATTTGTGTTAAAGCAGTTGGAAGAAATAAATAAACATGCATTCAATGTGAAGTTGGCAAATTTGAAAGTAAAGGGAGTGGGACCCTTGAGGAGGGATTAGAAATAGGCATTGTAGATGGTAGGACTATGGGTTAGGAGAGAGCGGAAGAGAGAGAATTAGTGGAAAATTATAAGAAAGAATTGAAATAGGTAGTTAAATTAAAATGTGCATTTAGATGTATTTGAGTCATTGGGAGAAGTGATTGGCATGGACAAGGGAATGAGAGAAGAGAAAATTGGGTAAAAACTATTAAAGAGGTAAAGGAGAGACTTTAAGAATGAGAGGAGAGAAAAAGTTGTGGGGAGCCATGATGATTGAGAAAATGAGAGAAATTACTTGAAGTGATATTGTGATGCACAACTAAGTGGTTTGGGAGGAAAATGGATGCATATCTGAAGGAAATGAGAAAAACTACAGAGAGAGTGGGATAATTTATTGGCTCAAGAGTATCGTTAGGTACTTTAACAGAGTTAGAAGAAGATTCATGAAATAAGGAGGAAAGAAAAAAAATTGGCTCATCAGAGATAAGGTGTGAGGGAATGAGCAGCTCTATTACTTTATTATCACATGTTAAGTGAGATTAATAATAGAGAAGACATATAGACTCAGTTTGAAGAAATTTGGTAAGTGGAGTGATTCAAATATGAGAATGAAGAAGAGAAAGGTAGGGGGATCTATCACTGCAGGTCTTTTTTTTAATTTTTTTAATTTTTGATCCTGAATGATTTGCATCAAGTTGTGCAGATGTTGGCTCAGTAATATGAGTCATGTTGGAAAATCCATGGTTGTGGCTGTTAGGTCATTGATGGAGATTTGAAGTTGAAAGGTAAATGAAGATCTGCAGTCAATTTTGATCTGCAGAAGAAGATTTAGAAGGTTGAAGGTTGCAACTATTTGGTGGGGTTTCTTTTTTTTATTATTTTTTTTCTTTTTTTAGGTGTTGGACATGGTGCCATTAAAGGCAAAGAAGTAGGCAGCGTAGAATAGAAAAGTCATTAGCGAGGAAGCCCCAGCAGAGAAGAAGCCAAAAGTCGGGAAGAAACTCCCAAAAGGTGGAGCTACTGGAGCTCCGACGAAAAAAAAAGATCATTACGCTAGTGTTGTAAACTCTTGATACCAGTAGAATTGTAATATTGTGTTTCATTGATATTTAATTTCCTTAATTTCATGTTGTGAAATGATGTTACAATATACAACTTAAATAGAGGAAAATTTAACTAAAGTCTAAATAAATAATAAATGTTCGCAGATCTAATCAAATCGATGAAGAAGAATTTCAACAAGTAATAAATGATACAATGTTTAAGATTGCACACTGTTCAAAACTAATATATTCTATCACACAATGGTCAATACAAGAAGCCAATGTAATGCCCGAGGTGATCCATTACCACTAACGGTGGCCGATTCTACCATCTGAGGTCCTACACCTCTTGATAACTTTCAGCCGAGCAATATTCGTTTTACTGCTTCACCCATCGAAATGTACCCACAACCCTATACAATCGCATTGGCCGCCTCTATAGCAGTGCCACCTCAAATTCCAACACCAATGTTGACGAATGCTCTGCTATCTTCGCCGATTACCCCACTAGTTGATATCAACACTCTCTATTGCATGGTTCAAGACATGCACAATGTGATCGTACCAGCCCAACCTTCACCCATCTACTATACAGCTCAGGCAGCAAATTACCCTACCCAACAAACAAACCATATAGTGCAAACCCCACCGAACAAAAACCCATCTATATATAGACTGCAACACATGCAAACTTGCTAAACCATACCAACTGATCTATTCCCGTATACAGTTTACACTCATACACAATCATCTTCAAAGATTTTTCTTATTCTTTCATTTGTTCAAAGACACATTCCACTGGTTGAAATACTTCTTCGCTGATTCTTTTACGCGAGTCTTCTTCTTCTTTACATAGAGAAAAACTCCAAAATCTTTCTTTGTCGTGTTATTCTGGGAAGGATGGAGCTTGTTCGTCCAGGTTCTCAACAGTCTCATCCAACTTCTGTAGAGTTTGATTCTGGGGTTGACGATTTACCATCACCCACAAAGTATATTATCTGGGGTGCTCACACAAATACTCATATCTTGCCAGAATTTGTTATCAGTTTCAGACCATCTACTGGCCAAAAAAATTCAATTCCTCGTAGGGAACCAAATTCAACTCAAACATCCTTTTCGATTCTCTTGCCTGAACTTTCAAAGGTTTTACCTCCATGTTCCATCGACTTGATCAACGAGTATCATCATGATTACGAACAAAAGAAGATAACTAAGCTGGAATTCGAAGAGAGGATGTCAGAAATAGCAGGGCAAACTTTCCTGGATGCAATACTAGAAGGCTTATACTAACAAGAGCCCACCCAAACCAGTGACTGCAAGGCAAGCGGAAGAAACTTTGCACCCTAGAAGAAAGACTAGAGCGATGATTTGTCTGGCAAAATTAGTATGTAGTTACAAGTAGCAAAGAAACAGAGGAAATTCACATATTCTACCAGCTAATGTTAGAACTATTTTTCTTGACAAGTTGTGTTTTCAAGCTAGATTGTCTTGACTTTCAACAGTAGTGGATGCATTGTATTGATAGCAAACTGATATTACACATGAAAAATTTTACAAGTTTTATATCATTATCTAGTGTACTGTGGATATGTAAATGACAATAAGAACCATTCTGGTTAGTAGATGCAGTTTTCTTTTATCTCCTTAGCAAAAGAAGATTCAGATAAATCATCCGTCTTTGCCTTCTCTTTTTCACTTTTAGAGATTTTGATATTTGAAATATTTGGACAAAATGACCATAGAATTAACAGATCCACATTTTTGCTGAAATCTAAGTAACTAATTGTAATCATCTTAGGCGTATCTTCCCCCTTTTAGTTTTCCATCTTTATGGACACATACATGCATGCAGCAAATGCTCACTTAAACACCAATATCTTGAATAGGAGCTATTGCTTCATATGTTACTGTCTCTGTATTCAAAGTTTGCATATAGAAATAACATGTTTAACTATGAAATCCAGAATGGTTAATCTAGGCTTTTCCGCTTTCTTGGGTGAACAAGCCGGCTTGCTTGGTCCAGCATGTTGCAAGGCAGTGTTGGAAATTGCAGAAAGCTGTTTGCAAAACGTGTTTCCCTCAAATCCTTCCTTTGCAGCACCAATATCCCCACAGTAGCCAATTGCACCACCATCGCCAATCCTACAATATTTGTCGGGACATGATACGAACATTTCGTGCTTCTGCTATTATGAGGACAAAAAAAAAAAAAAATTGTTTCTCTTGATTGATAATTTGGTCCACCCAAGAATCCTTTCTGTGTTGCTTTTTCTTTAAAATAATTTTAATATTTAGTGTGTTATATTTAATTTTAATTTGATGTCATTGCCCATATTATGTGAAATTATTATCATTCTGAATTGATGTTTCTTTACAATTCACATAAATTTTGGTTATTTTTTATTTTTATTTTTGAGGAACTATGAATTTTCCGAAAATTAATAATGGAAAATTTTGTTTTGCAGACAATGCAACATCACACAACCATTCTCAAAGATAGGCACTATATTTCCGGTCTAAAATCAGCTAAATCAAAAATTAATTCAACATTTGATATTCCAATTCTGATTGAAGATTCTAGAAAAGCCTAGATTATGCTTCCCAGACGAACAAAATATTTGACAAATGATGTTTTATTTTCCACTGGTTCACAACGAAATCCAGTAAAAAACACATAATATTGAGAGCCCATAACTGAAAGAAATTTGTAATATGTATATTACTTCACTTACCATAGGCACAAAACACAGTCAAAAGAGCCAACAATATTTTCTTTCGGATGATATAATACCTATATACATCTATTTGAATGTAATTTTTCGATTAACTATAAATGATTTTATTAAAACATTTTGCTCTTTGGCATAATCGTTTGGTCATCTAGGTCCATTAATGGATGAAGGAGATTATATTATTTTGTGGACACCCATTAAAATTAGAACACTTATGTTATTAAGTGAGTGTCCAATGGAAAATGATTATTAGAACATCCCCAAAAAAAAATTGATCATATTGAATATGCTACATTTTTAGAATGAATTCAAACGGATATATGTTTCTATTTTATAATTGTGTTGATCATTTTAAAACTTAGTATGAATAGAACCTAAATACGTTGATCACATTTTCCTCTCTCACTTACTCACAATATATATATAGTATTTGCGAGACTTCTTAATGATGCAGGGGGGAGAAATTTTTTTATTGTACAATAGAAATAAATAAATCCATCACTGTAAAAAGAAAATGTTATATCCAAGGATTTTAATCACCTTTCTTGAAACAAGAACAAAACCTAATTAGAGAGTACGTTAAATGTATCTCTCTCCCACAAAAGAAGAGTCAAAGTATAATGCTTCTTGTCTCATATGATTATCAGTCCCCCTTTTCTCTTTTCTCATTTGTGTGTTGGATGACGAATGAATCAGTCTACAAAAAAATAAGAATGAGAGTTTATGTTGGTATCACATCACTGTAAATTATAGAATATCTTTAAAACTATAAATGTTGAGTTCTCACAACCAATACCAGAGGCACTATGGGGCGACCGCCGGGGCGGGGGGGAAGGAAGCCCCACTAACTCTGGAATTTTGTTATACGTATATAAAATTTTGGGTAAAAAAATAAATTAGTCCCCAATGAATATTTAATTAATTTTAATTTTTAAAATTATTTATTTATTTATAAATTTTAATAATTTAATTTACTTATTTTGTGGACAAAATTTTACGAATCAAAATAAAAATAAGACAGAAAAGTTAAAACTAAAAAAAATAAAGTCAATCACATCAAACAACTCACCTCTACCTTTTTTGCACTAATATATAATATATTACTTATTACATATCAACATCAACCTGACAACTCATTACCATTTATCATAGGCCATATCTTCTTACCAAAACCGTGGATGCAGATCTTCAAGTGCTAGTATTGTTTTTTTTTTGTTAGATGCTAGTTTGCTCAAATCTATTAAAACTTCATATAATCTACATTTTAGCCAAAAAAAATTGATTCAAGAGCAAATGTCCAAGTGAGATAAGTGCTTTTAGTGGCGGAGCCACTACTAAGATTATAGGGCTGCAACCTCCACTCAACTCAAATCGATAATTTACTCTTTCAAATAGCACGTTAGAATGACATAGTATATCCTAAAGGATCGAAAACGGTAATAGACAAAAAAAAAAGTTATTGTATAGGTTCCAAAGACTTTTTAACATACTATTCAATTTAAGTGTCTTATGTTTGTTGGGCAAAGTAGTGTAATTACGAAAGTTGAATATGTTTGTTCTTCAAGAATAGAATTACAGATAATCTTTAGATTCTTCGAAAACGTAATTTTGAGATTATAAGTATCAAATGTCACCACATTCGTTCTACAGCCATTGCATAAGAATCCGGAATTATTTAGCAAAAAGGAGAGCCACTTTTTATATATATATATTTTTCAAATAATGATGAACAATAGTGGAACAATGTATACATATGTTTTAGTGCAAAATGTGCTTCTACACACTTACAATGGTGAGATTTAGAATTTCTGTCCAATTTGGAAATACCGGTATATGTTGCGTATTGTGATGTATGGCGTCCTTCCCCCGTGCCCTCTTCTCATTTATTTCACTACTACCTTGTACTAGTTGATGATTATAGTAGATTCTCATGTTTATGTCCTCTCATTTGCAAATCCGACACTACGGCAATATTTCCTATATTCATTAGCATGGAACAAAATCTTCATAATACGCGAATCAAAAATATTCAATCAGACGAAGGTGGAGAATTTATTAATCACAATACTCGGCTTCTATTTCAATGATCTGGTATTGTTCATCGTTTATCTTGCCCAGGAACCCCAAAACAAAAATGGTGTGTCAGAACGTAAGCATCGTCACATTGTGGAAACAATACTTATATTATTGGCTCATAGTGGTCTCGTACTCAATTTTTGGACTCACGCTTTCGCTACTACGATTTACCTCATAAATCGAATGCCTATGCCATTACTTGATTTTAAGTCATCATATGAATTTCGGTATGGCATTGCACCAGATTATTTCAATCTCAGGGTGTTTGGCTCAAATTGCTATCCTTGCCTAAGTACATTTGGGTGACATAAACTCAATTTTAAGAGTTGCAAATGTATATTTCTCAGATATAGTGCAAAACATAAGGGGTACAAGTGGTATAATCCTCTAACTGGGAAAATAGTTCTATCTCGCCATGTTGTCTTCAATGAGAAAAAAATTCCATGACTCGAAAACTCCATACCATAGCCAAGTGTTAGCCGCCTCCAAATTTAGCCCGAGATTAGGGGCAATTTGCATTATCTTAATTGTCTTTATTTTTGGCAACACAGATCTTGGTTTGGTAAAGATTGTGTAGGATTTATCTTATATGGAAATAGATCAATTTGCTGCGACTGTAAGTATGTTGAGATGATTTTGATAAAGCCAAAGAAGATTCTGATTGAAAAAATCTTTGATTGAGCAAATCTTTGGAGATTGATTTGGGTAAAGACTCCTTCAAAGGTCAATAATACTCACGGATACTTGGAGCCCAAGATTGCAGCACTCACACCTATATATACTGATGATCTCGCAAGAATAAAAGAGGGATAGACGACGGAGAGCAAAGTCTAGATCTTACAAGAGCTGTTATGTATTTATCAAATCTGTCTATGTAAACACTGTGGTGAGAGTTTGCTTAGGAACTGTGAGTGCGCTGAACAAGTTTTGTTTGTAAGCACTATTCATTTGTCTCATTAAACATCCTTCGGGATAAGGAGGTGAGTATTCGGGAGAATACGCTAAGTCGAGGGGATCTCGCTAGGTTGTAAATTCTTAGGTGGGTTAGATGGTCTAGACGGTGAGGGTTACAAGGGAGTTGTCAATCACATAAGTCCATTGACTATTGTAACCGTGAAAACATCTAGTGGATTGCCTATTTTGACCAAGGATTGGTCACGTGGTTTTTTTTTCCCAGTTGGGTTTTTCACGTTAAAATACTGTGTGCACTTTACTTACTGGCTTTTAATTTATTTCACTGTATGAATTAGGCGTATCATTGTGGTTGATTCACTTATTAATGTGTTCTATCTGCAAACGTGTTTAATTGTTTAAACGCACAATCAAACACGGAGCTGGAAACTGGTTTTCAAGTGGTATCAGAGCTAGAAACTGAATCATTAACTCAGTAAGATCCAGGAGGTTTCTGGCTGTTTTGCAGGAATGGACAACATATGTGACGGAGGTTCAATCAACAAGCCGCTATTACTTGATGGCTCCAACTACAGTTATTGGAAAGCTAGGATGCGTGCGTATATCAAGGTGATTGATAAAGGTGCTTGGAGATCTGTGGTTAATGGGTGGACCGCGCCCACTGTTGAGACTACACTACCATAAACTGGAGTCACTAGCACACAGGAAGCATCATCTGAAGGGACTGGTAGTAGTTCTACTGCTGTGGTCAGGACCATTACAGTTCTCAAACCTGAGGACCAGTGGACTAATGTTGAAAAGCGGTTGGCGAATTGTAATTCCAAAGCATTAAATGCAATATTCAATGCAGTCGACATCAACCAGTTCAAACTGATTTTGAACTATGAAACGGTGAAGGAAGCATGGGATGTGTTGCAAACATCGTTTGAAAGTACATAAGCTGTGAAAAGATTCAAATTACAGTATCTGACCACGAAGTTTGAAGATCTAAAAATGCATGAGGATGAGACAGTGTCAGAGTTTTATGCACGACTTTGTGACATAACCAATGAAGCTTTTGCTCTCGGAGAGCAGTACTCTGAAGCAAAATTGCTAAGAAAGATCCTACGGTCTTTGCCATCAAGATTTGCATCGAATCTAGATGCGATTGAAGAATCAAAGGATCCTGGCATTATGTAGGTTGATGCACTTATCAGTTCCTTAAAGATATATGAACTGAAATTTAAACAGCAAAAGAAGGAGAAAACACTTGCATTTCAGGCCGAACTATCTGATGAGTTGGATTGCAGCGATGACGGGTTGGAAGCACTGGCACTGTTGACAAAAAATTTTGCTAGAGTTGTTGGAAAATGGCAAAAACAGAAGTTCTCTATGCAAGGGAATAACAATAGACATAATTTTAGTAGGCACAACTGTGACAACCCTGGCAGAAATAGTAGTAGTGAAATACCCAGAGAAACTAATAACAGACAAAACAATGATATCTCTGGAGAAAAGAAAAAGAAAGGTATATAGTGTAGAGAGTGTGAGGGTTTCGGGCACATCCAAGCGGAATGTGCAAACACACTAAAAAGGAAAAAGAAGGCATTTAATGCCACATAGAATGATGAGGAGCCAAAAGAAGAAGATGCATCAAGTGATAATGGTACATGAGACTATATCGTACTCATTACTGTTCAGAATGATCAAACTGTGTCCAAATCCAAGGTCACTGTGACTGGCGGGGAGGATACCGACTCTGATGACTCAGAGACAGAAGAATCCATGAGTAATGAACAACTCCTGAAAACCTGTGAATTGATGTTTGAAAAATGGGTTGTGGTTTGTAAGAAGAATGAAGAATTGGTGATTTCTAATTTGGAACAGAGTACAAAAATTAATGATCTTGAAAAACAAAATGAAACTCTCATCCAATAGTTAGAAGAAAAAACTCAAAAACTGTTAGATGTACAGGGTGAATTGCAGCAGTTACAACGAGGTGTTCGCATGATGAATTTAGGGAAACAAAAACTTGATCATGCGCTTTCAATCCAGAAATCAAGTGGCGATTGCACCGGTCTTGGGTATCAGGGATCAGGTTCCAGTTGTACCATAGTGTTTGTCAAAGCCTCGGAAACATCAGAACTTTCACAACCAGTACCCCCACAGGGACCCACAGTGACATCCAAGAAGAAATCCGAAAGAAGGTTTGAACCAATCTGTCACTACTGTGGTTATGCTGGTCAAATTCAACCCCACTGTTTTCATCTCTTGCAGGAAACAAGTAAGTCTACTTATCCTTTTTCATATCAGTATAGTACCCCAAAAACGAAAGCACAACAAAAGGTAAGAAAAATATGGGTACCTAAGAATAATAAAAAAATGTCTTGTTATTTACACTTCCTAAAAAGCCGATGCTACTAACTCATGGTATTTGGACAGTGGCTGCTCGAGACACATGACAGGTGATCACAGTATCTTCATAGACTACCATGAATACCATGGTGGACAGGTTACTTTTGGGGATGGCATGTCTGGAAGGGTAATTGGTCTCGGTACAGTGGCTGTTGAAGGATTTCCGAAACTGCGAGATATACTCAATGTTGATGGTCTTAGGGCAAACTTGATAAGCATTTGTCAACTTTGTGACCAAAACTTGTTGGTACACTTTACTAAGGAAGGGTGCAGAGTGATTGACAGTGATAATAACTGTGTTCTTATAGGGAAACGCTCATCTGATAACTGTTATACTCTACCAGTCCCGCCCAACTGGGCTATGATGTGCCTTAACAGTTCATTTCAAATAACTAAACTGTGGCATCAGAAGTTAGGTCATCTAAATGTTGAAATGTTAACCAAGATTGCCAATGTAGGAGTTGTTAGAGGAATGCCTAGATTATCAGGAAAGAAGAAAGGAATTTGTGGTCCATGTCAATTGAGAAAACAAATTTGAGCACCACACCATAAAACACAACAATTGGCCACGAACAAAGTTTTAGAGCTGTTACACATAGATCTCATGGGTCCAGTTCAAATAGAGAGCTTAGGAGGTAAGAAATATATCTTTGTATGTGTTGACGACTTTTTCAGGTATACATGGGTGGACTTTCTATGGGAAAAATCCGAAACTTTCCAAGCCTTTTGAAAACTGTGTTTGCGGATCACCACTGAAAAAGGTAATGAGAAGGTCATTCGAATCAGAAGTGATCACGGTAAGGAATTAAAAAATCAATCCATTTCTGATTAATGTGTCGATCATGGTATCTCTCATAAGTTTTATGCTCCAAAAACACCACAACAAAATGGTGTTATTGAGAGACGTAATAGGATGTTGCAGGAGATGACACGAGCTATGATGACTAGAAGAAATACACCTAGGAAGTTCTGGGCAGAAGCCATCAACACTGCGTGTTACACCATCAACAGGGTGTATCCACATTCATGTACTGATAATACTCCCTACTAACAGTGGAAAGGTAAGAAGCCTACTGTGAAACACTTCCATGTGTTTGGCAGTATTTGTTATGTTCTTAATGATCGAGATAATCGGGGAAAATTCGATGCCAAGAACGACAAAGCATTGTTCTTGAGCTATACCTTGAACAATCGTGCGTATCGAGTGTTTAATCTTCTGTAAATGTAGTCATTGATGATACTGTAGGTATGATCGATGTTGACAATGAAGATGAGATATCACCAAGCACAGTAGCTGCTCAAGCAGATAAAGGCAAAGGAATACCGATGGAACCTGAAAAGGCACTGAAACCAAATACAGAAAAAGCAGAAAGAAGCTCAAACTCTTCTAAAGAGGACATGACTAACTGTGCAGATAACTCGAAGGACGTCAAGCAACATGACCAGTACAACAGTAAGGTCAAGACTTCAACAGATCCAGAGACTCAACTTACTGTGCCAGCCACTGACGACACAATGACACGTTTGCTACCCACTGAGGATTCATTTGACATGAAGTTCCTAGAGACAGATGAGCAAGAACATGTCATAAAGGACACTGTGACAAATCTGGATCAGAAAGGACCATCAAGGCAAGTTCAAAGGGACCACTCATTGAATGATGTTATTGGCTCATTGAACCAAGGTATCAAGACACGAGGTAAAAGGACGATTGACTACCAACAATATGTTAGGTATGCATATTTTGTCTCACAGTTTGAACCTAAGACAGTAAATGAAACATTAGAGGATGACCACTGGATTAGTGTAATGCAAGATGAACTTAGTTAGTTTGCTAGGAATGACGTCTGGATTTTAGTTCCTAGACTAAAAGGTGTTAATGTCATAGGCATCAAGTGGATATTCAAAAACAAAACTGATGAAAATGGTCTAATCACTCGTAATAAAGCTAGATTAGTTGCACATGGAAACACTCAAGTTGAGGGAATTGACTTTGACGAAACGTTTGCACCTATAGCTAGAATGGAGTCAATAAGACTGTTACTTTCCATTGCTTGTGTTTTGCACTTCAAACTGTTTCAGATGGATGTGAAGAGTGTCTTTCTCAATGGCATCTTACAGGAAGAAGCGTATGTAGAACAACCCAAATGGTTTGTTGATCCTCATTACCCTACATACGTGTATAAACTGAAGAAAGTTCTATATGGTCTCAAACAAGCACCTCGTGCTTGGTATAAGAGACTCACAAAGTTTCTGTTGGACAAATGCTATGCTCAAGGGGGAGTGGACAAAACACTATTTGTGAAACACTTCAACACAAGATTGTTAATTGCTCAAATCTACGTGGATGATATTGTGATTGGCTTTACGTCCAAAAACAGAGTCGATGATTTTGTTGCGCAAATGAAACTGGAGTTTGAAATGAGTATGGTAGGGGTACTAACGTACTTTCTTGGTTTATAGGTCAAATAGTGTCACAATAGGATATTTATCTCTCAAGAGAAGTATGCTCACAATTTGGTCAAGAGGTTTGGCATGGTCAATACAAAAACAGTTCGGAGACCTATCAGCACTACCACCAAGTTAGCTAAGGGGGAGAATGAAAAAACTATTGATCCGACACTGTACTGCAGCATAATCGGTAGTCTCTTGTACTTAACTACTAGTCATCCTGATATCTGCTTCAGTGTGTGTGCACGATACCATGCAAATCTAAGGGAATCTCATCTCAAAGCAGTAAAACGCATCGTTAAATATGTGTATGGCACTACAAGTTTAGGTATTTGGTACACTGTGGATACTAACACTAATTTGGTTGGTTACAGTGATTCTGACTAGGCAAAAAAAGTCGATGATCGAAAAAGTACTACTGGGGGTTATTTTTACGTTGGCAACAATCTCGTATCATGGTATA
This sequence comes from Ehretia macrophylla, assembly GCA_037974665.1. Taxonomy (NCBI): domain Eukaryota; kingdom Viridiplantae; phylum Streptophyta; class Magnoliopsida; order Boraginales; family Ehretiaceae; genus Ehretia; species Ehretia macrophylla. The sequence continues at coordinate 10,603,393 of CM075775.1, read as the reverse complement.
GTAAGAAACAGGCTTCCATCTCCTTAAGCATAGCTGATGCAGAGTACATAGCAGCTGGAAGTTGTTGTGTGCAACTATTGTGGATGAAACAGATACTTGCAGACTATGGTATTAGTAATCAAGTACCTACTGTTTACTATGATAATATGAGGTGTAATCAATATTTCAAAGAACCTTGTTCAACACTCCCGTACCAAACATATTGATATTAGACACCATTTTATACGGGAATTAGTAGAATCAAAACAAGTTGTTCTTGAACATGTTATGACTGAGAATCAACTGGTAGATATTTTCACTAAGGCTCTCGATGCAGTGAGATTCTAAACAATACGCAAAGCCTTAATTTGCATACTCTAACTATGACATCCATATGGAAACACAGTGGGACTGCACTGATATACTGTTACTTACACTGTGTTTTAACTGTATGGTATAGAACCTCTTATGCACCACTGTGAGCAAGCTTGCTGCTACTTTACGCACAACGAAGTTCGAGTGCTGATCAGCTGTATTAAGCTTGTGATTTTGGAGTATCTCCATTCCCGGATACTAATCAGTATAAAAATTTTGTGTAAAAAAAAAAAGGGGACCTTGCATTTAGATCTGAATTGTTTCAGACAACCACTGTATTGTGCAAATTTCAAGGTCAACAATACTGAGCCAACCTGGAAAAAGCTACCTTGGGCGATATAGAAATGCACAATAGTGAAATCTACTAGGACAAACAAGGTATACAGTAAGCTGATTAATCGAGTGGGTAGTTTGAACAACTATTACAGTTGATCTGTCATTTGATTCCATTGTCCACTGTGCGGCAAAGCTCAGTCACAGTTCACACACATACCCTGTTCATATGTATTAAAGCTCATGTGTAATGAATATTATGTCCTTGTATCAGATCTTCTTGTGGGGCCTTATGGGTTGTTCACACTTTGTGTGCATGCACTTCGACATAACATATGTCTCACGATTGAGTACTATGATAGATCCGTTCAGTTATCTCTTTTATAACATAATCACAGATAGTACATTGCTTACAACCACAACTTTGGCCTTGGTTTGTGGCAAAAAAGGGGAGAAAATTTTGTTATAATTGTTAAGTCTGTGAGATGAATGACGTTAGTGTGAGTTGATTGATTTACACATATTATTGTTTACTTATTGTTTACTGTGGTTTCACCAAATCATGCATTTCTTAGTACACACGCAGTTTTATTCTTATAGTTGCAGGTATTGCAGGTACTTAGAATGGTTTTGTCAAAAAACAAAGCCAAAGGGGGAGCTTGTTAACCGCCTCCAAATTTAGCCCGAGATTAGGAACAATTTGCATTATCTTAATTGTCTTTATTTTTGGCAACACAGATCTTGGTTTGGTAAAGATTATGCAGGATTTATCTTATATGGAAAGAGATCAATTTGCTGCAACTGTAAGTATGCTGAGATGATTTTGATAAAGCCAAATAAGATTTTGATTGAAAAAATCATTGATTGAGTAAATCTTTGGAGATTGACTTGGGTAAAGAACCATCCAAAGGTCAATAATACTCACGGAAACTTGGAGCCCAATATTGCAGCACTCACACATATATATACTGATGATCTCGTAAGAATAAAATAGGGACAGACGGCGAAGAGCAAAGTCTAGATCTTACAAAGGCTGTTATGTATTTATCAAATCTGTCTATGTAACACTGTGGTGAGAGTTTGCTTAGGAACTGTGAGTGCGCTGAACATCTTTTGTTTGTAAGCACTTTATTCATTTGTCTCATTAAACATCCTTCGGGAGAAGGAGGTGAGTATTCGGGATAATACGCTAAGTCGTGGAGATCTCGTTAGGTTATAAATCCTTAAGTGGCTTAGATGGTCTAGGCGGTGAGAGTTACAAGGGAGTTGTCAATCACATAAGTCCATTGACTATTGTAACCATGAAAACATCTAGTGGATTGCCTATTTTGACCAGGGATTGATCACGTGGTTTTTTCTTCCCAGTTGGATTTTTCACGTTAAAATACTATGTGTACTTTACTTACTGTCTTTTCATTTGTTTCACTGTATGAATTAGGCGTATCACTGTGGTTGATTCACTTATTACTGTGTTCTATCTGCAAACGTGTTTAATTGTTTAAATGCACAATCGAACACGAAGCTAGAAACTGGTTTTCACCAAGCTCTCACTCCACAATTTCTGTGTTTCCCATTCCCATCACAAACCTTGCGCACTATACAAACCATGTACTACCGACTCACTCACCAAGCTTTTCAACTCGTCATACTTTTGAACCAGTTCCTACCTGCTCTCCAAACATGCCTGAACCACGTCCACATACGTCACTTATTAACTCACAAAGCTCTGACCCCCAAGTGCCAACATCTTCTTCGAATATGGAGACTTCTCCATTGTCTTCCAGCATAATTCCTGTCTTATTCAACTCCTAGCTCTAATATTCCAGAAGATATATAGTCTACAAATTGTGTGCACCCTATGGTGACTAGAAACGTGGATGGAACTCGTAAACCGTGAGTCCTTCTTTCCATACAGCATTCCATACCCAACTATTTGTTGGTCTTCTCTTCAACACATTCAACCGGAACCGTCGTGCTTCACGCAAGCTAACAAAGACTCCAATTGGCCAGTTGCTATGATAAAGGAATTTAACTCTTTATTGAAAAAACAAGACATGGTATCTTATTCCTTCTAAACCCCACATGAATATAATTGGTTGCAAATGGGTTTATTGTGTCAAGCAAAATTCAGATGGCTCACTAGAATGTTATAAAGCCCACTTGGTTGCAAATGGCTATAATCAATAGCCTAGTAAGGACTATGGTGACACTTTTATTCGACCAGTCCTCGTCCTGGCAATATCAAACAAGTGACCATTACGCCAATTGGATGTCAAGAATGCCTTTTTCCATGGTGATTTATCTGAAACAAGTTTATATGCAACAACCATAAGGTTTGATAATTAAACTCATCCTGATTATATGCTTGTCCGCTACACAAATCTGTATATGGATTGAACCAGGCTCCACGTGCCTGTTACCAGAAATTTAGAAATTTTTTCTTATCTTGCGAGTTTGTTAACTCTTACCATGATATCTTCCTTTTAATTTGCTCATCACTTCTCAGATTATATCATCATCATTCTTATGTACATCATCGAAGATAATTATCACTGGGGCCTCATCACATCATGTGTCTAATTTTATTGATCTTCTCTCCATGGTGTTTGCTATGAATGACTTGGGGAACCTTCACTTCTTTCTTGGTATGGAGGTCGCCCTACATAAGAAAGGCATTCTACTCATACAAACGAAATATTCACTGTAGCTTCTTCATCAATTTGGTATGACAGGTGTTAAGCCTCTTTTGTCACGCCCCGACCCCTACCCATCGCTAGGCTAAGGCCGAAACATGACGTTTGTAACTCTTATTCTTGATGTTGACTACTTAATAGCTTTAAAACATGTAATTTATAGATAAATAACCTGTACATCCATTAAAAAAATACCACAAGTAATTTGAAAAGACTTTCAACATTTTCCCAAGATATCGACCTTAAAGGTTTACAATGTCTGATATAAATTCACTAGACTTAAATCCACCTGTTCAACATTCCAAGCCTAGGTCTCAAGAGAATATCATTCAATCTTAACTAGGCATCTAATCTACCAAAATAATATTACAACATAATACTTGATCAGTTTACAAAAATATCTTGTTACAATGATAAGCTATAACTCCACAAGTAAACACGTAGACCAACTAGGGCAGAAATCCATTACAATACATCAATATAGCTTTCAACCACATGGGAAGTCGCTCGAGCTAATTGTCACCTGAAATTGTTGGAAAGAGGGGTGAGTTAGATCCTCGCATATAGCTCAGTGAGGATGAAATAGGAAGGGTTTTCGCAAATGTTTTATCTTTTTAGAAACAGTTTGAGAGATCATATCATGCACACAACAATATTCGAATGAAAATGCAAGATATACAATCAAGCTTTAATAATCATTAAACAACCTAACTCTTCCAAGATATCACTAGGTCCCGACCCGTAGGAGGATCAATGAGTCTTGGAAGAGAAGGGATAAAACATTTAGTAGGCGAGATATACCAGCAAGCCCTACCTTTGACTGGAGGGCTCGCTCGGGCTAATCGTCACCTGAAATTGTTAGAAAGATGGGTGAGCTAGATCCTCGCATATAGCTCAATGATGATGAAATAGGAAGGGTTTTCGCAAAGGTTTTATCTTTTCGTAAACAGTTCGAGAAATCATGCCATGCATACAAGAATATTCGAACGAAAATGCAAGATATACAATCAAGCTTTAATAATCATTAAACAATCTAACTCTTCCAAGATATCATTGGGTCCCGACCCGTAGGAGGATCAATGAGTCTTGAAAGAGAAGGGATGAAACATTGGGTAGGAGAGATATACCAACAAGCTCTTCCTCTGACTGGAGGTCTCGTTACTACCTCGATAGACGAGATATACCGACGAGCTCGTTGCTGCCCGGAGGTCTCGTTGCTACCGCATTCATTAATGGTTACAACCTAACCGCACAATTATAATTCATATACATATGCATTTACATAAGCGAGAAAGTTTAGTCAATCACATAGCATATTCGAGTACATTTTATACTTTGCATCATGTAACCGTGTCAAGCATTTATCATATACTCGTATGGACATGTAAGCTCCCTTAGTACTAACACATAATAACAAGAAATAACAAGAACTTGCAAACTATTACTTAACAACAACACCTTCCAATAGCATACACTAGGTACACTAAGCAAATCTCATGCACCTACATTAGCCTAACTTAGGAGATAAATTTTTCTACTTTCCCAAACTCCAATTAATCTGATTTCAGTCTAGAATCAAAGCTTATCGAAAGTAGATAGTTCTAGAATCAAATAGAATGTAATTCGGAGTTGAAACGAATGAGATATGGCCTCTAGAAAATTACTGCACAAATCTGTCAAACATCCGAGCGTTACGACTTCTACAATAATCATCCAAACAACATCCCATCCTTCTACTAACAATCAAGCAAGTTCAAGGTGGCTATTAGGCATCATATAAGAGTTCAAACTCAACAAAACCACCCCACATCAACAATCAATTACCAATTCAGCAAGAAATCAACCACAACACACAATATCAAAATCAACCTCCAAGAACACCTACTAAACCCAATAGTCTTGTCCTTCAATTTCAACATCAAATACAAGCTAAATGCATCCTATCATATATAAGAACCACATCTATTCCCTCATTCAACTCTTCCAACTTTTCCACACAAATTAAACAAGTTCCTAGATCTACAACACAAAGTATACTCAATCCATACCATGAACTCTATACGAACATATAAGCAAGATTAATCAATACATTTATGTCATACAATCTTGGATGAGTTTTAAAACTTTGAATGAAAACTCCTTCACCTTAGATCTTGAATTTGAAAGCAAGGAAAAGCTTGAGAATGCCAAAGAATAGCTTGAAATGAGTTTGTCTTCTCTCTTCTTCCTCTTCTTTTCTTTCTTTTCTTATTCTCTTGGTCGAAAATGAAAGAGTGTGTGTTGTATGTGTAGTGTTTTGTGTGTGTGTATGTGGTGTAATGTGTGTGTTTTCAGATTTTTTTTTTTGGGTGTAATATGTGGGCTAATTGTGGGTGTGTGTGGGTGGTGTAGTGTGCGTTTTGATTGAACAAGAATAGTGTTATGATATTTGTTATTTTACTTTAGGACAAGAGTGCCCCTCAACTAACTTATGTATTACTATTTTGCCATTCTAGTGTTAATTCTAATTGTCTTGGTTCTAATTCAACTATTCTAGTTAGCTATTGAACTTAGTTGGTTCCAATTATTAGCTACACGATATAATCTACTCATATGCACGTTAAATGATAAAATGCACGTAAATCGAAATGAATGCACATAAAGTGATTTAATTATTACTTACGTTATCTAAATTACTCAAAACAAATAATTGAATTTAAATACATGTTAAACGAGACATGTGCACGTAAAACAATATAAATGTACGTATTTCAAAATAAAAGCACGTGAATCAAGGTAAATATACTTTAATTGTTATAATTGTATTTTAAATGATGTAAAAATTTATGAAATGTTATAAAATGCATGTGGGCTCTGTATGGGCTCGGTACGAGGTCTCACAACCTCCCATTCTTAACAAAATTGCGCCCTCGCAATTCGTTCTTCCTTCTTGGATCAACTCGAATGCTGGAAGCAATCCAGGAATCCCAACCAACAAATAAGAATCTGGTTCTGTGAAAATAACTGGCCAACTACAATTGCAGCATTGCTTGTAAGAATTCAAATGACAGCTAAGGGAGAACACCAATCAACAAACCCTAAATAAGAACTCTATACAGCACCGTATACGAATCACGAGCACGAATACCATATAAATATATCGAATAAGAATTCCATATAGGAATGTCGAATACTGAAGTCCAACTGTCAAACAAGAGTTCTCATAAGAAAGCCCAATAAGAATTCCGAGAAAATAGTCCAAATAAAGGCTCTAAATAAGCACACTAAGAAGAATACTCAATAAGAAGAATGAACCAAGAATTCCAAAATAGAGTGCTGACTATGATTGTCGAAGAAGAATACGACATAAGAAGGTCATGTAGAATCTCAAATATTTGATATCAGTTGTCGAATAAGAATTCCGAACGATGATCTCCAAATAAGAGTACCAAATAAGAACCCTAGTAGTCAACAACTTCGTGGTAGGGTGGCAATTCTATAACCAGATCAACATAAATACCACAAGACACTTCACAAGTCAATCCATACCCCTATAATTACATCATTTTTAACTGAAGTAGAATAAAGGCAACAACGACTCTTAACTTCCAACTTGAGTTCCCCATGTTCCAACTTCACATACTACTCGATCACCAACTTAACATCATGCATATACAGACTTTAATTAGGTAAAACAACTTCCTACTTGCATATTAACACGTTGCACTCAAGATAATATAAGAAAGGTACGGGTAACATCAAGGTCAATCAATATTTTAGCTCATAGGTTTATAAATATGGTTTACCTTCAACCATGGCTACTACCTGCAGTCCGAACACGATTCCTTTGCCATCTAGGACATTCCTTGCCTCGGTGTTGGTCACTCCCACATCCAAGGCACCTGTCAGACTTTTTCCAACATTAGGCTTCAGTGTGCCCTTTTCGGTTGCAATGAGTACACATGACAATCTGAGAGGTAGTCACACTTACTGATGTACCACGAGCTGACTTTGTGGCAGAGGTTTCTTGTTGTGGCCTAGCATCAACTGGTCCTTCTTGACTCTGGCCATGGCTCTGAGTGCCTTTATCGATAGTCGGCCCTTGTGTTTTCTTCCGTTTCGGGCAGTCTTTCTTCTGACCCTTACTCGATTGACCCGACCCTGCCATTTCCTCTTCCTTTTCTTTTTCCGCTATTGTTGCAGCAAAAAGGGCCTCACCGTAGGTGAAAAGCTGTAGAATAACCAAGTTGTCTCGAATCTCTGGCCTCAACCCTTGAATAAACCTTCGGATTCTTTTTTTTTGTAGTCTGTACCATTCACGGAGTATAATATGACAGTTGATTGAATCGGGCTTCATACTGTACAACAGTCAGATCCCCTTGTTTGGAAGCCATGAACTCATTCCTCCGAAGTTTTCCTTTGATTCCGAAGGTTCTTCTAACCATTCTTACTTCACCAAAAAGAAGCACCCCAATATGATATGTACATATGCAATTATGTTACATGAAGAACAAGGATGTATACATGTAGTTATATTATATGAAAAGCAACCGCAACATAATGCATAATTATTATGTGATACAACATTGCCACTAAAGTACAACCTAGCATATAGATTTCGTATAGGTAAGGAGCAGTTGTGGCATGGAAGTCATATAAGACTCACACAAGCACGTATAACACGTAACTTCATGTAAGAATATCAAACACATAAGCTCACATAAGCATACCTAGACTTCCAAGCATGTTCCTATCCTAGGTCTTCTACCCGCAGACCAAGGGTTCTACATCCGGCTTATGCCTAGCTATTTAGCTAAGCTCTGATACCACTTAAATAGGTGTCACGGCCCAACCCCAACCCATCGCTAGGCTAAGGCCAAAACATGACGTTCGTAACTCTTATTCTTGAGGTTGACAACTTGATAGCTTTAAAACCTGTGATTTATAGATAAATAACATGTACATCCATTAAAAGAATACCACAAGTAATTTGAAAAGACTTTCAACTTCTTCCAAGATATCAGCCTTAAAGATTTAAAACGTCTGATATAAATTCACAAGACTTAAATCCACATGTTCAACATTCCAAGCCTAGGTCTCAAGAGAATATCATTCAATCTTAACTAGGCATCTAATCTACCAAAATAATATTACAACATAATACTTGATCAGTTTACAAAAATATCTTGTTACAATTATAAGCTATAACTCCACAAGCAAGCACGTAGACCAAGTAGGGCAGATGTCACGCCCTAACCCGACCCCGCAAAAGGCCAAGCCCGGACCCGACACACGGACGGAGTCTCTTCTGTACCGCGGACGATCCGAAAACCCTAAAATCAACATAGTACATACGAAAGCCATAAAACAATCAAAACAAGCCGACTTTCTTTCAAATCATACATCTTCTTATTAACCAACTTCCCAAACCAAAATGCCATGCATACTACACAAGTATTTATGTCACTAAACATTTAACCATTAGTATGCAATTCTTTACTAGTCATAAGAGTACAACTTTACAACTTTACAACCCTTACAATAAAAACCATTAAGGTCTCAAAATAGAACTACATACAAGGCTATAAGCCTCAAAATAAAGCGACAACCAAGCATTAAACACATCAAGCATGGCTCGCAAAAAAGTCTGGCAACCAACCACCAACAAAGCAAAGAAGTGCTATCACGGAAACACCTCCACCTGCTCCTCCTCCTCTATTACCTCAATAGGGTCTGCTTCAACTACTCATGTAAAAATATAGTATAGAAAGGAATGAGCAAAAACTATTGCTCAGCGAGGGCAATTGGTCTCAAGGACGGAGATGAAAGGAGTATGCAATGCAATTAGTCAAGCAATACATACAAATATCATATAGAGATACAAATAAAGCCATCAATAAAGCAAGGCAAGCATTAAAACTATAAACACTCATTCAAAGGATACGATACTCTTTTCACGAGCAACTTTCAATCACGAATTCGATGATGAAGCGTCGGCCCAAACCACCTTATAACACCAGTTTGGAATACCCCAAAAGTATCCATCAATCTACGACCCAAATCTCCCTGGGAGGTAACCCAAGCGAGAAGAGGGAATAGCCACAGAGCTAGAGCAACCAACACTGGCAACCCGAGGCTACCCAGAGAGGCCCATCACTCACGCACTGGACACTATGCAATGCAAGGCTCGATACAAAGCGATAAATGAGCAATAAAGCCACACGTGGGAGAATAACAAAGTAGGTTACTCTCGCACGCAATAGCAACAATTGATAAGCATTTCAATCAGAATCAATTCAAACAAGTATATCTAGCAACCCTAAGCATTCTATAGGCATAATATCAAGAAAACACACAAAATCTCAAAACGACCCCAACTTATCAAACGCTACTACTTCCAAACGAGCCACGAGTTTTGGAAACTGACTTCGCCAATCCTCCTAGGTCACCATAAGGCACGTCTAAAGACCCCGAAACCCTACTTTACCCTAGAATTCGCGCAAAGCCCCGATTTTTCCCTTTGCTCGTTTGAACTACAACTATACTAACCAAACACCCAACCAACGCCATAATCGCACCAAAAGTGCTTCCATGGCCTCCCGAAACAATGCCAACACGCAAAACGAGAAAACACCAAACTCAACCTAAACGACCCCGACTTTCACCAAGGCATATTTCTTGTTTTGTCCATTATGCAACCTAAACAAACCATGCATTTTGGCATTCTAGCACACCTAGCACATTTTCACATCAACAGACAGCATAACAGCGCAACTTCATCGTTTCAAGGGTTTACTATTCATAAAACACTATTCAATTGACATTTTAAATTGCAATCTCAACATTTAACCGCAGAAAATATTAAAAAGCTATAAATACACGTTCTACAATTGCCAAGGAACATTCTAGAAGCATCAAAACGCTTTAAACAACAATCTACGGATAAATCTCAAAAATCACAAAGTTGACATACATAACATTTAAATGCGCAAATAACGTGCTTCCCTCACCTTAGGCACTCCTAGTCGCTAGGAAAACAATGCTGGTTGCCTTGGAAACCACCCCGCATGAGCTCACGCGAAGATTTGAAGATTTGAAAGGTTGAATTTTTTTTTTCTTTTTCCTTCTTGGTTCGGCCTGCTCAAGGTCTGATTTTGCTTTGTTTTTTTTTATTTTGTTATGTTATAAGCTTATTAAGTGACAAGCTTGGTCAAAGTTCAAGGCTACTTAGTCAAATAACTTAAAATTGGTCAAATTGCCTTATTTTGTGTGTTTTAAAGCCATATTAACTAAGGAAAAATTAATTATTGCTAACAACAATTAAAATATAAAAATTAAGTCATCTAAATACTAGTTTCACTATTTGCTGAGGACTGGAAACCGTTTTCTATCTATCGCTCCCGAAATGCAATGCACTTTGTAACAACTATGAAATAACAATTAAATCTAAAAGAATCTAAGAAAATATAATTTCCAGAAAGATAATTAAAAAAAAATCCACATTCCGGGCTCGGGTATTACACCCTCTCCCCCTTAAAACAATTGCGCCCACGCAATTCTTACCTGGTCAACAAACAACTCCGGATACTGATCCCGAACCTGGTCTTCTATTTCCCAAGTCGCTTCCTCAAACCCATGATGATTCCACAGAACCTTTACTAACGGAATACTCTTTCTGCGAAGCTCCTGAATTTTTCGATCCACAATTCGAATCGGTTTCTCTTCATAAGACAACTTTTCTTCAATCTGCAAAGGCTCTGGTTCAAGTACATGTGAAGGGTCTGGATGATACTTCTTTAACATAGACACGTGGAAAACATTGTGCAGTCTCGACAAGTTCGGAGGCAAAGCTAACAGATAAGCCAAAGGACCTACCTTTTCGGTGATCTCATACGGACCCACATACCTGGGACTAAGTTTCCCGCTCTTACCATGCCGAATCAATCCCTTTTGAGGAGAAATATTAAGAAACACCCAATCTCCCAAATCAAACTCAAGATCCCGACGGTGCTTATCCGCATAACTCTTCTGACGACTCTGAGCTGTAAGCATATGCTGGCGAATAAGGTGAACATTATCTACCATCTTAATCATCTCAGGTAACACAGTTAGATCAACTGTTCTCATTTCTCCAACCTCTTCCCAATATAACGGGGATCTGCATTTACGACCATACAATACCTCGTACGGAGCCATACCTATAGTAGATTGATAACTATTATTGTAGGCGAACTCCGCTAAAGGCAAAAACTTATCCCAATTCTTCCCAAAGTCTAGCACACATGCCCGAAGCATGTCTTCCAAGATCCTGATAGTTCTCTCAGACTGGCCATCAGTTTGTGGATGGTATGTAGTGCTGAAGCTCAATTTAGTTCCCATGGCCTCTTGCAACTTCTGCCAAAAATAAGATCTGAATCTAGGATCCCTATCTGACACTATACTTTGTGGCACACCATGAAGTCTCACAATATTAGCAATATAAAGCTCAGCTAGTTTATCAAGGCTATCCTATTTGTTCACGGGAATAAAATGTGTAACTTTAGTCAAGTGGTCCACAACAACCCAAACAGAATCACATCCTCTCGGAGATCTAGGAAGATCGGTCACAAGGTCCATTGTTATATGCACCCACTTCCATTGCGGAATCGACAACGGCTGTAGAAGCCCGGCTGGCCTCTGATGCTCAACTTTAACCCTCTGACAAGTCAAACATCTGGATACATACCCAGCAATCTCCCTCTTCATATTGTTCTACCAGAAGTGTTGTTTCAAATCTCTATACATTTTAGTACTGCCCGGGTGAATCGTATAACTCGAATTATATGTCTCGGACATAATCTCATTCTTCAAAGTTGGATCACCAGGAACACATACTCTGTCCTTGAATTTGAAGATACCATCTGCATGTAATTTAAACTCCGACTTCCCCCCTTTTGCTTTTTCTTGGATCTTCAAGATGTGAGGATCAGTCTTCTGAGCCTCTCTGATCTGTGCTAGCAACCCTGACTGAATCTATAAGCTAGCAAATCGAATCTCTACCTCAGTAGCTTCTGGCTTCCATGAACAAATTTCTTCCAAAGTCTCCCAATCCTTGATAATTAAGCTTGCAATAGTAGCCTTTCGGCTCAAAGCATCAGCAACAACATTTGCTTTACCCGGCACGTAGTTAATAGAACAGTTGTAACCACTCAATAGCTCTAGCCATCTCCGCTGCCTCATATTCAGATCCTTCTGTGAAAACAAATACTTGAGACTCTTGTGGTCAGTAAAAATTTTAAATCTGTTACCCCACAAGTAATAACGCCACTTCTTCAAAGCAAACACAACTGCAGCTAGCTCAATATCATGTGTAGGGTAATTGACTTCATATAGTTTCAACTTCCTAGAAGCATAGGCAATCACCTTACCATTCTGCATTAAAACACAGCCCAAACCTTCTTTAGATGCATCACTGTAGACAACGAAGTTCTCTGTTCCCTCAGGTAAAGCTAGTATAGGAGCTGTAGTTAGTCTCTTCTTCAATTCTTGAAAACTGGATTCACATTTAGCATCCCAGTTGTAAGTAACTTTCTTTCGAGTCAACTGGCTCAAAGGCCCAGAAATTTTGGAAAAGTCTTTAACAAACCTCCAGTAGTAACCTGCCAACCCAAGAAAACTCCGAATCTCTGACACCGTCTCAGGTCTCTTCCAAGATAAAACAACTTCAATCTTAGCTAGGTCTACTGAAATTCCTTGATCTGAAATAATATGGCCTAGAAAAGATATCTGATTCAACCAGAATTCACACTTGCTGAATTTAGCAAAAAGCTTGTTTTCTTGCAAAGTCTGTAGTACAATCTTCAAATGTTGTTCATGTTCAGCCTCATTCTTAGAATACACCAAAATGTCGTCAATAAAGATTACGACAAACTGATCAAGATAAGGTCAGAAAACTCTCTGCATCAAGTCCATGAATGCGGCTGGTGCATTCGTCAATCCAAACGGCAATACAACAAATTCATAGTGGCCATATCTAGTCCTGAATACCGTCTTTGGTATATCGTCACTCCGAATCCTAAATTGATAGTAACCCTGCCTCAAATCAAATTTGGAGTAAACACTCGCACCCTGCAACTGGTCAAACAATTCTTCAATCAATGGCAAGAGGTATTTGTTCTTAATCGTGACTTGATTAAGTCCCCTGTAATCAATGCATAACCGTAGCGTGCCGTCTTTCTTTCTCATAAACAACACAGGCGCACCCCATAGCGAAGAACTAGGTTGTATAAACCCTTTCTCAAGCAAGTTCTGAAGCTGAATTTTCAATTCCTGAAGTTCAGCCGATGCTATTCTATAAAGATTCCTAGAAATTGGCGCAGTGCCTGGCACAAGATCAATCACGAACTCAATCTCCCTATCTGGTGGTAAACCTGGTAATTCCTCGAGAAATACACTAGGGAAGTATCTAACAATCGGAACCTCATTCAAACTCAACTTATCAGTAGGCTTATTGATCAAATAAGCTAAGTAAGCTTCACAACCCTTATTCAACAACTTAGAAGTCTTGATCGCTGATAAAAGAGGAATTCGGGCAGCCCTGCAGTTCCCAACAATCTCCAGTACCGGTAGGTCAGGAACCTGAAGATAAACAATCTTTGTTCTACAATCCAACTGAGCATAGTACTTCCCCAACCAATCCATTCCCAAAATGATTTCAAAGTCACGGAATGGCAGTATAATTAAATCAGCAGGAAATTTACGGTTCTCAATACATATATCACAAGATTTGCAAATAGACTCAGTAACAAATTTTGCACCCAAAGGCGTACTAACTTCAACTTCATGCGGCAGTTTATCAATGCAAACATTCACAGATCGTGCACATGCAGGAGTTATAAACGAATGTGTAGCTCCGGGATCAATCAAAACTTTAACTGGCTGAGTATTGAGAAGAAAGGTACCTCTACTATAGCTATAGTATCGGGTAGCTCCTCTGCATCTAGTGCAAAGACCCTAGCCTGCACCTTCTGTGCTGGACCTGCACTTGCAGCCCTATTCTGAACACCTTGGCCTTCAGTACGACCCTGAACATTCCTATACTTAGGGCAATCTCTCACCCTATGGTCATCGCTACCATAACCCTTACATTTACCACTCTTCCTCCAACAATTTGCCTCAATATGCCTCGATCGATTACAAAAGTTACACTGCTGATTTTGCCTTACAACAGTGTTTCCCGTAGGTGCTGGGGCTCTGGCAGTAGTAGGAACTGTACCTCCCTGCTGGGGTCTAGTCACAGCTGGCCTAGCCTGAATCTGCTGCTGTGGCTGATACGGACATTGCTGAGGAACCTATGCAGAAGTCTGATACTGCCTCGGCTGACTCTGGCTGCTCTGGCCCAAGTACTGTTTCTTACTCGGCTGACTGCTCTCAGTTATCATCTCAGCCTTCCGTTTCTCAAACTTCGAGGCTGCTTGGAATGCCTCGGGAAAAGTAGTGTAGGTCTGCCCAGTCAAATGTAGCTGTATGTCCATTCTCAGCCCACGAACAAACCTATGAATCATCCTCCTAGCTGGCCGTACCAGCTCGGGCATATACCTCGACAGGCTGACAAACCTAGCCTCATACTGTGCAACAGTCATGTTTCCCTGCTTTAGGGCCACAAACTCATCTTCCCGCCTTTCCATAGCCATCTCGGGAATATACTTATCCCGAAACTCACTTACAAAATCATCCCATAAATGTGGAACATCCTCACAATCCCACCTCAATCTGACAGTATTCCACCACTGCTCTACATCGCCCTTAAACAGGAATAACGCATAATCTATTCTTGCCTCATCAGTGTACCTCAAAGAGGTGAAAGTCTTCTCAACACGATTAATCCATCTCTCGGCTGCCTCATCATCCGGCTCTCCGAAGAACTTTCCCGGCTCGTGCCTCAAGAATTTCTCCAACTGGTTATTCTCAACCCTATACCCCTGTCCACCAGGATTAGCTTGATTCCCCTGGGGATTATTATTCCTGTCTTGCCTCTGCTCATGCAGTACCTGTGTAATCTGGTCAACTGCAGTAGTCATAGTAGCCATAAACTGTTCAGGTAACAGTTGCTGACACTGTTCTGCTGCCTCTTCATCTGACCCTATACCTTGTGTACCACGACGTGGCGGCATAGTAGCAATTCACAATAGCTGGCAGCATATAAAGGCAGTTTATGGACAGAAATATAGCACATAAGATTAGATAACACTCAAGTCAATAACAATCAAACATTCTAACACGCAATTCACATAACACAAGATTGACATGCCAAACTGATTCACTTTAAACACATAAGCACTCTAAGTTCACAAAGTCATGCTATAACATTTTCTTTCCACTTAACAATCATACAATAACACTCTAGCATTTTGGACCTTTACCCCACAGACCGAGAAACATATCCCGGCTCATGCAAGACTATCATGCTCTGATACTACCTAAAGATGTCATGCCCCGACCCGACCCCGCAAAAGGCCAAGCCCGGACCCGACACACGGACGGAGTCTCTTCTGTACCGCGGACGATCCGAAAACCCTAAAATCAACATAGTACATACGAAAGCCATAAAACAATCAAAACAAGCCGACTTTCTTTCAAATCATACATCCTCTTATTAACCAACTTCCCAAACCAAAATGCCATGCATACTACACAAGTATTTATGCCACTAAACATTTAACCATTAGTATGCAATTCTTTACTAGTCATAAGAGTACAACTTTACAACTTTACAACCTTTACAATAAAAACCATTAAGGTCTCAAAATAGAACTACATACAAGGCTATAAGCCTCAAAATAAAGCGACAACCAAGCATTAAACACATCAAGCATGGCTCGCACAAAAGTCTGGCAACCAACCACCAGCAAAGCAAAGAAGTGCTATCACGGAAACACCTCCACCTGCTCCTCCTCCTCTATTACCTCAATAGGGTCTGCTTCAACTACTCCTGTAAAAATATAGTATAGAAAGGAATGAGCAAAAACTATTGCTCAGCGAGGGCAATTGGTCTCAAGGACGGAGATGAAAGGAGTATGCAATGCAATTAGTCAAGCAATACATACAAATATCATATAGAGATACAAATAAAGCCATCAATAAAGCAAAGCAAGCATTAAAACTATAAACACTCATTCAAATGATACGATACTCTTTTCACGAGCAACTTTCAATCACGAATTCAATGACGACGCGCCGACCCAAACCACCTTATAACACCAGTTTGGAATACCCCAGAAGTATCCATCAATCTACGACCCAAATCTCCTTGGGAGGCAACCCAAGCGAGAAGAGGGAATAGCCACGGAGCTAGAGCAACCAACACTGGCAACCCGAGGCTACCCAGAGAGGCCCATCACTTACGCGCTGGACACTATGCAATGCAAGACTCGATACAAGGCGATAAATGAGCAATAAAGCCACACGTGGGAGAATAACAAAGTAGGTTACTCTCGCACGCAATAGCAACAGTTGATAAGCATTTTAATCAGAATCAATTCAAACAAGTATATACCTGCAACCCTAAGCATTCTATAGGCATAATATCAAGAAAACACACAAAATCTCAAAACGACCCCAACTTATCAAACGCTACTACTTCCAAACGAGCCACGAGTTTTGGAAACCGACTTCGCCAATCCTCCTAGGTCACCATAAGGCACGTCTAAAGACCCCGAAACCCTACTTTACCCTAGAATTCGCGCAAAGCCCCGATTTCCCCTTTTGCTCGTTTGAACTACAACTATACCAACCAAACACCCAACCAACGTCATAATCGCACCAAAAGTGCTTCCATGGCATCCCGAAACAATGCCAACATGCAAAACGAGAAAACACCAAACTCAACCTAAACGACCCCGACTTTTACCAAGGCATATTTCTCGTTTTTTCCATTACGCAACCTAAAAAAACCATGCATTTAGGCATTCTAGCATACCTAGCACATTTTCACATCAACAGACAGCATAACAGCGCAACTTCATCGTTTCAAGTGTTTACTATTCACAAAATACTATTCAATTAATATTTTAAATTGCAATCTCAACATTTAACAGCAGAAAATGTTAAAAAGCTATAAATACACGTTCTACAATTGCCAAGGAATATTCTAGAAGCATCAAAACGCTTTAAACAACAATCTACGAATAAATCTCAAAAATTACAAAGTTGACATACATAACATTTAAATGCGCAAATAACGTGCTTCCCTCACCTTAGGCACTCTTAGTCGCTAGAAAAACAACGCTGGTTGGCTTGGAAACCACCCCGCACGAGCTCACGCGAAGATTTGAAGATTTGAAAGGTTGAATTTTTTTTTCTTTTTCCTTCTTGGTTCGGCCTGCTCAAGGTCTGATTTTGCTTTGTTTTTTTTATTTTGTTATGTTATAAGCTTATTAAGTGACAAGCTTGGTCAAAGGTCATGGCTACTTGGTCAAATAACTTAAAATTGGTCAAATTGCCTTATTTTGTGCATTTTAAAGCCATATTAACTAAGGAAAAATTAATTATTGCTAACAACAATTAAAATATAAAAATTAAGTCATCTAAATACTAGTTTCATTATTTGCTGAGGATTGGAAACCGTTCTCTATCTATCGCTCCCGAAATGCAATGCACTTTGCAACAACTAAGAAATAACAATTAAATCTAAAAGAATCTAAGAAAATATAATTTATAGAAAGATAATTTAAAAAAAATTCACATTCCGGGCTCGGGTATTACAGCAGAAATCCATCACATCACATCAATATAGCTTTCAACCACATGGGAGCTCGCTCGGGCTACTTAGACTTCTTTCTTACTAGCCTAAAATGGTTAATCCAAGTTATGTCTTATTCCCATAACTACTTGGTCCTATTTCCTACTAGCCCAAAATGGTATGGGATATTACACACACCCCAGTTAATCATCTGATGTCCTTGTCAGGGGTACATACACCGAGGACCAATAAGAGGTGTAAGATTCTAGAGGTGTCTTCTACACATTTAAGAGGTGGCTCATACCTCATTCTTGGTGTAGCACTTTGCCCCACATACCACTTTTTTCATTTACTGCTTGTTAAAGGATTGGATTAAGGAATTACGCATTAAAGGTAAGTGTGGATTGTTCCCCACCTTTAAAATACCAAGCCGAAATTATTTTTCTTCTGCACATTTTATGTCATAATACGCTTAAACCATTGAAGTCATTTCGTTTCAGATATATGTTATTATGATGTTGTCACAACTGAACACTCTATCACCAAGATTGGTAGATTGTTTTTGCAAAATTATACTTCACTCATCTCAGTACATGTTATGTCATACTCATTGTTTATGAAACTGCATTCTTCTTCTTATTCATCATTTTCGTCGACCACCAACATGTTCATCTTTTATGGTATAATATAATGTTTTCCTTGTAAGGGTCATATTGTTTCGTCTGAAGAAAGAAAATCAATAAGAAAAATATTTGATCAACATCCAATAGGCAATCTAGTATCCGAGCTAACTAAAATACTTTATTGAGGCATATTATCACAGTTTCTTTTCTTCTTGGCTAAAGATTGTTTGTCGCAGTTCATGTCTTCATGTTATTACTATGTTTCTAACTTTGCAAGTGCTCGTATTATATCATCTTTCTTGACCCCACGACTCCGAGCTTTATTTCTCAGCCATCGTGAATAACATTTTTCTTTTTTTCCTTTCTTTTTGTTCAGTACACTGATACACCATTTTAAGCAAACTAGAATGTTCCCAAGAAAAATCAATCAGATGCTCTAATAGCATACTTAGAGTACTAAAATGTTTTCAAAGCCTACTCTATTCATAGGGTAAAGGTCATAAATAGTCCATTATTTTTAGTCTAATTGACACTTTCATCTATTATCTTTTCTAATGAACCTTTTAGTCCATTATGTTTAACATTATTGACGTCGTTAGTCCAACTCGTCTTTTTGTCTAATTTTTAACGTTAAAATCACGTGACGCGCATGTGTATCGTAATATCTCAATTTTTCAAGGGTAAAATTGGTATTAGTATTCTTAACATATGATGCAAATGTGTTAGATATGTCCAAGCAACAACTTCAAGAGCATACAAGTACGCACCATGTGATTTTAACGTTAAAAATTAGACAAAAAAGACTAGTTGGACTAACGGCATCAATAATGTTAAACATAATGGACTAAAAGGTTCATTTGGAAAGATAATGGATGAAAGTGTTAATTAAACCAAAGATAATTGACTATTTATGACATTTACCCCCATTCATATGAATGAATTAGAGTGCCTTATTCATTTACTAAGTGGTCTAATATACTTTCTAAGTTTATTCATCACCTTGGTAGTAGGTAAACTTGATTAGGACTCTATTAAATTAATTCTAGTTAGGTTTTAAATTAGTTTTTGACTAGATAGTCTTTTCATAGTGGGTAATGGTTTCCTAGAACCATATTCTAATTGGTATAGGATTTTTGTGGATCTATAAATAAGGGTCAGTTGTTTCAATTGACGATATACCAAATATTAGAGTAATAAAGATTTTGTTTAGAGTCTCCATATTATTTTTCTTTATTTTTTTTCTACGATAAAATAGCCTATTCCATATTCCAACAAAATAGTATCAGAGCTAGGTAAAGATGATGGGGAATGGTACGTTTCCTTCTCAATTTTCTCGCCTCATTAAGGACAATTATAATAATTGATCCATTTGTGTGAAGACTCTCCTTGGCTCACAAGATGCTTGGGAGCTTGTAGAGAAAGGCTATGTGAAACCTAAAGAAAGAAGATGAAGTTTTGAGTCAAAATCAAAAGGATGCATTGAAAAAAAAATCGCAAGAAGGATCAACAAGCTCTCTCTATTATCCATCTATGTTTGGATGAAAATATGTTTGGGAAAATCTCATGCGCGACTACTGCCAAACAAGCATAGAAAAGTCTCCAAAAATCACAAAAGGGGGTAGAAAAGGTGAAAAAGGTTCGTCTACAAATTTTATAAGGTGAGTTTGAATCTCTCTCTATGTGAATAATGGTGAATCTATTTCAGATTATATTTTGAGAGTTGTGGTGGTTTCTAACCAACTAAAAAGATATGGAGAATATATAAAAGATCCTCATATTGTAGAAAAAATCCTTCGTTCTTTGCATCCAAAATATGAATATATTGTTGTTGCCATTGAAGAATCGAAAGAATTAAATGACATGTCCGTTGATGAACTCATGGCCTTATTACAAGCTCATGAAGAAAGACACAAGAAGAAGAACCAAGAAGTCTTGGAAAAAGTTTTTCAAAGTAATCTCGCTTTGAAAAAAGAAGAAAACTTTGGCAATGATGAAATCCAAAGAGGATGTGGTCATGGAGATGGACATGGTAGAAGCCGAGGCCAAAACCAAGGACGAGGACAAAGACGTGGTAGAAGGGGATAATTTAATCAAGAAGAAAAAAATCAAAATTCGCATAAACCTTGGTGTGGGAGAGGCAATTATTCAAGATAATTCGCTTATATGTATCATGAAAAGAGTTTGCGAAACCTTCCAATGCCTTGCCCCAATTGAGGCTGAGTTTGAGTCTCAAAAAGTAGGGAATGAATCCTATACTTGACTTGTCTAGATGCTAGTTATGTGTTTTTTCCAAGATTGTATATGTCTATGTTGTACTAAAGAATTTTGGTTGTGTTTCATGTAAATAACTTATACTATCTAGTTGAGTTAGAAAACTTTGTATCAAGTGCAAATGTGTGAACTTGTTGGAACGTTGTACTCGTGCCCTTATGTATAATGATGGTAATCGGAATGCATGCATTTTATCTTGAAAAGTCTAACATTTAGGTATTGTATTGTATCATAAGGCTTGCGCCTATCGCGTCCGGACTTGATCCTAGGCGGGGTTGGGTCGGGGTATGACACCTTTAGGTGGTATCAGAGCATAGATTGCATGAGCCGAGATAACACTCTCGGTCTGTGGGGGTAGTGTTCTAAATGTGAATGTGTGCACACATAATGTGGTAAACGTGCAATAAGTGATAATAACTTCATGTGACCAATGTGTATTACGTGGTAAATGCTCTTGATGTGATATTTTTGCATGAGTCTTTTGTATATCTCTTATGCATACTTGTTATAACACGTGAACCTTCTGGTGATTAAAGATGGCGGAAAGAGTTAATAGGTCCAGGGGTAGACCCCAAAGGTATAATACTACAGAAGGAACCGGAGAAGCGAGACGACAACCTATTAATAAGCAGGTTCTAGACAAAATGACTGGAACCATGGATCGTATGGCTTGGGTGCTAGAACGACAAGAGTAGCGAGGGGCTAACAACCCGGGGAATAGAAATGGTGGAAATAATAGTAGCGATGGTAACCGGGGTTATGGAAATGGAAACGGTAATGGTAGTGATAATCAACTGTAGAGGATTTTGCGTTACGGGCCGCAAAGATTCCAAGGGGAGCCCGATGATGTAAAAGCTGAGGCATGGTTGGAGCAAATTGAGAAAATTTATAATGTACTTGAATAGTCTAACGAGAAAAAAATTACTTTTGAGTGTTCTTGCTTGACGGGGATGCGGAACAATGGTGAAGAACAGTGAAACTATGATGGGAACAACAGAATACTCCTTACTTGTGGGCAAATTTTGTAAAGGAATTCCGAGACAACTACGTTCCTGAGTTTGCATGAGAAAGAAGAGATGAATAATTAATGTCATTAAAGCAATGTAACATGACTGTAGCTTAATATGAGGCCATATTCAATAGGTTGTCTCACTATGCACCTGCGCTAGTGTAATCTATATTGGGATGAATTCGGAGATTTATTCGTGGGTTGAGGCCTGAGATATAAGATAACTTAGTCCCCTTACAGTTCTCTACTTATAATGATGCTCTAAATGTCGTAGCAAGAGTTGAGAAACGAAAATCTGAAGTTAGAGCAGAGTCAAGTCAGCCAAGCAAGAGACCTTACCAGTCCCAGGGTCAGAGTCAACAAAGGTCCTTCCAGCTTCAAGGACAACAGAGGCCGAGCCAGAGCCAGAATAGATTGATCGTGATGGTTTCTCAACAGGGCAGTTCTGCCATTTCTTCATATCGAGCTTCATCTGGTAGTAATACCGCTAGTCTAACCCAGCAGTGTACTCATTGTAATCATAAGGGTCAGACCGAAGCTAAATGTTGGAGGAAAACTGGAAGGTGTACCAGTTGTGGCAGTAACCAACACCGGGTCAATGATTGTCCTAAATTTAAGAATGTTCAGGGGCAAGTTTTTGGTCAGGGTGCCCAAGGTAGACCTGCAGGCCAAGCTCCCACCTAACGACTCTAGGCTAGAGTGTATGCTATCGATCAAGAAGAGCTACTAGAGGCAGCTGCAGTGGTTGTGTAACGCCCCGATCCCTCACGAGACCGGAGACTCTAATAACCAAGCTATTCTCAACTCAATTCCAACCCGGTCTAAAAATTTTAGGGAAAAACGGACAGAGTCTCCCCTGTACCGTGGACATTCTGAAAACCTGTAAGCATTCAAATAAAACCACGAAGCAATAGGAACAACATTTCTAATTGAAATCCCAACTTCAAGGCCATCCGAGCCTTAAGCAACACAAGACAATATAAATACATACAAGCATGCAACAATAGTCTTAAAATCTTTGTCTTCATTCGCTTATTATGCCATTCTATGTTAGCAATTAAACATTCTTAGAAATTAGAGCCAACCATACATCCGTTCACTCACACCCAAGCATGCAACGTAGTTAGAAGCAGAAGCATAAGTTATTACATGACACAATTCCATAACACTTACTACATCCACTTAGCTTTCAAACTTGCAACTACCCAAATATATACATAAGTCCTTAGGCTCCAAAATAGAACATAAAGTAGAACAAGCAGGGTCTTCATATAACCAATAGGAAATACATCCACCTCAAGCAAGTATCACTTAGCAAATAAGGCAACTCGTCCTCCAACTGCATTTCCTGAATCATGTAGCGAGGTATGAGCAGCCACAATTGCCCAGTGAGGGATAAGGACTACCCGAGACGTACAATACAACAAATAAAGCAAGTAAGCAAATTAAAGACAATAGAGATAGCAAATGACCACATATATCAAATGATACGATACACTTAACCCTAACACTCCAGAATTCTCTTATCTTTGATCACAATCCACGAGCCACGAACCATGCACCACGATCGATGTACCGACATAAACCCCAATCCCTCCAGTAGGTGTACTCCGGATGTACCCCGATAATCCTACGACCCACCACCCCCTAGAAATCCCCGAACCAGGCGACTAAGGGAATAGGGTACGGAGCTAGAGCACCAACCCTGACAAGCCCGCTGCCGCCCAGAGAGGCCCATCGCATCTGCCCAGAGAGGCCCAACCAAAGACTCGATAACACAAGAAGCAATAATAATAACAATATAACAAAATAAGCCGATATACACACAAGGAGGACAACAAAAGAGGCTGTCCTCGAGTACACACAGTATCAATTACTCCGTACGATAGGATGGAATGCATTCATTAATCTATAATTACTAAGCGAATACAAGTAAAGTGCTTGAATCACTTAACACCGAACATTGAGCATATAGCAAAGTAAAGCACTTAGAATGCATATAGAAATGATCCCTCACCTTTTTAGGAAGCCAAACCTGTGCGAATTAAGCCAAGACTCCTTCAATATTCTCCAAAAGCATCAATCGCTTCAATTATCACTACCTAATACAATCAACTATATGCATAAGAAATGATTCCTTATTCTCAACTAAAGCTAGTTGATAAATCCATTAATTTATCCAACTCTATTTGATTCCCTTTAATTCACATAACTAACAATATATTTCATTGTTCAACATGCATTCTAATTATTATTTAAACAACAGATAACTCAAGTAATCACATGTGCAACATTCTTTAATGTTCTAAGTATTATTCAAAGACAATAGTATAATAACTAACATATACATAGCAATGATAATTCATATAAGCATTTAATAATGTTCGGTCTATATATCATTCAACTAAGAAATATAGCTATGAAATGTAATGACAATCAATATAGGAAGGATATGGTGCGACATTTCAAGCTAACACAAGTCTAATTCTCATTTTCAACATTATGCTTAAAGTCAATAGAAATTATGCGCCTATGAACTCATATGATAACCAAACTTGAAATTGACTTCACACCCTATTCAAGGACATTTTATGACCCACTTAAAAGCTACGAAACCCCGGTTCCGCCCACGTTTACCCAAAAACCCCGATTTCCCTCTTATGGTTTTACAAAGGAGCTATATCACTCGAAACCCCAACTGACGCCATAAATGCACGGAAAGTGCCTCCATGACCTACTAAGTCAAAGCCTTAAATAAAAATGAGAACAGACAACTCCGTTTTTCGGCCCCGACTTAAATTATGTCCATTTTCATGATTTTCTCAAAGAACACCTCAATTTTATTCCACATTATGTCAATCTAACATGCCAAGGACCTACACGAGTGAGGAATTCAAAATCCCAGACAAAAATATTTTCTAGGTCATTTTCATGGCAAAAGTACTATTCAATCATCTTCCCCAAGTGCCATTTTCATTTTCAAGCATTCAACAAGAATTTTAAACTATCAAATATATTCTATGAAGTTATTAGAGCATATAAGAAGCAATAGAACAAGCATTAAACCACTACAATATTAGATCACAAAAATAATAACACAAACTTTAATTGAATTTAATACAAGAATGAAATGCACCATCACCTCTTTTGAAGATCAAATAATGGTCTTAAGGTCTTAAGGATGAATCACAACCAATTTGGGAAGCAATGGAAGCAAGAATGAAGCAAGGAAATTTTATTTTTGTTTTTGAGTTACTATTCTCGTAAATCTTTTTGGCTATTTTTTTGACCTTTTTTTTTGTTTTTTGGCTTATAATGTTCTCATGAGATGGTCAAAGGATGGGTCAAGCAATTAGGGCATTTTAGTAAGGGTAAATAGGTCACTTGGGTGATTAAATTTCAGCAAAATAAAATGCCAAAAATCTAAAAAATCTGGAAAAATCCCGTTGGTAGTATTCATCAAAAACTTCTCAAATTTTTTTTCATTGATCTTGATATGCAATGCAAGCACGGTCAGAGGCTATAGTCCCCTAAAAATATGTAGTATTTTATAAAAATATAAAATACATGAAAAGAAATAGTTGAATTTATGAAAATCTGAAAAAATGAAGTAATTAGCTAAGTTACATATAAGTTAACCATTTAATGAATGCAATTAATGAAGTGCTAGGTTCGGGGTGTCACAAGTTGAAGGTACCTTTATAATTTTAAACCAGTTGGTTAAAGTATTAATTGATCTCAGTGCTACCCATTCATTTATCACTCCCTTCTATGTGCAACGTGTTGAATTAAAACTTGAGAAGTTACCATATAAAATTGAGGTGAATACACCTATGGGTACTAGATTTGTTACTCAGTCTGTGTGTAAGGCATGTAAAATTCATATAAAGGGGCAAAATATTCCCGCTGACCTTATCTTACTCCCTTTTCAAGATCATGATGTTATATTGGGTATGGATTGGTTAAAAAGTATCATGCACAGCTTGATTGTAGAGCTAAAGTAGTAAGGTTTCAGATACCTGGCCAACCAGTGATAGAAGTAGCGGGAAATCATAATTCTGCTGGGGTTTCTCTTATTTATTCAACTAAAGCTACTAAGCTTCTGTGCAAAGGGTATGATACTTATATTGTTTACCTAATTAATAAACCATCTAATAAATTGAAGTTGACTGAAGTTCTGGTTATTAAAGAGTATCCAAATGTATTTCTTGAGGAATTGTTAGGTTTTCCACTGGAGCAGGAAATAGAATTTGTAATTGACTTGATGCCAGGGACTACACCTATATCTAAAGCACTGTATCGAATGACACCTTCAGAACTTCAAGAGTTGAAAGTCCAGTTGCAGGGATTACTATAGAAAGGGTTCATACAACCTAGTTCTTCTCCATGAAGAGCACCTATGTTGTTTGTGAAGAAAAAAAATGGTACTCTACGATTGTGTATAAATTACCGAGGGTTAAATCAGGTAACGATTAAGAACAAATATCATTTGCCTCTTATTGATGAATTATTTGATCAGTTGCAGAGGGCGAAGATATACTCTAAATTTGATTTGAGGCATAGATATTATCAGCTCTAAATTTACAAAGAAAAGGTACCAAACACTGTATTTCGAACCAGGTATGGACATTATGAGTTCATTGTGATGCCTTTTGGGTTAACTAATGCTCCAACTGCTTTCATGGATCTTATGCATTGGGTATTCCGACCCTATTTGGATTAATTCGTGGTGAAATTCATTGTTGATATACTTGTGTATTCTAAAACTAAGTCCGAGCATGAGCAACATTTGCATTTGGTTTCACAAAAATTTCAACAGTATCAGTTATATGCTAAATTTAGTAAATTTGAATTCTGGTTGCAACAAGTTATTTTTCTAGGTCATATAATCTATCAGCAAAGTATTGCAGTATCCCGTAAAGGTTGAGGTAGTCTTATCTTGGAAAAGGCTCAAGAATGTAATCGAGGTACGTAGTTTTCTTGGCTTAGCTGGGTAATATAGCAGATTTATTAAAGATTTCTCCAAGATTGTAGGCCCTCTGACCAAGCTTACTCAGAAGAGGACCAGTTTTATCTGGGATGATAAATGTAAAAGTAGCTATCAGGAATTGAAGAAAAAATTGACTACAACTGCTGTGCTTGCATTACCTGAAGGAAATGAGAATTTTGTGATTTACATTGATGCTTCGAAGGAAGGTTTGGATTGTGTATTGATGCAAAATGGTAGGGTAATCACTTATGCCTCCCGAAAATTGAAACCATATGAGGGCAATTATCCTACACATGATCTAGAGTTAGTTGTTATTGTGTTTGCACTGAAGAAATGGTGTCATTACCTGTGGGGTAACATATTTGAGAAATACACCGATCATAAGAGCCTGAAATACTTATTTTCATAGAAAGAATTGAACATGAGGCAGAGGCTTTGGATAAAGCTATTGGATGATTATAATTGCACTATCAACTACCTGCCGGGAAAAGCTAATATTGTTGCTGATGCACTCAGCCGAAAATCAAGCATTGCAAGTATGATAATTAAGAGTTGGGAACTAGTTGTGGAGATTAGTTCATGGAAGCCGGAAACCACTCAAACTGGGATTCTGTTTGTGAATCTACGAATTCAGCCTTTGCTATTGTCACGAATTCGAGAAGCTCAACAAGATGATTCGCAACTCTAGAAAATCCTATATCGAATCAAAATGGGCAAGTCAGATTTTAAAGTGCATGATGATGTCATTCTATGATTCAAAAACAGAGTTTGTGTTCATAATAATCAGAATTTGAAAAAGGATATTCTAGATGAAGCTCATAATACCAGGTACACTATCCATCCAGGTGGGACGAAAATGTACAGGGACTTGAAACTGTACTATTGGTGGTATAATATGAAAAGGGAAATTGCTGAATTTGTATCTCGATGGTTGACTTGTTAGCGAGTTAAAGTAGAACACCAACATCCAGCAGGGCTGTTGCAACCTTTGGCTATTCCTAGATTGAAATGGGAACATATTACAATGGATTTTGTTATGGACTTGCCGAGAACACCGAAAGGTTTTGATGTTGTATGGGTTGTGGTAGACAGGCTAACAAAGACTGCTCACTTTATCCCAATGAATAAGCATGACAGTCTTGAGAAACTAGCTGATCTGTATGTTGCAAATATTATGAAACTACATGGGGTGCCCACAAGCATTATATCAGACAGAGATCCTCGATTCACCTCTCAATTCTGGCAGCTGTTGTAGGTATCATTAGGCACTAAATTGAGTTTCAGTGCAGCTTATCATCCTCAATCTGATGGGAAATCAGAGAGAACTATCCGAATATTAGAAGATATGTTGAGAGCCTGTGTTCTAGATTTCAGAAAGAGTTGAGAGAAACATTTACCTCTAGCGGAGTTTGCATATAACAATAGTTATCAATATACTATTGGCATGGCTCCATATGAGGCTCTATATGGACGTAAATGTCGATCTCCTTTTGATGATGTTAGGGAAATGAAAACCGTTGATCCTACCATGTTGCCTGAACTTCTAGAAAAGATTGATAATGTGTATCTCATCCAACAAAGAATGCTCACGACTCAAAGCAGGTAGAAGAGTTATGCTGACAAGCGTAAAAAAGATTTAGAATTCGAGGCAGACGATCAAATTTTCTTGAAAATATCTCCCCGTAAGGGTTTAGTGCGACATAGTAAAGGTGGGAAGCTAAGTCCGAGATATGTTGGGCCTTTTGAGATTGTTGAAAGTGTTGGTAAATTGGCTTATCATTTGGCATTGCCTCCTGGTCTTTCGAAGCTTCATGATGCATTTTATGTGTCTATGTTAAGGAAATATCATCCTGATCTGTCTCATGTGCTTGAGCCAGAGTCGTTGCAGCTTAATAAGAACTTGTCTTATGAAGAAAGACCCATTTGTATTCTGGATCAAAAGGTTCAGGAGCTGTGTTCAAAGAAGATTATGATGGTCAAGGTATTATGGAGTCACCATGGAATAGAAGAGGCTACTTAGGAGAGACAAGATCAAATAGAGCAACGATATCCCAAGCTATTCTGTAAATCAAGTAAGAATTTCGAGGGCGAAATTATTTTAAGAGGGAGAGGATGTAAGGCCCGGTTCTGAGTAATACATATTTTATTGATGTGCATTTATTTAGTTAATATTTGAATTTAGATTTACTTGATAATAGTACAATTGGATTGGTAGAGAATGGAATAAATGTAATTAGCATGAATTAGAGCATTGTGAAAGTCATTTAGCAAATGAGAGTATTATAATTAACATGTGGCTCATATTTAATTTTCAAACTTAAATAGCCACCACACAAAATTAGAAATAACAAACAAAATATAATAAAAAAAAGACGATAAGGAGGGTAGATTGGGTGAAGGGAAAAGAAAAGGGGAAAGGAAGAAGAAATTAGGGCAAGGAAGAAAGGAAAAGAGAAGGAAGAAGAGGAAAATGAAGGAAAAGAGAAGGAAGAAGAGGAAAATGAAGGAAAAGCTTACAATTCTAGTCAATTTCTTGCTTCTTTGAGCATCTTCTACTATACTAAGGTGAGGGGACTCATTTCTATGTGCATCTATGGTTACTTTGAAAGCGGTAAGTTAGTGTTTATGTTATGTAATGACAAGATGAGCTTGTACATGTGTTCCTAAGTGGTTATCTTGCATTAAACTTGAGTTATAAGTTGATTCTTGCATGGATATGAGAATTAAGTTTACTTGTGACTTTTGTACTAATTGTATGCTATATGTGTACCTTATGTTGCACTAGTGGGTCATGTATTACTTGGTGTAGTGGTAAATGTGTTGATTTTGGGTGGAAATGTTGTGTTGCTTATAAATGATTGTTTTGCTCTGCCTTTGTCGGTCGAGTAGAGTCGGGCAAGTCCTTCGTCCGACTTACTCACCCGACCCTTTCTGTAATTGCCGGGTAAGGGAGTCGGTTGAGTCCCTCAACCGACATCGTCAACTGACTCCTACTGCACTTCAATTGCATTTCGTGTTATTAATATGTTCTAGAGCATTGATGTGTGCATTGGAGGGTGGCCTACTTTACTACCTTCACTTATATGTGAATTAATCGATCTCTATCGATTGTGAATGTGTTTTCGAGTAGTTGTTACCATTTGTCGAGGCACGGTAGTGTCGTTTCTCTATTGGGCGGCGGCGGGCTTGGCAGCGGTTGGTTACACAACCTTCGCATCCTATTCCCTCTGTTGTATAAAATCTAACGCAAGTATACATATCGCAATAAGTAATAAAGTAGTGAGTAAAGATTGATCCCACGAGGACTGTGATTACTAAATACCAAAATTGATTTAGCTCTAACTTTATTTGGACAATCATGAATTGAGAATTTGTAACTAAAGACTAAAGAAATTATAGAACTTAACAAAATAGCAACTAACACAATTACGAAATTAACAAAAGATGGTAATTCAATAATTAAAAGGCTCTAGGGATTCCGATTTTACCAAGATTAATCATACTTGAAACTATTGATTTAATTCAATCGACGCATATTCCTTACATTGCCAGCAATTTCGCTAATGTGGTTATTAATCTTTCTCAAGTATCAATAACATATTCCGCTAAGCAAGCTACCTACATTTCTGTGATAACTATGAACTTGGGAAACTCATTAAGCCCTAGAAATTCATACACTGCACTATATCTCATAACTATCTTTAGCTTATGATGATTTAATGGTATTTCACACGTGGTCTAATTTAGTTATCACTTCTCAGCCTCAAACCAAATCATGAATCACGTAATTGTTGATCAGGCAATCACAAGCATTAAACTTAGAATGAAATACTCAACGTATACATGGAATAGTTCATCAATAAATCAAAAGCTTCAAGTATTCACAATCTGGCTACATCGTAGCCCTAGAAAAATAATCTAACATCATAATGAATGTAAATAAAATCCAAAGCTTAATGTAATTCATGATGAAAGATAGAGAAAACTAGGATTTGGAGAAGAATCGTTGTAGAAGTCCGTCTTCGAATTGTTCTCCATCTTCAACTCGCAATCCTAAATGTTTGTCTCTTGGTGGAACGTTTATTGCTTCCCAAACCAGCCACTCGAAGCTTCCTCTTCTCACGTTTGTTTTCTTCTTTTTATCCGAAGGTTATCTTCTTTTTGAGCCATTTTACAAAAATACCCTTTAACTTTCCAACAATATGACTGCGCAACTTCTGACTTCTCATCAAATGCTTCAAAGGTTGAATTCAAGCTAGCCCTTCTACAATGTTTCTTCAATTTTACTTCGAAACTCAGACTTTCCCATAAAAATCGCCTACGTTGCAAAACAAAAACAAAACCCATCAAATTGTTCCTAAACCACTCGAGGATGAACAAATATTAAGCGAAAAGGATGTTAAAATAATATGTAAATTAAACACCCAACAAAAACCCCCAAACTTAAGTTTTGCTTGTCCTCAAGCAAAAGACACAAGTAAAAAGAAAAACACCCTCAAGATTAATGATTCAACAAAATTAAACTCTTAAAAACAACACTGAAGGATAAAAAAATTTCACAGCCTCAGTAGCAACATTGCAAAGCTCAACCTCATAAGGTATCTCAAAAATCATAAGCATGAAGGATATCAACTTCAAAATAGATTTCATCTTACTCCAAATCCCCTAAGTGAGTGTGTGGATAGCCTTCATCCTAACCAATTGTTCCCAAATGAGTTTATGCAAATTAAGTGAATTATTAATGTTGATCTTTTATTCTAACTCATTTAGGACTTCATAGGCTCATTTTTCATGCCACTTTTCACTAATGTAGGTTGGTTATAGCATCACAGATCATTAGGACTTTAAATTTGATTGTAATGAATAGCTAGGGTCAAGGTAGGATAATGGATATCAATGTATAGCTAAACTACCTGATAGCACACAATCATTCTATGACTTTCACTAGAGCTCATGCCAACACTATTTCTCACACCCCAAAATAGATCAACATTTGATGGATTCTACTGCTAGCATTTTTCCACAACCATTTGAATCTTAAATAAGAAATACCTTACCCTCATGAAAACCCTACAAACGGACCATTTTCCCAGCTACCACAAAATATTGGTCAACACAAGCCAAAAACATCATTTCTGCACCAAAATTTATTATGCATGTATAACCTTGCAAGTTTTTCAATTGTCAACCGTAAGCATAGATGTAAATCCATTTCTAAACTGTGATTACTAGTACATGCTTTCACTTCCTCATAAAGAAACTCAATGACAAAGCAAAAACTCCTTACTAATCCTGATTTCTATTTTCAAACATAAGATAATGTTTCAAGTGTGCATGACTCAATCTCCAATATTAGGAGCAGATAGTTGTATCAGCTTGACAGATGTAAAAGAATAAAAGAAAGAGACTAATGAGGTTAAAATTCATCTAGATAAATAGATAAAAAGATATTTCACGACTAAAATCAATTGATATTTTGGGCAAATATTCTTCCCTAAGCATATAGTATAGCTTCTACGAAGGAACAAACTACATACTTCAATTAAATCATTGTTTATGTATATAATGGGAATGAGATAGTGCATAAGATAGCAAAAGCAGGTAAAGATAAAGACAAAAAGAAACAAAAGAAAACAAACCTTCGAGAACCATATCGAAGACTTTATCTTCAAAAGTAAGAACGACATCAAAAGAACCATCAGCAGCATTGTCTTGCCAACGTTGCGGTGCTATTTTCACTCCCAAATTCTTCTTTAGCATTGGCAATATCCCATTTCGTTTATACGTAAGGTTTTTTTAAAAAAATTTTTATAATGGAAAAAATAAATTAAAAGAAGTAAAAAAAGAAAAAAAAGAAAATAGAGAGAGAGAGAGATACAGTTGGGAGTCTTTGCGGCGAAGATCATCGAACATGTGTTTGTAAGGAGTATCGAAATCGTAGACGTTAGGTTCTCTGAGGAAAGGACCAGGAAGCTTCACATGTTGACATGTTCCATTAGAGCACACATTGAACCGCTCTTTCTTAAGCAGCGAGTGCGCCTCCATTCTTCTGTTTTGATTTGATGGACAATGGTGGGGTGTAGGATGGCTTGGTAGTGTTCACGTGGTAGGAAGCAGGATGATGACGGCGCGGGGTGGGGGTAGAGATCTGCCGTGGGCGTGAGGGCTTGTGGTTGAGTTGGTGGGGGTCAACATGAGCACGGGATGGGTGGGATGGCGGCGGTGGTCTGCCAATGGGGTGTTTGCTGAGTATGGGTAGGGTATCGCAGGCGTGGGGATAGGGTTTGGGTTTGTAAGTGGGGATAGGGTTTGGGTTTGTAAGAGTTTTTGGGATAGAGAGGTTTTTCTCTCTTAAGGTAATTTTGTCTTAAAATTAATTTGTAAGGGCAGTTTAATAAACTAAAACTTTTGTTTTAACAAAAAAATTTCTGTTAGAATTGACCCAAGTCAAGGGTTAGTAAAAAATATTTTTAAAGGTAAGGGATAATAAGTGTCAAATTATGTAAAGGATAGGGGTAGAAAGTGGATTTAACTCATAAGTATAACCTAGGCTCAATCAGTTCAAAATGAGACAAATTTCAAGAAAACATTAATAATTTAACAATACATTAAAAATAACTATAATCGAAGGAAGTGGGAGTAGAATTAGGGTTAATAAGTGAATATTTTTAAAGATAAGGGATAATAAGTGTCACTATATATAAAGGACATGGTTACAAAGCGAATTTAACCCTAGTATATATCTATATCTGTGTTAGGATTTTAATTTATAGTTTAGTCTTTTTTGTTAAATTAGTTTAGTACTTTTTATAATTACATTTAGTTTTAATGTTATTTAATTGCATTGCAATATGTTGACTTTTTTTAATTATATTTATTGTCTAATATCTTTTAATTGCATTTTTAATTGTATTAATAGTCTACTATGGAGAGAATATTAGAATAAAATAAACTAATATGTCCTTACTTCACATCCTTTATATTCCATGTTTGAACCTATAATTATGTTTCAAAATTATAGGTAAAGAAAATGTTAATGATTGGCAATTTTATGTTTAAAATTATGTTTGAACCTTTATATTCCATGTTTGAACCTATAATTATGTTCAAAATTATAGGTAAAGAATTAAGATTGAACTAAGACTATATATGGGTTAATAAAGTTTATAATCAAAGCACACGTATCATCACTATAATCAACATCACATAATATTTATATATATAAAGGAATATATCTTGGCGTATTAAAGCACACGCATCCTTTTTCGTATATATAGTGCGTAACACTTCCTACATTTAGTAATGATGCCTTTATATTGTTATATACATATTATATTTCAACTTAAAATCATATTCAAGTATTTGATATCTTTAATACTAGTTTATAAATGATGGTTTACTATAAATATTTCTTTTAATATTAGACATAAAACTACCACCTATAGCTTAACACATATAAAATTCTTATTAAAACATAAGCGGTAGTTTTGTAAGAAATTGCCGTTGAAACTTTATGGAAAATATAAAACTTAATTTTTATACTAGTCAAAGAGCCTACTAAAAACATTGATATATATAAAGATATAGTATATTGGTTAATGAAAAATGTAAAAAAATGCATATGAATTAATGAAATAAAGTTCTTATTAAATGTAATACAAATTTGAATAAAAAGGTTTATATACAGAGAAAATTTAAAATTATTATGATAATTGAGCACGAACAATAACTAAATATGAGTTAAAAAAAAGTTATGAATGATTGTTGATTTTCAAAAAACATTTAAAATCATCACCCATCACATTTATAGATTTTTCTTTTTAAACATTATTCTATGCGAAGTATATTTTGTGGGTCATTAGATTTTCCTTTTTAAACATCATCCATTACATTTATAGATATTTTAAAAATTATTTAAAATAAATGGTTTAAATTTAAAAAATTAAATCTTATTTACCATAATACACTTCATATAGAAGATGAAAAAATTAATAAAGAATATGTTCGAAATACCTAACATGCGCCTTCTAACTTCCATACCCCTTTATCCATTTATCAAAAAAATTAATCAATGTGTTAAATTACCTAAATCATTTAAAATTAGTATACACATCTAATTAAAAATTCATCTAAAATAAAATTTTTCTATTGAATTACTATATTCTAACAATTCTAGTAATATTAAAAAATATATTAAAAATTTCTTTAATTTCAAAACAAATGCAACGAATCATATTTTTACAAATTATCAAGATCGAATAAAATTATTATTGTGTCAATATATCCTCATGAATAATAAAAATTAAAAATTATATGTCATCTAAAGGTACGCAAATATATTCTTTTCCTCTTAATAATATGTCTCATAGTGATGAAATTAGTGACGCATGTTAATTTGATTTTTTTGTCACTAAATTGTCTCTATTTGAAACCAACTAGTGATGAAATTTAAGAATATTTTTTTAAAACTTCGTCGCTAACTCGTTACTATTTGATATGTATTAGAGATGAAATTAGTGACATATGTTAATATGAAACTTTTTGTCACTAAACTGTCTCTATTTGAAACCAATTAGTGACGAAATTTTGACGAATATTTTTTTTCTAAAAGATCATCGCTAACTTGTGGCTATTCGAGACATATTAGCGTCAAAATTAGTGGCGCGTGTTAATTTGAAACCTTTTGTCTCTAAGTCATCTCTATTTACAACCAATTAGCGACGAATTTTCGATGAATATTTTTTTCTTAAACTTTGTTGCTAACTTGTTGCTATTAGAGACGTATTAGTGATAAAATTTCTTCTGCGTTGCTATCTCGTAGCAAATTCATCTCAAAGTTTGCACCAATTTATTTATGTCTCAAGTCGTCACACTATCGTCTCTATTGGCGACAAAATTTTTTCGTTGCTAATGCCAGTTTTTCTTGTAGGGGTAGTTAACATGACCTATTAAGGAAATACGAAATTAAAGTAAATATTTCAACAATCTGAGATGTGCTAAACTAAAAGGTGAGAATTGTTGTAAGAGCCTTATTTAGTGGATTTGCGAACTTTTAAAAATGCCCGAAAACAAATTGAGAGTTTAAAGCGTAAACTAGTTAATCTTCAAAGTCATTCATAAAATGATCATAAAATATTCTAGGGGTCGTTAAATTATTTCATTAGTCTTGTTTTTATCAAAAAACTTTTTTGATTTTAAAATGATGAATAGCTTTTCACAATAGTTTCATTTAAGTCATTACGTTAAATTCCATTAAGCAAACTTAGCGCAGAGAGGTTAAAATATAAATAACTAAAATAAGGGTGGAAATATAAAATACATTTTTTTTACTTTGTCATTATTGTTTTAAACAAGTGCAATTAATTATTTCTTATGCCTATAATATCAGTCTCACCTGCAGGCCTAAGTGTTGGGTTCAGGACGTGACAGATGTAACACCTGTATTATAGGCCTAGTAGGACTAATTTTTTTATTTTATTTGGGCTAATGGTCAAAATTAGACCTTTCAGTGGATTAGACTCTTTAATCAGTATTTAAGCCTAACCCATAATTTTATATCTAACCCTATAGAAGGTCTCTTACCTTGTAGCTTCTCTGCAAATATAAGAAAATAGTGTATTATCATGCCCATACTTTTAACATATTGTGTAACCCTTCAATATTTTGAACCTTGGAAGTTCGTGAAAAAATAAGAAAAATCTTGAAATTCGAGCTTAATCGTCTAAGAGTTATATGGTTAAAATCCATTATATGATTTCAGAAGTCATGAATATTATATTTATTTTGTGTATCTTTATTGAAATTGAATTTGAAATTGAGACGTGTTTAAAGATTTTAGAACAAATTTGCATCTTTAGAACTAAATTCTCAGCTTGCATTCGGACCTTGAGCTTAGAAAATTATTATAAGTTTCAGGAAATATTTAACATTTGAATTTTTAGAAGAAAAAAAAAGACAAAAAGAAAAAGAACATTAACATGAACGAGCTTATTTTTATGTATTTTGTATTTATTCTTATGTTTATTTAAAGTCTTGCCTAACATATTAAAAATATATATACGTATATCTATAGGTAAATTTTACACTTAGTCCCTATTGTTTACACATTTTTTCAAGTTAGTCCTTTATGTTTTAAAAAAATTATATTAGTCTCTAATATTTATAAAGTGATTCAAAATGGTTCATATTATTCAAAATTAGTCAATTTATTTCCTATTGTTTCTCATAAAATTTAATTACTCCCCAAATAGGGGTCACATGCATGGATTGAATTGAATTTTTTTAGAAAATAATAGGGACTAAATTGAAATTTTGAAAAATAATAAAGACATAATAAGGACCATTTTGAATAACTTTTGTAAACATTGGGGACCACTATGAATCTTTTAAAATATTAATGATAATATTGAAAAAACATGTAAACAATAGGGACTAAGTGTGAAATTTACCATATATCTATATAGTTTAAACGTTTTAGTTTAGAGATTGGAGTTGTAGGTTTCGCATATTTAATTCTAATCTTGCACTAAATGTTAACCAATAGATTTATATGCATTTGATGGTTCCAAAAACCCAAAAGACTAAATTTTAGTTTGATTTCAAGAGACTTTATGAAAATATATTGACACTCTTACCATGCGTGTGACATCCCGACCCGTGCATATAATTATTTTATTAATGTGCATATATTTATATGTCTACTTTAATTATTTACATATATTTGTTTTCATAAAATGTCATATTTTTGGTTTACGTGCATCTATTTCATTTAACGTGTATTTATGTGCATTCACGAACATTTAGGTGATTTAAAAATTGTAGTAAATAAATAAATGTATTAATAAACAATAGAGTAATTAGTTAGATTTAAACTAGAATGACAAACTAGTTAATAGCATTTAGTTGAATGGCATGTTGGTCATTTGGGTCTTTTGTCTTTTATTATTTACACATACTAAAATACTATAACACACAGAAGCACACAAAACACACACAAAAATCAGATTCTACACACACACACAAGCACACGACAGAAGCAAGGAAAAGAGAGGGAAAGGAAGAAAAGAAGGAAAAAGAAGTGGCTTGTAAGCTAATTTTCATGCTTTTCTTCATGTTTAGGTGAGAAAACTCACCCTTGTGTGCATTTCTATTGCTTATTCTTGATTCTATAATGTTGGTTATTTACCCATGAGTTGTAGAGAAATAATAATTCCTAGTATGTAAAGTGATGTAGAAGCTCTCTTTTGTATATTTGATAAGTGTTGCTAGAAGCTTTAATTGTGTTGTTATCTTGCTAGTTAAAGCTCATAAATGAAGACCAGTGGCGGACCCAGGCTACGGGGGTCAGTGCATGCACCACAAAAATATAGTAAATAACCAAAGGTTCAAGTAACTTATATATACGTAAACAAATACATATTAAACACATTTTAAATACAAAAGAGAGGAAAAAAGTAACTATAAAGTATTGAAATACAAAAAGTATCTTTTATAATTCTCCCCGACGTGAATGCATTTTTTGAAAGTATTGAATAATCAACTCATTGTCAATGCCTCCAACATCAGTCCTAAAAAGATAACAATGCAAACAATATCCAGCATCTTTCTCTATGTTGTATTCTAACCAACAACCAAATTCATTAAACCAAAAGGAACAAAATCTTCTAGCCTTATTCCCAAACATTCTTTGAGGAAAATTATGATGACGGGGTTGACAAGGTCCCTTTTGTAAATAATATCTCCGTACTTTATCTTGATCATCAGGATGGTAGTTTGTAATTTTTTGGCGTAATCCAGGATTTGTAGGTAGATCTTCTACATTGACCTCAATCCGAGGTTGTTTTGAACTGTGATGTTCATCATCTTTACTACTCATTCCATCAGAAATTGACCTCTTCTTTAAAAATTTATCCATGATATCTTTTAAAAAAAATATTAATTTAAGAACACAGAGGAACATAGAACACGAAATAATATTGCCTATCAAAAGAGTTTACTCCTATTAAAAAAAGACTCAAAAGCTTTGGCTATGGTAACATACACATTGATTTACAGTAATATACACAGTAAGATATAAATTGTCAATTGTGTCTAAATTAACAAATCAAGAAGCAGACAACTGATAAGCATTGTATATCAATTTCATAAGTGAAGCTCGTAATACGTATATATCTAAATTAATAGATCAAGAAGCAGACAACTGACAAGCATTGTATATCAATTTCATAAGTGAAACTCGTAGAGTCGTAATACATATATATCTAAATTAATAGATCAAGAAGTAGACAAGCAGACAAGCATTGTCAAACGAATCAATTTTATATTAATAATAATAATACATATATGTGTAAATTAATAGATCAAGAAGCAAACAAGCAGACAAGCATTGTCAGAATATCAATTTTATATAATAATAATACTTTAAAAATATATATATATAAAAAAGGCTGACAAATGGAAAAATAAAAAAGGAAGTGTAGAGTGGTTTACCTAACTGTTAAGGAAAGCTTTGAAGGTGACGAATGAAGAGAGAAGGATTTGGGTTTGATTTGGAAAAGTGAGTAAGTTTTTTTTAAAAAAAAAAACTTTGAAGGTGACGAATGGAGAGAGAGGTGTTAGGAGAGAGAAGGGTTTGGGTTTGATTTGGGAAAGTGAGTAAGTTTTTTTTTTATTTAAAAAAAATACATTACAAGCTAATAAAACAAACAAAACAAAATTAACAACCTGAAGCACTCTGCAGCACTCGAACCCATGACCTGTAGCACCAAAGGATTTTAAAGGCACTTCACTAACCGCTAAACCATAATAATTTTTGTTCAGTGTAAGCCTTTGCTTACACTAAATATAACGTAGGTCCGCCCCTAATGAAGACTACATGTTTGTTAAATGTCCTAGGTGAAGTATAGAAGTTATGTGATAGTTATATTCATGCATTAAACTAGTTGAAATGCAAGAAAAGTTGGTAGATAGCTAATGCCCTGTCTGGACAAAAAACGTCACCCAAACTCTAGAGCACTTTTGACATAGTAAATTTGCTCTAAAATTAACAAAATTTATACAACAACTAGATTATTCAGTTTAGATAAAATGTTGATTTCTAGAGATAAGGCTAATTATAACGTTTTAAACCTTTGATTTAGCCATTTCCGAAATGTGTCTGGGAAGATCGCTGGTGTAGGGTAGTTATGCGCAGTCGTACGGAAATGGTTGTATCTTGAGGAATTTAGATCATAATTGAGTTCCATTTGGTTCTAAGATCATCTACACTCGAAGAGCTACGTTTATAGATAAATAACAAAGCATTTGGAGGACTATAGAATAGGTAGCTGAACAAATAAAATTAAGCATCTACAAGAAATTGAAAGATGTTTTAGCTAGTTGATAATTGACATTAATGATTGTGATTGCTAGATAGTTGAAAGTTTATGTAAATGATGAAATTGGATGTTCTAAGCTTGGTTTTAGATAGTTAACTTGATTGATGTATAAATTATATGAAATATAGGTGTTAATGCTAGCTATGCTTGTAGATTTCATGTATTAATTGTTGTTGATGTTAAGGTTGGAGGAATATTTGATGCATGTAAAGTGTTTGTTTAAAGTCTTAAATGAAGTGTAGATGCTACAAATGATAGATACATGTCATAATAATGCTCAATGCTAGCTCAATAAGTAAGAATAACAGCTAAAGTGAATTAGTGCAAGATGTGAATTTCTGGGCAGATTGCGCAACAGTTTTGCATAGCTGATTTGAGGTAGCAAACATTGACAGAATTATCTAAAATTTTTACACATTATGCCCAACACCTTGAGGAACAATTTCTCTTTTTGGTGAAAGATTGAATTATGTCATTAAGGGGTAGTTTTGGAGCCAAAATAGTGAGGTGACTGATTCTCGCATAATTCAGGGCTGGTTGCACAATGATTTTCTAAAGGGCATAACTTGATGAGTTTAACTCCGAATTGGAAATTGTTTGAGGCTAGACCCATCTACACTTGACGAACTACGTGTCTATGAAATTTTAAAAGTTTTAGAGGTTATTACGGCTGCTAATGGAACCTTAGAATTAAGTAAATGCAGTCAGAAATTTCAGTTTATATAGCTAAGTGATTAATGTTGCATTAAAGGTTAATTTGAGTTGAATAATGGGAGATTATAGGTAGTTGAAGGCTTGAGAGTAATAATTACATATTTGGAGATAGTGCTTAAGTGGAATGAGGGTTAAATAAATATTAGTTGCATTGAATGTTAAATGTTTAACATGTGACTAACGTGAACTATGTGCATTGAATGTTTAAATAATTTGAACTTTGTTTAGTTTAGTTGTAGTTAAGTGGTTTATATGATTTAACTTGGCTACTAAATGTTACGAATGTAATTGGAAAAGCTAAATGAAAGGGAATCCCGAGCATGCTAGTAGAGCCATTGGTTAGAGTAATGTGAAAGTGGCATGTTTGAAAGGTAAAAGTCGAACTAAGTTAAATAAAACAAGTGTTGAGTTGCATTAGCTTGAAAATCCTACTTTAGAGAATATATCTTAATGCTTCTATGAGTCCTAGAACCCCGTACTTGATAAGTGACCTACTTGAGAATGAATACAAGTTTTATGAATTAAATGGTGTTATAATGATTATTCATATAGTTTAAAGTAGTTAGTGCAATGTTGTTAGGAATTTGATCATGCCTTAGTTGAGTTGTCATTGAATAACTAGAATGTTATAACTTAGTGACTAAAGTGTAATATCAGAGCATGCTACCTAGTGCCTTTAATGTATTAAGTGTTAAGTTTGGTTTGAATGCTATTCTCTTGAGTTTTGGTTGTAGTTAAGAGTTAATGAAATATAGTTACTTGTTTATATTCTTTATTGCATTGACCATAAATGACATCCATGGAATTATTTGTGGCAAGTAAGTATTCTATAACATGTTAGGGTCTAAGCTTTTGAGTTGTCCAAGGTGTTTGTAAGTAAATGGACGTTAGTTCTCGTAGGTTTGGATTTTTAAAGGTGAGGGAGTCTTCATCTCTTCTGTGCATTTTAACTTATTTTATTGTTTCTAGATTATATTATTTGGTAATTGATAAATTTTATATGTATTATTTACTTGATATCTTGTGTCTTTTCTTGTTATTTGTGATTAATTGTGAGGGCGGCCTACTTTGTCGTTCCTCTTACGTGATTTGATATTCTTGGCTCTCATAATTTTGTTTGGGGTTGCGCAACCTTTTCGGACATGGTAGCATCGAGAAACACGGGTGACATCGGGCTTATCGTGCTCACTCGACTACCATAGTGCCTATTCCCTTTCTCTCACTGAGTATACTCCACTACCCTAGAGGCGTGGTTCACCTCGTTGGGACATATGGACCTACCTCAGGAGAAAGGGTCGTAGGATCGAGGTACATCCGGAGTACCCCATTTGGAGGAATAAGGGGTTTGCCGGTACTTGTTTGAAGATCCTGGCTCGTGGTTCGGGATTGAAGACAAGAAGATGAACCGTATCCTTTTTAAATATGTGATACTCGATTATTAATTGTTATTCATTATCTTGTTACTTGAAACATGGTTATATGTTTTACATGATATTTGCGTGTTAACTAGACTTATGCACTTCATAGTTTGTGTATTCGTGTACTATCTAGGCTGTGTGCTTGTGTGTTATCTTGAGTCGTATACTTCCATGCTAGCGTGCTATTCAGTCTCGTATGCTTGCGTGTTATTTAGACTCGTATCCTTGTGTATTATTTAGTATGGTAATCTTGTGTGTCATCCAATTTACTGTTTGTTTATACATGCATAGCACTAAATGGTTTTTAAAATGTTCCATCTCTCACTGGGCATACATGTTTTGTATGCTCATACCTCTTTCTAACACCTTTCAGGTTCAGCACCTTCAGAAGTTGATAAGAGGAAGTTCAAGAGTTTTCGTGGTTGGTTATGTTGGCCTTCGTAAATTGTAATTTGATTAAAATCATTGAAATTTGACATGTAAATGTTTTGGGTTTCGTTTATACTTGATTTATTACGGGGTCTTGTAATGTAAGTTTAAGTCTCGAATGTACTAATAGTTGTAGGTGGCCTGTAATAGTATAATGAACTAATTTATCGTCTAACGGTCATGCATGCTTGCTTGGGAAAAATGAAGTTGATTGGCGGACTTAATAGATAAGAAAATTGAATAGATAAGATTGGAGAGGTATGATAACCAATCTCATGATCTAGAAATTCTATGACTTAATACATGCTTGATTGTGGACTTTTGTGGGTTCCTAGGCTCGGATGGTCTTGAGGAGTTATTGTATGTAGTGATAGAGGAAGTTGGGAGTTACGGAGGAGGTTGCACCTTGGTTTTAAGGTTATAGTTGCTTGTACAGGTTTTAGACTGTCCTATAAATAGGGGAGACTCCGTCCGTCTTCCCTTATCTTTCGTGACCTCGAGTGTTGGATCGGGGGTCCGGTCTCGAGAGGGATCAAGGTGTTACAATGCGACTATTGGATATATTTTTGGACTATTTGATTCGTGAGGCTAATAAGAAAAAGGCTCGCGGTATTACGTCTTCGGGTTTGCCCTGGTGGTTTTGGAGGAATGACAAATAAAATTTGAACAAATCGTTGTGTTTGAAGTACTTAGAAGCAAATATCTAGAAAACTCCATAGGATTCCATAAGACCAAGCTAGATCCATCTTTCGTCAATGCTTTATCATCATCAGACTAATACATTCTCGTCAAAAACAGAACAACTCTTGTCATGTCGCTAGCCCTTGACTCCATTTCTTGCCATCGAAGGCAGAGCCATCTCACTCCTCATCTAGTCCAATCAAATAAAAAAAATTAAAATTAAATTTTTTTTAAAAAAATGTTATAAAATTAATGCTAAAATACAATAAAACTATGAAAGTAAAGAAAGAATGAAGAGAATGTATAGAAGAAGATTATATTTAATCTATATCAGTGTACCTCTTCCTCTAAATCAAATTTATCTATTTATAGAATTACAAAGCTCCATGAATAGTTACATCATCTACCATCTTAAACATAATGATATATCCTCATGATGATGTCTTTCAACTTCATCCATAAAAGAGGGCTTTATAACTCATTCCTCAGTTTTCTAATTTGAAGATTCTCTCAACAAAGTGCTAAAATATCCACCTAACAATGTTTCATAACACTCCCCCCTTAGATATTTATCTTTTAAGAATATGCCTCGTTAAAACCTTTGTCAAGTAAAACCCAATGGGACAAAAACTTGACGAAGGAAAAAGAGTACAATATTCTTTATATATATACCTTTTATACTGTCTCATTAAACACCTTGCCAAGAAAACCCAATAGGACAAAACTTGTGCGAAGGGAAAAAGAGTACAGTTCATATAAGGCTCCCCCTCATGTGGACATATCAATAATGATCACAAAGTCAACACATGTAAATCTTAGAAGCTAGTTCATTGTTAGCAATGCTTTTGTGGATCCTATAACATTTTTGCTTGACTTTGAATTTGATGAGCATTTATGTCACGTCCATTATAGGTTTCATGCTCAAATAGAGTTTCAATGTGACATGCTTGTATTTGTTCTACCTTATTAAAACCTTAGCAGGAAAAAACCCAGTGGGAAAAAAAACCTTGGTGAAGGAAAAATAGTACATCGCACAATTACCTTCTCCCTATCAACAACATGACTCATTGGTGATAGATCTCAATCATATACATTCTCGATCAGCCACATGAATTGTCATAACCTCAACGTGATTTCAAGATGAAGTATTCATGATCTGTTTCATAGATCGCCATGATATACTTGTCACTACAAGTGAATACATAGGTTGTCAGTGATCTTACTTTGTGAGGTTCAAATAAATGATCAGCATCTATAGAGCCAATATATGATGATTTCAATGTTCTTGGCTAAGATAAGTTCATATGTGATATTCCATATATATAGCACGATCCTTCAGATTGAAGCAGCACTATACCTGGCTAACAAATTAACCAAAACACAATATACTATATTGTATTATCAATAAAATATATTAGTGCATTAATTATACTCAAATATGGTACTTCAGGACCAATAACTCTT
The DNA here is from genome assembly GCA_037974665.1 of Ehretia macrophylla. Classification (NCBI taxonomy): domain Eukaryota; kingdom Viridiplantae; phylum Streptophyta; class Magnoliopsida; order Boraginales; family Ehretiaceae; genus Ehretia; species Ehretia macrophylla. The sequence goes on along the minus strand of CM075775.1, from coordinate 10,558,400 downwards.
GGTGAGTCATTATAGCATTTATCAACATATATAACAAATGCATATGATAATCAGAAGCAAATATGTCATGATATCATTGTGGTGAACCCATCCCACATTAGAAGGTTACGAGCTGGGCTAGCTGAATATATAGAGTTATCTCGTATATTCGTGCAGCGCGCTTTTCCTGGCAATGGCTGGGTGAAGACAAATCCGTGAGGAGTATGGGCTTCACAGCGGACAATACTGCATAGTGCGTTTTTGGACCCACTCGCCATGGCCTCTTGTGCTCGCTTGGACCGTTAAGGCCAAGGGGTTACATGTAGACGTGGGAGTGCTGGTTCCGGGGTATTACAAAATTGGTATCAGTGCGGGTCTTTGTGACGCCCGAGAATTCTATCATAATCTTTTATAACTGTTGCATATCTATTTGCGCATTCCTACGTGCATCACCTTTCTTGCTTAACTGCTTTTATTAGAGGTCACTATTCATAATATTTTCGACCGTTTTAAAAGTTCGATTTTATATTTTTCCTAGGTCATATGACATTTAGAAGGAATCGAGACCTAGTTATTTTGGACTTTCGAGCTTGGAAGCGTGCATTTAGAAAATAGTTTTCATGTCATTTGAATAGTGTTACGTACGTAACAACTTTAATTTTGAAATTGTTAGCATTTGATTAGAGTTAAGCTCATTTGACCAAACTTTTATGAGGTTTAACCTTAGCAAACTCAACATATAATAACCTTACTCATAACATAACACAACACACAAAAATTGATCATCAAACAAAAGCAAAAATTATATTCTTGTCCTCTCGTTTGGCCGACCACTTCAAGAGGGAAAAGGAGAAAATTTTCTTCTTCAATCTTGCATCTTGAGCTCCTATCTTGACTTTGGGAGGTTTCTTGAGCACCTATGAGCTTCACCACCTTGTCTACATCTTCATACATGTGAGGGAGTTGCATTTTTATAACTATCAAGTTTATGTTCATATATGAAAATTTTTGATTTGTTGATTATTGCTATTATACTTGATATAAATGCTTAATATGTAGTTATTAGAGCCTATAGAGTAGACTTTTAAAGCTTGTTAGCAAATTCTATGGTAGAATGTACCAATTGAATGAAAGAGATAATGAATAGTGCTTGTTGTTAGGGTTTTGAATGAATTTGCTAATTAGCTTGAATTGAGACTTCAATTAGATGCTCTAGGCCCTAGTGAAGCTAGTTGAAAAGCCACGTGAAGTTAAATCAACCAAAACTGAGCTAAATTGTGTAATTAGTCGACTTTTAAAAAGGGGACTTTTTCCGTTGTACAATCCGGGCACGTTTGGGCTATGGTTTGGGTATCCTTGGGGTAAAGAAGCACTTTTGGTGCTTTCGTTTCACGGAATTGGGGCTCGGAAAGTATAGTTGTAGTTAAAACCTACTCGGGGCCTTCCCTAGTTTTTGCTTCTAAAATGAGTTTTTATGATTTTAATAGGTGTCTTTTAGCTTAATTAGGACTATAGTATGATTTGTAGGTAGTTTGGAAACCTTGAATTGTGATTAGGAGAAGAAAAGATTAGTTAAAGAAATGGGGAATGTAGTATTTGGCTTGTTTTGATGTATCTAGAGCTTGTTGAAGTATTGTCATGCATTATATTGTTTGTCTAAACTTCAATTGAGCTATTTCAATAGTTGGTGAAGAAAAGTTATATTGTATTCCTCTTTTAGAGAATTATACTGCTATATTGTGTATTTGTTGGTTTATATTGCAATTATTTGTGAGGGCGACCTATTTTGTCATCCCTCATATGTGTTAATTGTTATACTTGGTTCTCGTGATCATGTTTTGGGTTGCGCAACCTTTTCGGACATGGTAACGTCGAGAAACACGGGCGGCATCGGGCTTGCCGTGCTCCCTCGACTACCATGGTGCTTATTCCCTTCTCGCTGAGGCATACTCCACTACCCCAGAGGCGTGGTTCACCTGCTGGGCATGGACCTACCTCAGGAGAAAGGGTCGTAAGATCGGGATACATCCGGAGTATTCTAACTTGTTGGAGTAAGGGGTTTGCCGACATTTGCATGAAGTTCGTGGTTCGTGGCTCGTGATTGAAGACTTGAAGTAGAACCGTATCCTTTTTAATGTGGTTAATTACTTGGCTTTCTATCTTGCTGGTTTATGTTGTATATATATGATTTTCTTGTGTTTGCATATCATATTACATGCCCGGTATGTTGCATCACCTCCCTCGCTGGGCAACACTGTTGTTTATTCCTCATTTAATATGTTTCAGGAGAAGCTGAGGTGAATCCCCAGCTGATAGAAGTAGAGGAAGAAGAAGAAGTTCACATAGATCAGAATCCGTGACTTTGTGTGATAAGGTGGATCTTACGTGCAATTTGCTTGGAGTTCATGTTAAATGTTGTATTTTAAGACCTTGGAGTCTTGTGTATATGTTGGTAGTTGAAATCTTGTATGCTAGAGGAAGTTGTTGGATTGTAATAATGGATTTTAGATTTCATCTTCTATTGCATGCTTGGGTGTTTTATCTTTCAGTAGAACTTGATTATAGTTGTATCTAAATGTTTTTAGTTAAAGTTAACTTACCTCGCATGCTTGTGTGCTTAGGTAGATTAATGTTGCTCCAAGGCTCGGATGGCCTTGTGAACTTGACTTGACTTTGGATATGTTAGAAGATAGGTTGTATAAATTATTGTTGTAGTTCGAATGTTATTTGTGACTATTCGCAGGTAACAGTTTAGTCCTTGGTACAGAGGAGACTCTGTCCGAGTGACGGGTCCGGGCTTGACCTTTAGCGTGGGGTTGGGTTCGGGGCGTTACACTTTAGGTGGTATCAGAGCTACTTGAATGCATAAAGCCGGGTTAACTTCCTTGGCATGTGGGTAGTGGTCTATATGTGAAAGTTGAATTAAGTGAACATGTGATTGTTTAATTGTCTAAGTACTTGGATAAAAGACATGCTAGCATAAAAAAGGAATGATAAAGCATGACATGATAAGAATATGAAAAGTTTAGTGTTTAATGTTGTTAAGTGTTTTATATGTTTCTTATGTGAGTAAAATGTTTAAAAACAATGTGCACATTATCTTTGTATTGTCTATTTGCCTATTATAATATTATAATTTTCTAGCATTGAGATGAGCAAGACGGGGTAGACCAAGGAGGGAGCCGGAGGAAGCCCCTAGACAGGATGTATCGGGGTAAGGTGCGGGGGCAGCCGGGGATGCACCGCAAGGTCAGGAACCGAGTAATGCTCAGATTTTGGCCACAATGGCCACCGCAATGAATACCATAGCTCAGTTTGTGGTTTAGCAGGGTACAGCAGGTGTTGGCAGAGGTAATCAGGCTGCTAGAGCAAAAAGGGCAGTGGTGCTGCAGGGGGTAACTTGTATGAAAAATTTTTGCATCACGGGGCATACAGGTTTTATGGCGAGCCTGATGACATGAAAGCAGAGATGTGGTTGAGCAAGTTCGAGAAAGTCGTTGCGATACTTGAGTACAACGATGAAAGAAAGATTACCTATGCTGCCTTTTTAATAGAGGGTGACGCCGAGGAGTGGTGGCACACTATTAGAGAGAAGTGGGATGCTGAGAGGGTCCAGCATGTGTGGGCAGACTTCGTTTGTGAGTTCCGGGATAAATATGTATCGATTGTAGCTCGCGAGAGATATCATGAGGAATTCATAGCTTTGAGACAGGGAAACATGACTGTAGACCAGTATAAGGCTACCTTCACTAGACTTTCTCGATATGTGCCAGCTCTGGTACAACCGGAAGACATGAAGATTTAGAGATTTATCACAAGGTTGAGGAGTGATATTATGCTTAATCTGTCTTCGCAAGATTATCCGAGCTATGCTGCAGTAGTCAGGGCCATCTCGAGGTACGAGAAACGCAAGGCAGATATGTTAGCTCAGTTTAGTCAGTCAAGTAAACGTCAGTTTCAATCTCAGAGTCAGGGCTACCAGAGACAGTATCAACAGCCTATTCAGACTCAACAGCCTAGGCAGACCCAGAGCTATCCAGGACCAGTTCAGGCACAGTCATAGCCAAGACTAGCTCAGAGCCAGCCACAGGGACAGTCACAGACCCGACCAGTGACTACTAGATCTCAGCAGGGTAGTTTTGCTACATCTACTTATAGAGCTCCTACAGGAGGTGTTGCTGCTAAGAAGAACCTACAGTGTACTCATTGCAACCGTAAAGGCCACACGGAGGCAGAGTGTTGGAAAAAATTGGGCCGCTATATGGGTTGTGGCAGTGATCAACATAGAGTTAGAGATTGCCCCAAGTTTAAATATAGTCAGGGACAGACTTCAGGCCAAGGTGCTTAGACTAGAGTTTCAGGAGCAGCTGTTGTATCGCGAGGCCAGGCACGGGTATTTGTTCTCGATCAGGAAGAGCTTCCGGAGACGACGGTAGTGGTAAAAGGTACTTTTCTTATTAATAGTCAGCTGATAGTAGTTTTAATTGACACCGGGGCTACATATTCATTTATTACTCCTGCATGTGCACAATCTGCTACATTAAAAGTTGATAAACTGCCGTATGTGATTGAAGTAGGTAACCCTATGAGTACTAACTTTGTTACGGAGTCTGTGTGTAAAGATTGTAATATTATATTGAGGGTCACATGTATCCTGTTGATTTGATTATCATGTCATTTCGGGACTTTGAAGTTATCTTGGGGATGGATTGGTTGGGGCGATATTATGCATGATTGGACTGTAGGAGGAAAGTTTTAACTTTAGAAGTACCTAACCAACCTGTTATTAAAGTAATTGGGAGTAAAAAATCTACTGGGACTCGTATCATATCTTTCATTAAAGCTACTAAAATGTTGAGTAAAGGTTGTGATGCATATTTAGCTTATTTAATTAATCAGTCCAGAGATAAATTGAAATTGAATGAAGTACCTGTTATAAAAGAGTTTTCGGGGGTTTTCCCTGAAGAGTTGCCTGGATTATCACCTGATAGAGAGATTGAGTTTGTGATTGACTTGTTGCCGGTGACTAATCCTATTTCGAGAACCCCATATAGAATGGCTCCCCTTGAGTTGCAGGAATTGAAAATTCAACTACAGGGCCTACTTGAGAAAGGTTTTATTCAGCCTAGTTCGTCACCTTGGGGTGCTCTTGTGTTATTTGTGAAGAAGAAATATGGGACTCTTCATTTGTGCATTGATTATCGGGGTCTTAATCAGGTGACGGTGAAAAATGAATACATTTTGCCCTTAATTGAGGAGTTGTTTGATCAGCTGCAGGGTGCTGTTGTGTTTTCTAAATTTGATTTGAGATAGGGTTATTATAAGTTGAGAATCCGGAAAGAGGATGTACCCAAAACTGCTTTTAGAACCAGGTACGGCCACTATGAGTTTGTTGTTTTACCATTTGGTTTGACAAATGCTCCGGCCGCCTTTATGGATTTGATGTAGAGAGTATTTCAACCCTATCTTGATCAGTTTGTTGTGATTTTCATTGATGATATATTAGTGTATTCTAAATATGAGTCAGAGCATGAAGAACATTTGAGAATTGTGCTTCGAACCCTGCAAGAACATAAATTGTTTGCCAAATTTAGTAAATGCAAATTCTGATTGAAACAAGTAGCCTTTTTAGGCCATATCATTTCACATGAGGGAATATCTGTTGATCCTGCGAAAATTGAGGTGGTTATGTCATGGAAAAGACCCGAGACTATCACGGAAGTCCGTAGTTTCTTGGAATTAACTGGCTATTATAGGCGATTTGTTAAGGATTTTTCAAAGATTGCAGGGCCATTGACTTCATTAACCCAGAAGAAAACTGTGTTTAATTGGGATGGTAGATGTGAAGCCAGTTTCCAGGAGTTGAAAAAGAGACTTACCACTGCACCTATCCTTGCATTGCCTAAGGGGACTAAAAACTTGGTGATTTATAGTGATGCTTCGAAAGAAGGCTTGGGTTGTGTTCTTATGCAAAATGGTAAAGTGATAGCTTATGCCTCTAGGAAATTGAAACCATATGAACTCAATTATCCTACACACGATCTTGAGCTTGCTGCTGTTGTATTTGCTTTGAAGAAATGGCGTCATTATTTGTGGGGTAATAAATTTGAGATATTTACTGATCATAAAAGTTTAAAATATCTGTTTTCTCAAAAAGATCTGAATATGAGACAAAGGCATTGGCTAGAGTTGTTAAATGATTATAATTGTACCATTAGCTATTTGCCAGGAAAAGCTAACACTATTGCAGATGCATTGAGTCGAAAAGCCACTGTAGCAAGTTTGATAATCAAGGACTGGGAGACTGTGGAAGAACTGTGTTTGTGGAAACCAGAGGCTTCTGGATCAAGTATTCAATTTGCTGGCCTACAAATTCAGTCTCTATTACTATCTAGAATCAGAGAAGCCCAACAATTAGATTCTTAGTTATTGAAGCTTCTAAAGAAGTCCAAAGGGGGAGAGTCCGACTTCAAATTGGATGATGATGGATTACTCAGGTACAGGAATAGAATCTGCATTCCTAGTAATTCGATTCTGAAAGATAAGATTCTTGCTGAGGCTCATGCTTCTAAATGTACGATTCATCCCGGTAGCACTAAGATGTACAGAGATTTAAAGCAGAGTTTCTGGTGGAACAACATGAAGAGAGAGATAGTTGATTATGTGACTAAGTGTTTGACTTGTTAGAAAGTTAAGGCAGAGCATCAGAGGCTGGCAGGTTTGTTGCAACAATTGAAGATTCCAGTATGGAAATGGGTTCAAGTTACTATGGATCTTGTATCTGATTTGCCGAGATCACCACGAGGTAATGATTCTGTCTGGGTAGTGGTTGACAGGTTGACAAAGACTTTTCATTTTATTGCTGCAAAGAAGACAGATTCCCTTGATAAACTAGCCGAGCTTTATGTTGAAAATATAGTGAGATTGCATGGAGTTCCATCTCAGATAGTACCGGACAGGGATCCCAAGTTTACTTCACAGTTTTGGCAGAAACTACAGAAAGCCTTGGGAACTAATCTGAGTTTTAGCACTGCATATCACCCACAAACGGATGGTCAAACAGAAAGGACTATCAGGATACTGGAAGACATGTTACGAGCTTGCGTTCTGGATTTTGGCAAGAGTTGGGAGAAGTACCTACTTTTAGCGGAGTTTGCTTATAATAACAGTTACCAGGCTACTATTGGTATGACACCCTACGAAGCACTTTACGGGTGAAAATGTAGGTCTCCGTTGTATTGGGATGAGGTAGGTGAGATAAAAATAGTTGATCCAGCTATTCTACCTGAGATGATCAAAATGGTAGATAATGTGAAGCTTATAAAGAAAAGGATGCTTACAGCACAGAGTCGACAGAAGAATTATGCTGATAGATGCCGACGGGACTTGATATTTTCAAAGGGTGATCGTGTATTTTTGAAGGTCTCTCCACACAAGGGTTTGATTCGTCATGGAAAAGAAGGTAAACTTAGTCCTAGATACGTGGGGTCATTTGCAATCATTGAGAAGGTTGGGGATTTGGCTTACAAATTGGCATTGCCTCCGAGTTTGGGCCGGATTCATGATGTTTTCCATGTGTCACTGTTGAGGAAATTTAATCTTGATCTGTCGCACATTATTGAGCCAGAACCATTGGAGATTGATGAGTCTTTAGTATATGTTGAGAAACCTCTTCAAGTGGTTGATCGAAAGATTCAGGAACTTCGAACTAAAAATATTCCTATGGTAAAAGTTCTTTGGGATTATCACGGAGTTGAGGATGCCACTTGGGAGCGAGAAGATCAGATCAGAGAGAATTGCAAGGACGCAATTAGTTTAAGGGGGAGAAGGTGTGACGCCCGAGAATTCTATCATAATCTTTTATAACTGTTGCATATCTATTTGCGCATTCCTACGTGCATCACCTTTCTTGCTTAATTGCTTTTATTAGAGGTCACTATTCATAATATTTTCGACCGTTTTAAAAGTTTGATTTTATATTTTTCCTAGGTCATATGACATTTAGAAGGAATTGAGACCTAGTTATTTTGGACTTTCGAGCTTGGGAGCGTGTGTTTAGAAAATAGTTTTCATGTCATTTGAATAGTGTTACGTACGTAACAACTTTAATTTTGAAATTGTTAGCATTTGATTAGAGTTAAGCTCATTTGACCGATCTTTTATGAGGTTTGACCTTAGCAAACTCAACATATAATAACCTTACTCATAACATAACACAACACACAAAAATTGATCATCAAACAAAAGCAAAAATTCCATTCTTGTCCTCTCATTTGGCCGACCACTTCAAGAGGGAAAATGAGAAAATTTTCTTCTTCAGTCTTGCATCTTGAGCTCCTAGCTTGACTTTGGGAGGTTTCTTGAGCACCTAGGAGCTTCACCACCTTGTCTACATCTTCATACATGTGAGGGAGTTGCATTTTTATAACTATCAAGTTTATGTTCATATATGGAAAATTTTGATTTGTTGATTATTGCTATTATACTTGATATAAATGCTTAATATGTAGTTATTAGAGCCTATAGAGTAGACTTTTAAAGCTTGTTAGCAAATTCTATGGTAGAATGTACCAATTGAATGAAAGAGATAATGAATAGTGCTTGTTGTTAGGGTTTTGAATGAATTTGCTAATTAGCTTGAATTGAGACTTCAATTAGATGCTCTAGGCCCTAGTGAAGCTAGTTGAAAAGCCACGTGAAGTTGAATCAACCAAAACCGAGCTAAATTGCGTAATTAGTCGACTTTTAAAAAGGGAACTTTTTCCGTTGTGCAATCCGGGCACGTTTGGGCTATGGTTTGGGTATCCTTGGGGTAAGGAAGCACTTTTGGTACTTTCGTTTCGCGGAATTGGGGCTCGGATAGTATAGTTGTAGTTAAAACCTGCTCGGGGCCTTCCCGAGTTTTTGCTTCTAAAATGAGTTTTTATGATTTTAATAGGTGTCTTTTAGCTTAATTAGGACTATAGTATGATTTGTAGGTAGTTTGGAAACCTTGAATTGTGCTTAGGAGAAAAAAATATTAGTTAAAGAAAGGGGGAATGTAGTATTTGGCTTGTTTTGATGTATCTAGAGCTTGTTGAAGTGTTGTCATGCATTATATTGTTTGTCTAAACTTCAATTGAGCTATTTAAATAGTTGGTGAAGAAAAGTTATATTGTATGCCTCTTTTAGAGAATTATATTACTATATTGTGTATTTATTGGCTTATATTGCAATTATTTGCGAGGGCGGCCTACTTTGTTGTCCCTCATATGTGTTAATTGTTATACTTGGTTCTCGTGATCAAGTTTTGGGTTGCGCAACCTCTTCGGACATGGTAGCGTCGAGAAACACGGGCGGCGTCGGGCTTGCCGTGCTCCCTCGACTACCATGGTGCCTATTCTCTTCTCGCTGAGGCATACTCCACTACCCCAGAGGCGTGGTTCACCTGCTGGGCATGGACCTACCTCAGGAGAAAGGGTCGTAGGATCAGGATACATCCGGAGTATCCCAACTTGTTGGAGTAAGGGATTTGCAGGCATTTGTGTGAAGTTTGTGGTTCGTGGCTCATGATTGAAGACTTAAAGTGGAACCGTATTCTTTTTAATGTGGTTAATTACTTGGCTTTCTATCTTGCTGGTTTATGTTGTATATATATGATTTTCTTGTGTTTGCATATCATATTACATGCCCGGTATGTTGCATCACCTCCCTCGCTGAGCAACACTGTTGCTCACTCTTCATTTAATATGTTTCAGGAGAAGCTGAGATGAATCCCCAGATGATAGAAGTAGAGGAAGAAGAAGAAGTTCACGTAGATCAGAATCTGTGACTTTGTGTGATAAGGTGGATCCTATGTGCAGTTTGCTTGGAATTCATGTTAAATGTTGTATTTTGAGACCTTGGGGTCTTGTGTATATGTTGGTAGTTGAAATCTTGTATGCTAGAAGAAGTTGTTGGATTGTAATAATGGATATTAGATTTTATATTCTATTGCATGCTTGGGTGTTTTATCTTTCAATAGAACTTGATTATAGTTGTATCTTAATTATTTTAGTTAAAGTTAACTTACCTCGCATGCTTGTGTGCTTAGGTAGATTAATGTTGCTTCAAGGCTCGGATGGCCTTGTGAACTTGACTTGACTTTGGATATGTTAGAAGATAGGTTGTATAAATTGTTGTTGTAGTTCGAATGTTATTTGTGACTATTCGCAGGTAACAGTTTAATCATTGGTACAGAGGAGACTATGTCCGAGTGATGGGTTCGGGCTTGACCTTTAGCGTGGGGTTGGGTTCGAGGCGTTACAGCCTTCCTTTGTATCAGTGACCCGCGAGGGCGCTGGGTCTCCTTAAGGGGGGACGGATATGGTGAACCCATCCCACATCGAAAGGTTACGAGATGAGCCAACTGAATATATAGAGTTGACTCATATATTCAGGCAACGCGCTTTTCCTGGCAGTGGCTGGGTGAAGACAAATTCGTGAGGAGTATGGGCTCCAAAGCAGACAATACTGCATAGTGCATTTTCGGGCCCACTCGCCATGGCCTCTTGTGCTCGCTTGGACCGTTAAGGCCAGGGGGTTACATGTAGGTGTGGGAGTGTTGGTTCCAGGGTGTTACAATCATAATATTCTTAGAAAATTCTATCACATTCTTCCAGAATGTTTTCTTCCATACAAAGATTTTTGTAATCAAATAAATTTCTCGAGATTTTCATTCACATGCTTCAAGCATATACAGTCCTCCTAAGACTTCAATATAAATATTATTATCACGTGAATATATGCTTTAGGCATATAAAGTTCTTCCAAGACTTAAATATCATTATCACATGAATATATGCTTAAAGCATATAGAGTCCTTCTGAGACTTCAATAATATTATCAAGTGATTTATATAGGTAAACTATTATCATATTCACAAAACGCATATGAAGTACTTTTTCAAAAATAACTAGGCTAATATCAATATGATTTTCCTGGAGAATATACACCAAGGTATAACCACATAGTGTACTAAGCCATTCCTTATTTGCCCTATAACAATTTAAGGGAAAGACAACTATTATGATTAATTCCTTGAAATTTCTCATAGTGATGTGGACATTCCGTGTAATTTCATTTCTCACAGTGATTTAGGATTGTAGACAACTATTATGATTAATTCCTTGAAATTTCTCATAGTGATGTAGACATTCTGTGTAATTTCATTTCTCACAGTGATTTGGGACTGTATCTTCATCATACAATGTTCTCCCTAAATCCCATCAACATATTTCATGTGCAGTTATTTTCTGCCTGGATTGCTCTCTATTATTTTTGGCCAATCATTTGTTCATCGATAGTCATGAGTGGACTTCAATTCAAGATCCTCGATTTCTATTATAGAATCAGTAGCTACTATATTTTTTAAATTTGATCATGATCAATTTTTATTTACAGTTTCATTCGTTTCTAGAAGTAATTTAACTGAGCGATAGCTCTTTATTCTCAATACTTTCAATATTCACATCATATTCAGGTACCTGATACTCTCTTTGAGTAATATTACTCAGTTTGATTTTCAACTCCTTATCCTGACATCTTTAGGATACCAAATAATTTAAAATTGCCAACTCGCATATTTTGCTCTTTTATTTTTGAAACTGATATGTCTACCACACTTCAGACTTGCAGTAGACTATATTTATTTATGTGTTTCTCAATTGGAACATCAATTCTATTTAGAGCATTCAAAGCTGGTATATGTGACTGAGTCACTATCTTTGCAACGATGAATAATTTGCTGAACTTTTTAGTTCACATTGATTAATAGAATGATGAATATGATGATGCTTTTCATAAATCTCTCATTTCTCCAGCTTTCGTTTTTCCCCCCCTGATACTGAGAATATCATTTTATTAATTAGCAAAATATGCTTTTGAAACATCTCCAGTCAATTGTCCAATATGTAATATTTGACAGTGTTTCAAATAATAAATTTTCAGTTTTCTTTATAAACCTATCTTTATGTGCATGTGGGGGAGCAATTAAAACATATATTGCGCAGAACATCCTTAGATTGGTCTTTGAATAATTGAGAGTATATAATTCAATCGGTTGGCTTTGTTTGCATAAACATTGCAAGATTTTGATGAAGGATTCCACTAAATCACTTTGTGTATATGTGTTAGTCACATAATGCTCAACACTAATCTCAATTGACATACAATAATCATTAAACGATTGAGATATAAATACTCTTTCATAATCAAGATGAATTATCTTGATTGTATAATTCGAGAATATTTCCCTTAAATCGAATTATGTATATAAAAACTCTTGCAAATACCACATATCAAGTGAAAAATTCATTTGACAATAGAATTCTTTGATTCTTTAGTGAGTACTAGAATTTTCAATAATCCCCTTTATATATATATATATATATATATATCATTATTGCACTTGTATGTCTAAGACGATCATGTCAAAGCATAAACTTTTTGGATCAAATATCTTCTGGTTTATTAATGGGTGTTCATAGGAATTTTTCTATAATTCCTCTTTTATTGTCATTACACCCATATAAGTGATCACATAAATACAAGAAAATACTTGGATCACTATATCTTTATTCAATTACTTATATATTTGTAGGATGAAACCCAAAAGATCAAGTAGCGACATAATAATAGTTGTTCTAGAGCATTCAATGAGACTAGTAGTAGCAGAAAATGTCATAAACTAAATATGACAAGAAAAACTGTTAAAACATAATATTAAAATATAGATCATCATCCAATAGAATAATCAATATGATCCATCTTAACTCTTATGATTTATCATTCACTGAAATTCAAGAAAACTAAACGAAATATATTGGCGTATTATATGTACTCATCAAATACCCAATTTAACCATATTTGCAGTGAATATTACTATTACTTTGAGATCTTATTTCTAGTGATTTCTCCTTAATACTTTTTCTCATTATTCTTCTTCGGGGATAAAGTTTATTTTTCTCATCCCGTAAATAAGAAATCATCAAATTGACAATTAATACTTTCATAGAATAAGAAGATACAGAAAGCGGAAGCATACCTGAATCCATTGCTGGGGTAGATTAATGGGTTGAGATCTTCCAAATTAGTACAAACTTTGCCAAAGGTGTTATCTCTTTCTCTGTTGATGGGGATGCAGAGAAAAATAACGTACGTACAATTTGGGGACCATAACCCTAATATAACTTATAAGTTTTAGATATTTCTAATTTGGCCCCCTCATCAAATTAGAAATATCACTAAGGTATCTACACATTAATTCCATGACAATTATACCTATAAACCTAAACTTAATTCTTAATTAGATCACTTTAATTAGACTTAATTAATAGATAGCACAACACATTTAAATATTTACATATGTGGCCCCACATGTTGAAATTTTTCAACAATCTCCTACTGGGCCATGTATGTAACCTTACAAATGTGTTTATCTTTATGAGCTCCAAAATTTGCTATCACAACCTTAGGGTATATCCGGACAATCTCGTCCATTGATTATATCAATATAGGATCAAAGTGGTCTTCATCACATTTAGCGTAACTAACCCCAACAATGGTGACGTATACCAATACAACCAAATGACATAGACCAATCATGGATGCATAGCATGGAAAATTACATGAAATGTGATCTAGACATGTCTATTTCCAACTGGTCCTACTTTAGTGAGATCGAAACCAAACATAATGTAACAAAGTGAATTTGAACTAAATACTTTATTTCTGCAGAAATCATCCAAATACCAAATACCAAAGTATGTCCTAAACCATACATAAAACATTAAAATACAAACTTCCACTAAACCGTAATATCTTTATACAATACTACACCCTTATAAGCAGTGTGCTCATTAAAGACCTTGGGCGGTAGTTCCTTAATAAGCGGATCCGCAATCATAGAGTTTGTCCCAATATGTTTTATAGAAACCTGTACACTCTATATTCTTTCCTTAAGTACCTAGACATTTGATGGATCCCTCAATGCCTCAGAATCCCAAAGAATCGGAATCAGAATACCTAATGATCTCCAACTGATCTGACTTCCGATATGTGAACATGTAATCTTTTATTCTCTATCAATTCTTTACAACCCATTTGTGTCCTGATTTCTTTATGATCCATTATAGGGTTTCTTAGTTTCTGTCTAACATCCTTACTATGTATGCGCAATACAAACACGTACATACTTGAATTTTCTTAAGATTCCTTACAACTGACACATAAGGGATATTTTGAATTTCCTTAACTTTAACATTAGCTTTCAGGCATTTTCTGAAATTGAATTCTCCTTAATGATAGGGGTGTCACCTGGTTTATTGTCCTGCATGCCAAACTTTTAAGTATCTTATCGATATAGTTCTTTTGTTATAATCCAAGAATACCCTGAGAACAATCTCAGTGTATCTGAATCCCTAATACAAAAGAGACGTCACCAAGTTGGTTTCGTGCAACATGCCTATATTATTAGTGGCAAACTGTATATGATCAATTTCTAAAACCAGGAATATATTCTTACTCCCACCGAACCTGAGTTACATACAATTATCAACAACAGTTATCTCAAAACCAAAGGAGATAAAAACTTGATGAAATTTGCAGTACCTTTAACGGAAAGTTTGTTTGAGTACATAGATGAATTTCTTTAATTTGCAAACCATATTCTTTATGTCTTTCAACACAAAGTTTTCTGGTTGCACCATATACATTATCTCATCAATGTCGCCATTAAGAAACACTGTCTTAATATCCATTTGATGTAACTCAAATTCAAAATGTGCAACATTTCCCAAAATTATCCTGAAAGAGTCTTTCTTTGAAACCTGAGTGAAAGTCTCTTAAAAATTTAATGTCTTCCTTTTGAGTAAAATCTTAAGCTTCAAGACTAGAAATCTTTTCACATTACCTTTCGAATCCCTTTGGTTTTAACCAATGGGGTTCGCATCTGCTGCTAATGGGACAAGATCCCAAATTTTATTGTCTTGTATTATTGATTGGTATTAATCCACTTTTGAGAGTTAGGACCATGCATGGCTTGATGGAAGTTGATAGGATCATCTTCTACCATTCCATTATCTTCCTCATGTTCCTGGATAAATACGATAAAATAGTCCAGAATTGTGTTTCTCCTTTCTCTAGTGGACCGCCTTAATGGCACTAGTTCTTGAGGCTGTTGAGTTTGTTCCTCAGGAACAATTATCTCATCTTCAATGGAGGGTTGTTCAACATTGTCTGGTTGAAGGTCTGGATTAGCTTCTTCTTCAATGATAGGTATAAAAACCTGCACATTGTCAAAATCGATAGTAGGAATGGAAACTGATTCCTCTTCATCCTCAAAGACAATGTCTCTGACCTTATTTCTCTCCCCAAACTCAACATCCTCAAAAAATGTTGCAGTCCCCGTCTCAAAAATTGTCCTAAGTTTGGGATCATAAAACTTATAGCCGCTAGATCGCTCAGCATAGCCAATAAAGTAGCTGCAAACAGTTTTAGAATCCAATTTCTTTTCATGTGGCCTATAAGGCCTTGCTTCAGCTGGACATCCCTAAACATGAAAGTGTTTTGCCTGTCCAAAGCTCATAAGGTGTTTTTGCAGCTGCTTTAGTTGGCACTCGGTTCAGAATATAAGCTGTTGTTTTTAGTGCTTCACCCCAGAGTGACTCTGGTAAGGTGGAATGACTAATCATACTCTTTACCATATCCTTAAAAGTCCGGTTTCACCTTTCAGCTACACCATTCATGCTAGGTGATCTTGGCATAGTCTACTGTGGGACGATTCCACATTCCTCTAGGAATTTAGCAAACGGTCCTGGACGTTGTTCACCTGAACCGTCATATCTGTCGTAATATTCACTACCACGGTTAGACCTGACGCTCTTGATTCTTTTGTTGAGTTGGTTCTCAACTTCAGCCTTAAATGATTTGAACACATCCAAAGACTCTGATTTCTCATGTATAAGAAATAGGTACCCATATCTTGAGTAATCGTCTATGAATGATATAAAATATTGTTGACCATTCTAAGATGCCATAGGGAATGGTCCACAAATGTCTATATGAATCAGTTCTAAGACGTCCGTAGTTCTGTTGACACCTAATTTCTTTGATTTGGTCTGTTTTCCCTTGATGCATTCAATACAGACTGTAAAGTCTATAAAGTCAAGAGAATCTAGAATCCTATCAAACACAAGTCGCTCAACTCTAGTTCTAGAGATGTGACCTAAGCGTTTGTGCCATAATGAGGCTGAATTTTCTTTATTAATTTTGCATTTAGTACCATGTGATTCCAAATGCAAGGTTTCATTATATGACGCAATAGTCACTACAAGAAAAAATGGTTTTGGCAAGGGGAATCGTCCTTCGCTGAAACCTTCGTCGGTGAATTACAGTCCCTTATCGACCCCACGCCATTCGGCGACGACTCGACGAGAGACATTTTCAGCGACGACTATGCGAGGGCAACAAGCTCTCGCCGTTTTCGTCCATCTCCGTGCCCTCGCTGATTTCGTCCGTCTCCGTGCCCTCACCGATTTCCTCCATCTCTGTGCCCTCGCCGATTTCGTCCATCTCCATGCCCTCGTTGATTTTGTCCCTCTCCGTGCCCTCGCCGATTTTTCCGTCCAACCCTCGCGTAAATGTGAGCTTATATTTTTCTAAATTTCCACTATAATTTTTACTATAATAAGTTGTTTCACCTGTCAATTTAATATTTTGTATTGCAAACAAATTGAAAACCACATATTTATACATTTAGCTATAAAAAAAAGTAAATAAATTGCTCACAGTAAATCCAAAAATTATTACAGCTTGATTGTAAATTGTCATAACATTATAAAAGTTTGAAATTCTATTCCCTCTGACCATCATTCGAAGATGAAGACGAAGACGACGAACACTGTTGTTGTTCAGAAGTAGGAACAGGAACAGGTAACCTTGAAGCAAGTAGTGCTAGCTGTGCTTGGAGTTCACGTAGCTGCGATGAAGTTTCTTGTTGGAGTTTGTTGTACGCCTCGTTCTGCTTATCCAGCTTGTCTTCCAGCTTTTTGTACGCCTCATTTTTTTATTCCAGCTTGCCTTCCAAAGTTGCTGTGGCTTGAGCAACTGCGTCTTGGAAATCTTTGAGAGTGATGTGGCTTCTGACAACTGAGTAACTGGTTGATGTAGATGCCATAGAGACCTATGATCCTACCCCGTACAAACGACCCTTGCGTGGTCTGCAACTGCCTCTAAGAATATTGTGTTATGATCAATAGGTGTTGGAGTTGAATCGGACTAGGATGCCTCTGTTGACTGTGATGCCTATTGAAACAATTCTTTGTATCGAGCCTGTTACGCACATATATCAACACGTAGAAACATGAATATTATTGACAAGTTAGTTGTGATACCACACAAAAAAATTACATAACCATCAGAGACACAAACAAAACAATCATCGGGAAAAACATACATATATAGTTATAACATGTCACAGTCTGACAAGACCCATGCTGAAAGGGTATGTTTGGACTCGAAAAACGGACAGAGTCTCCTATATACCATAGACTAACCACTTATTTGCACTCAATAGAAATAGCCACAACACAATATCTCTATCTTTCACACTCAAACACCTTGAAATATTAAACAAAATATTATATTCATTAATGCATTTTCATTACCTATTTGAATACTATGGCTATAATTTTGATTATCATACCACTCTAAATTCAAATGTCTTAATTATAACTTCGTAGCAAACAAGAAAGTAATATTACTCAACTTTTATCCATTAAAAACTTGAACCTAAGTTCAAAAACACTTTTAGCATCATTACTTGTCATATTATTAAGCTTGTAATCAAGAATTAACAAATTCTCAAAAAAAAATTGGACCCGACAAACAGACAGAGTCTCCTCTGTACCGTGAACTACCCAGTTACCTGTACTCAGAAGAGATATCCACAACGCAATATACAAGCATTGACTGTCATAAATTTAATGAATATTAAACAAGTTCCTAAGGCCATCATAGCGTTTCTACTGAATAAAATAAGACATTCATTCATGCATTTGCATTTTAGTTTACAATAATATGGCTATAATCTTCATTATCATGCCACTCTCATATTCTTTACTTAACTTTCTTAGATATTAAATCGTTGAACCTGCATTAACTTACTATCAAACAAGCATGCGAGATTACTAAAGTTTTGTCCAATCAACACACTATCCTAAGTTCAATAATCTACTTGGCATCATTAGATTTCATAAAATTAGGGGTACAATGAACAATTAACAAATACCCTTTTTAATTTGGAGTTCTTTGACGTCAATTTGGATAAAGCATTTGTTGAAAATCTGTATATATCAATCTTCAACGTTGTAAAGTTTAAAAAAACTAGCTTACCACTGTCTATTCTACCCGAGCATCTGTGTAAGGTCCATCAGCAACCTTGCGATGAGCTTTGTTGAAAACATCAATGAAAGTCACTTCATTCCCGCATTCTTCAGCCTACATAAAAAAATCGGTAAAACAAACAACTTGACATGAAAGTTAGAAGCTAAAATTATAGGGTAATCAACACTTATTGCAGTACAGTCATCTTTATTCTTACCATTCTCCTTGCCCATTCGTGTCCGGGGATGCATCTCAAATGGTGTGTTGACGGATTTTTCCATCTATTATCAGAGTTCCATTTAGATATGTCCTACCATGATGGGGAACTCCACTTCACTTTCATTCCGTCCCATACATTCTGTAAGATCCACGATGGCTTCTTATCTAGCCTACAGGCTTTGCTTAAGTTATATGTTACTCGTTTTTGCCCGAAATTGTTGAACCTCTCGTTTATGTTTGCTTCCTGGCAGGGATACCACTTGTACATCATCTGTGAATCATATAATAAAAATATAGAAAGTACAACATATATATATCTCAAGTACATAATACGTTTGTATAATACATGAATTGAATGCATATTTCGAACCTTAAAGTAATCAAAAAATTTCTCCTTGACATCGGGCAGAATCTCTCCCCAAGTTGTCCAAGGCTCTAAATATCCTGCATGTAGTGACTTCCGAATATCCCTTGTCGCGTTATATGGATCCCATCTACATAATATAAATTAAATCGTTGTGTTATATGGTATGAAACTTAACTTCAAAAAAAAAAAAAAGTGTTCTGAATACTTCTACTTACCCACCACCTTGAACTTTCAGATGCTTGCGTGAATCCGTGGCCCATGTTGCAAATTCTTCCATAGACGAGAATCCATATGTCATCCAATATGGAACGCCATCAGCTCGATTTTCTGCAGCTCTCAATGACTCAGCCATCAGGGGATATTGTATGTCACCATGTGCAGGCATGTCATCCCTCTCAACATGTAGATCATCAAAACTTTGTCGCAATGCAGAGGAGGTAGTGGTTTGGGTATTTGTTACGTGAGGGTAATGTGGAAGGTTTGGAGTCATATGCCCAGCTACATGGGCAGCGCGAACTCCGGATGAGTATGAAAGTTCATGAGGCATTACCTGTTGTGGAAGTAGAGTGTCTACCATCCGCTGCTCCATACCAATGGAGGTTGAGCTCGAGTTATGCACTAGTAAACCATGTATACCTATAGATTGACGAACACTTGAAGGCTGACCAGTTGTTTGTCCTCGGCCAAGTGATGGTTCACCTGTTCATGTACACCATTCAAAGTTGTCAACTATGATACAAAACAAGGAACTCAAGTATTAATTTTAAATGAGTAAAATAATGATAGTTAATTTACATTACTCACCTGTCGATGTGTTTGGCGCTTGTCCACGGTCTCTGCGCCTACTTAATGGGTTTGACAATTTAATTTTTTTAGGGAATTTGGGGTCTTTATCGTTACCACCTCCCATATGAAATTAAACACAATTATCATTAGTTCACTGATTATATTACTTAGGTTCATATCTTACAAGCACATTAATGTTTATTACAAATCTACTGTGACATCACGTGCGATGAAACAAAAATTACAATAAATTCATAAAACAACTAATGACTTTACCAAAGACTAATATTCAATCATCTCATTCACTATTTTTATCATCTTCATCACCATTATCATCATCATTGTCATCTTCAGTATCATCTTCATATTCCTCTTCAGCTTCGGTAACATTTTTATATTCTTCTTCATCCTCTGTTTCATCTTCATATTCTTCAAGTTCTTCGTCCTTATTTTCATCAATTATAGGCTGCCTATAATTGTCATTAGTATCATCTTCCAATATTTCGTTGTTCTCACCCGAGTCACGACGGATTGTTGCCAAATTTTCATCATTTCGTTCTTCTACATGCACATTCATCTCATCGGACTGGAAACTTGTTCTTTGCTCCACTTCTTTTTCATTTTCAGACATGGCATAGATATTTCTAGGGCGTACTTTAACTACTGCCTGCCAATTTTTTCGATTTCCTTTAGCCCCTAGATATCTACAATAATATACTTGCTGAGCTTGGGCTGCTAACATAAATGGTTCATATTTAGGATACTTTTTCTTCACATTCACTTCAATCAAACCAGACTTACGATAGTATTTCACACCTCTATCATTCGTGGTATCGTACCACTCGCACTTAAAGAGAACTAACCTTGTACGTTGTAACGTTGGATTATTATATTCAAGTTAAATAATGTTCTGCAACACACTATAGTAGCCAATATCCTCGGTCCCGCCATCACTTATCCCTTTCACGTATACTCCACTATTATTGGTGGTCATCGATGTAGCATATTCGTGTGTAGCAAATATGTATCCATTCACCATGTATCTTGACGATATCCTAACCAATTTATACAGCCACTTTGAAAGACATTGTACACAATGATCTACATCATTCTTCTACTTAACCAACAAATATATATCACTTTAGTTTTAAGGTATGCATACTGTAAGGGATAAAATTAATTTCATTTATGAGACATATACTTACATAGTCATATAACCATTTTGGGAAAAACTTGTCAACATGTAGTTGAAGTTCTCCCGGAGTCAATGGCCCATATTGGTTACGAAGGTATTCCTCGAACATGCTAGCAAATAGACAAATATTAGTCAACTGATTTTGTATAGTTATTGCCCAACATGTTAACATATTGATAACTTGTCATATCCTTACCTAACATACGGTTGTACCTCTACGCAATTCATCAATACATAGCAGTGTGCCAAATATAAGTTGTCTTCCGCTATTGTCATCTCTTTCCATTTCCAGATTGAACGGCCTGGATGAGTAAATATAGCCAAGCATTCATCGAGGTATTCCACATCGTCATATTGGTCATTCCGACCAAGCCTTCTACTCTTAGTGGCCACATGTTCTTCAAAATAATAGGAACAAAAAGTTGACGTTTCTAGTATGTGGTAGGTTTCACAAATAGTGTGCCTTATTCTTTACTTTCCTCTTCAAGCCCTGCAAAAACCTCCTAAAGGGATACATCTACCGATATTGTACAGGTCCACAACAAATCGCTTCGTGTACCAAATGAACAGGCAAGTGCTTCATTGAATCAAAGAATGCAGGAGGTAGCAACTTTTCCAAGTTGTAAACAGTCACGACAATGTCTTCTTACATCCTATCCAAATCTAACATTTGCAAGCTTGTGCAACATATGTTGGTAAAGAACAAACTAAGTTGTACAAAATCCTCCCAAACTTGTTTAGGCATCAGCTCGCGTAATGCAATCACAAGCAATCTTTCCATGAATATATGACAGTCGTGGCTTTTCATGTGTGACATCTTTAGTTGTTGCATGTCTACACATCTCGCTAAATTTGATGCATAGCCATCAGGAAATTTTAATTCTCCAACTTATTCCATAAGTAGTTTTCTCTTTACCACGGGAAGAGTATAAACACCAATCACATCTGCGTACTCTTCACATAATTCGGGACGGTCACAATACACAACCATGTCTTTTCTCGCTTTTACAATGTCTTTTGTCTTTCCTTTCACAGCCATAATAGTGTTGAAAACATTGTCGAATACGTTTTTTTCTATATGCATGACATCCAAATTGTGGCGTACAAGATGCGTCTTCCAATAACGTAAGTCCCAAAAAATACTTCTCTTTGTCCAGTTGTGCCACTTCCCAAACCCATGCAACTTCATTTTTTTCTTGTCATTCATCATTTGTTGTATCTTTGTCAAATTCATCACACTTTTCCATATTTGATCACCATCTAATATGGGCGGAGGCCCCCAAGTCTCTCTTTTTCCCCGTATGAAAATTTTCGTGTCACGTCGCATAGAACTATTTATTGGTAAAAATTTACGATGACAATCAAAGAATGAATTATTTCTTCCTTCTTGCAACCGAAAAACATCAGAGTTATTCATACAATATGGACATGACAGTCTTCCATGAGTGCTCCAGCCAAACAACATACCATAAGCTGAGAAGTCATTTATTGTCCACATCAAGGTTGCCCTTATTTGGAAATTTTTCTTTGTTGAAACATCATAGCACAGTGTTCCCACCAACCATAATTCTTGTAATTCATCAATGAGAGGCTCCAAATACACATCTATTTTCTTACCGGGATTTTTCGGACCGGGTATGAGCAATGTCAAGAACATGACAGGATCCTTGATACACATCCATGGTGGCAGATTGTAGGGTGTTAATATCACTGGCCAACATGAATAAGGTTGAGCATTGGAACTGTAAGGTGTAAACCCATCTGAACAAAGCCCAAGTCGAATATTTCTAGCTTCATCAGCAAAATGTGGATGTACAACATCAAAGTGTTTCCATGCTTCAGCATCAGATGGGTGACCAATATGACCATCCTCTGTTTGGTATTTCTTGTACCACTGCATGTGTTCAGCCATAGCCTTGGACATGTACAATCTTTTTAACCTCAGTGTTAATGGAAAATATCTTAATTGTTGGTAAGGTATAAGCTTACTCCCTTTTCTACCCACTGTTGTCTTGAAGCGTCGGTGGCCACAGTGGGGACAACTCTGAAGTGAACTTCTATCCTTATAAAATAAAATGCATCCATTTACACATACATCTATCTTCTAATAACCTAATGGCTTAAGCATTTTCTTAAACCTGTATAAGTTCTCAGGTAGGTTATTTTCTACAGGCATCAACTCCATAAATTCTGATACAACCTGGTCAAATAGGTCGTTGCTTATATTATGTTCTGATTTCAAATTTAGATAACGAGCCACAGCATACACTGGGTAAGATTCCTACAACCCGTAAATAATGGTTTTTCCGAGACATTCAACAAATTAAAAAATTCTTGTGCTTCCATGTTTGGTACTTCTTCACTCACGTTCTGATCTCTTACCATATCTACTCTAGCAGCGTCAAAGACCATTGTCTGATAGTTATTCCCACAATCTAAGTCGTGTCGCATATTATTACCAATGTGTTGTTCAGTGACCCTTATGTTGTTCGACACATATTCCTCATGAGCATGCCATACATAGTAATTAGGCATGAAATCTTTAGTATAAAGATGTTTTATCACAATGTCAGTTGTAAGATATCGCAAGTTTTCACATTTCAGGCATGGACATCTTATTTTTACACCGTCCATGTAATATTGTTGACTACTTGCGAATGTTATAAATTCATCACACTTTGAACAAAGCCCTCATTGATATATCCATCAACCCAACAATTATACATCCATTCACGTGATGATGCCATTATGACTGATACATACATCAACAAATAGGAATTTAAAATTAGAAACAAAGAACTAAGACTTAAATATAAGCCTTGCGAATTTAAGTTTACTATATTATTTCTTAATCTGAAATTAATTGACATTAGTGAGCTTTACTTACAAAGTGGACCACAAATGCAAGCAACATAATCAACATGAAGAAAACAACATTTTCAACAATTTGAAAAATCCTATTCAACTGCGTAGACCAACACACCCCTTCATACAGAAAGTTAAACTCTATCTTCACAAAACCCGAACGGCTCAATTCAAACAATATATTCAACATAAAGTTACACGAAATAAATTTAAATTAATGAAACGGATTTAAAACCACAATATAATAGATTGTACAATAAATACTATATGAATCATAATACTAACCGGAGCCTATGGAATCTTTATTCGTTTCCACCAATTACTCTAATGCCCCAAAACCTACCTGTAGAAAATCCAAACAAATGAAATTAGCTATTAATATTATAATAAAAGGTAATTAAAAAAATATTGATTTAAGTTACAATATATTGATTTACGTTAACTATTAATTTTAATGTAGAAATTGTTTATAAATAATTTAAAAAAAGATAATTCAATAAATTTAATAAAAAATTCAGACAAAAAAAGGTTATGAAAATTGAAATAAAACTGAAAAAAATTAAAAATTTTGGAAATTAAAAAAAATCCAAAAATTATATATTAAAAATAAAAATTATTTTAACACAACATATTGTGAAAAAACAAAAAATATATATATAATTCAAAAAATTCCCTTGACAATTCAGAAATAAAAAAGTTATAAAAATTGAAAAAAAACTGAAAAAGAGATCTAGAAAAGAAAAGAAAATGCAAAAATTACATGTTGAAAATAAAAATTATTTTAACATAATATATAATACAAAACAAAAACAAAAATAAAATAAAATATATTGTTACATATGTATATATACAAATATATATATATATATATATATATATATATATATATATATATATATATATATATATATATATATATACAAATTTATATATGTATGTAAATACATGACAAAAAATATATAAAAAAATTACCCTTGATGACATGGGTGAAGGGTGGGTTGACAGGTTAGGGTGAAGGGTGGGGAGTGGGTGGGTTCACGGGTAGGGAGGGTTGGGGTACACAGGTAGGGAGGATAAAGGGGTAGGGTATCGAGTTTGGTAGGTAGGGGGTGAGAGTAGAGGATGCAGGTAAAGGGGGTGGGCAGCTGCTGCGCAGCGTGGGAGGGGTGGGGTTTTTTTTTTCTTTTGAATTTTGAGATCAGATGAGGCACGATTGCCTCATCTGATCTCATTTTGGGCCACGGCCCATCGTGAGACTGGGCCGCCGCCCAAAAACCAATGGGGAGGCCTATTGGTGCAACCAATGGGCCTCGCCCATTGGATTATTTATAGGAGACGTACCAGCAGGTCCATCTCCTATTTAATAATTTTTTTTCAATTTTTTTTTATTATTTCTACAGTTTTTTTTTCATACTTAATTTGTTTTACATTTTTTTCATCATGAATATTATATAAATTTAATATTACTTTATTTTTTTCACTTTTTTTTATTATCTTCACTTTTTTATATATTAATTTGTTTAACTAAAGAATAACATAATTAATATTATAATTACATATTATATTGTGTTTTTATTTATGTTTTCTTTATTAACTTTAAACTTTAAACTAATTTAATTAATATGTTGTTTCATATTTTCATCAAAATAATTATATTAATTAGCTAGTAGTTTGTTTTTCCCCACTTTTTCTTTTTATTTATTATATTTTATTTTAACTTAAAACCTTATAAAAAAATAATGTAAATAAAGTTAATTCATAAATAATTCTGCGAAGTTGTTTATGAACCAAAACTTTACTACTATATGTAGTAATTTTGGAAAAACACACAAATCTAAATAATTAATTTAGATTTTATATGAGAATATTATATTAATTACATTTTTTTTAATTATCTACAATTTTTGTTCGCATGCACACCACGTGGCGGAAAATCGTCCGAACTAATAGGGCCCCGGTTTCGAAACGAGATGGACACATGAGCTTTTAGATGTCGAAACTATCATGCATGCATGCCCACTTACCACAGGGCATAATATAATGAAATGCGATGGCCCCGTTTTGGAATAGACATAGCGAGACACCTGTTTTGCATGCATTGCGTTCGCGTGCACGCCACGTGGCAAAAAATCATCCAAACTGATAGGGCCCCAATTTCGAAACGAGATGGACACTTCAGCTTTTAAACCTCGAAACTAGCGTGCACGCATGTCCCCAATTATTTTACCCATCCAAGACCAATGGTGGATAATCACGTGTCCGCGAACCATTAGTTGATATATTCGCATTCAATGACCTTAAGCCTATAAATAGCACTTGACAATGCGTTTTCTCATAGCATCTAAAATTTGTAATTTTACTTTTCATCTAAAAAGTTTGAAGAATGAGTAAGGATCAACCACATCTGAAATATTTTGTTCGAGTGACTATTAAAGAAGAGGTGGATACAATGAATGAGTATCCAAATTACTCCAAGTTTGTTAAACCCGCCCTTGATCTAAATGCTCCGCCAAAATACGATGGATACATTTCAAATGCCCAAGTACGCCAGCTCGTTCAAGACGAAATGATACGGATCCAGTGCCTAAACGTTTTCCCCTAATATCTCTATCTTTTTAGCCTCGTTGAAAGTATCGGGATTAGTAATCTTTAATTATGTTAGGTACTAAGTCGCTGTGTTGCTGTATTAAAAAAGGATGATATGTAATCCTTTATTAATTATCAATGTAAAATTATGTTTATGTTTGAAATGCATTAACTATTATAATAAAATGCTTTAATTATAATTATGTTTTGTTGATTACAAAGAAGTAATTGTTTATATTTTGTAGAACGTTAAATATTAATATTGCATATAATTTATTTTTCACGTAGATAACAATTTGTCCCATAAATTGTTTAAAGGATGTAAACATGTTTTTATTTATAGTAAAAGCCATATTTTGTTTTCTAAGTAATGCTGAATAAATTATTGTTACAATCAAAGTCAAAATTTTGAAGCTTTACTCGAGTTATGTACACGCCAATCAAGGACATTTTAAGAAGGAAAAATATTAATCAGTAGCTATATGTATAATTATCTAAAACCAATAATTAATATTATTTAATTTAAATTTAAAGCTTTTAAAACACTCATAATCTGAAATATGGCGAGGGAAGTTCTTGCCCCTCACCTCGTCGAATCGGCGAGGACAAAAGGCGGCCATCGCCAAATCGACGAGGTACAAGGATTTCCCTCGCCGAATCGGCGAGGGCAAAAGGGAGCCCTCACCAAATCGGTAGGGGGAAGATACGCCGTCACCGAATCGGCTAGGGCAAGAGGGAGCCGTCGCCGAATCGACGAGGGCAAGAGAGAGCCCTCGCCGATTTGGCGAGAACAAGGCCTCTCTCGCCTAGCCCTAGCCAAAAAGCGAGGGTACGGCGACGGCCTATCGCCGAGACCGATTTTTCTTGTAGTGAGTATATAACAAATATAGGTTGTCATAAATGTTAAGAGCGCCAGTTCCAACAACATTTGAATTTATAGATAAAGTCAACTGATTGTTTCCAAATGAACAATAATAACCAGATTTGTCCAATAAAGAAACTGAAACCAAATTCCGTCTAAAAGACGGTACAACAAAAGTATATATCAAATCCAAATAAAAGCTATTTCCTAACAATAACCTAAAATGCCCTATTGCTTCTACTTCCACCGACTTGCTATCACCCACAAAGATGTGTCTTTCAGCATCATTTGGCTTTCGGTAGCTCAGGCAACCCTGCATAGAAACACTGATGTGAGTAGTTGTACCAGAATCTAAACACCACGTGTTTCTAGGTACTGAAGCTAAATTTACCTCAGAACAGACCAAATTAAGAAAAATACCTTTCTTTGCACACCACGTGTGATACTTGGTACAATCTTTCTTCACATGTCCAGGCTTGTCACAAAAGAAACATCCCTCATTGTCTTTTTGTTGTTTCTTTGGTTCTGGACCCTTAGCAACTTCATTATTCTTCCTCTTTTTGCCCTTGTCCTTAGAGGTGCTAGCCAAATGGGCACTTTCTGTCTTATCTTGCTTCAATCTCTCTTCTTCTTGCACACAATAAGAAATGAGCTCATTGAGAGTCCATTTATCTTTATGACAATTGTAACTGACCTTAAACTGTCTTAATTGTGCAGGAAGAGAGATTAATACCAGATGCACGAGTAAGTCATTAGACAGCTTGAGCTTAAGAGTCTTAAGTTTTGAAGCAATATGAGACATTTCCATAATGTACTCCCTGATATTTTCTTTGCCTTTATACTTCATAGAAATCAAGCTTTGCAAAAGCGTGCTTGTTTCCACCTTATAGTTTTTCGCAAAACGCTTCTCAATTTCGGCTAGGAAATCTTTGGCACTGGTTATCCCTTCAGACACCGCACCCCTAAATGCCTCCGGAATGCCACGCTTAATGATCATGAGACTCATGCGATTTGAGCGATCCCACTTCTCAAAGTTCCTCCAGTCATCAAGAGAACTTGCATTTGTAAGAGAAGCAAGTTTTTCAATCCAAAGCGCAAGGTCCAGATCCATGCAGCCGAGAACAATGAGTATGTTCTCCTTCCAATCCTTAAAGTTTTTCCCATTAAGAATGGGGATCGAGTTGATATTTGCAGATATTGTAGAAACACTAACTGTATAGAGAACAAAACAACCAACCAAATATGCTCACATTAATAACAAAGCAAAATAATCAACAAATTCAAATAATGGTAAACCCTATCTCAAGATACCTAGCACAATATTAATATCAGGTCTTTCGATAATAATATTAACTGTAAGTAGTACTCTTGTTGTAATGATCAAACATTGATAATAAATCATGTCAAATAATAAATCTATATTTGGATCTATTAATTATTCACATGTAAAACCTTATAATCGTCACATGTTTACCACCACAGGTATGTGTGCAATTCGGCAAAATATTAACCTTCCTTTGGGCCGGCTAATACCCGCATGAATATACACACACATAAACATCCAACATCCTTCATGAATAAGCTACACAAGATAGGTCACTTTGGTGACATCTTGTTTCAATTAACCCACTTAGAATGTTAGACAACCTCAATTTATTATTTAAAAGATATACCATAATTATTTGAATTTGTGAGCAGTCCAAATGAATATTCAATTTGCATTGAATCCATATGTACACCAAATATATATTTATGGCAGAAAATTCTCAATTTCAGATATAAAATAGAAAGGAATTATGAAGAAAATAAATTAAATGTTTTGTCTTCATAACCTTATAATATATATTCATGTTCTTTTAGGACACAAGGGATATCCCCAGCCTAGCGACAAAAAATCCAATCATGCATTTAAGAGGTCACAAGTTCGAAACTTGCAGCAACGAATTTTACACAGCATAATTTCTCTTTTGAACTATGAGCAGAAGAAATCAGATTTGTTATATAGATTATAGGTGTGCTTCAAAACCAATAACAAGACTTGTCTTAGTTGGCAGCGTAGTCCTAAAACGTATGTGAGGTTTGGTGTTCAAGACTTGCAGTAACAAAAGAATCATTTTTTTTTTTTTTTTGTTGAAAAAACTCATGAAAACTTCACAAAAGGAATTCATTGTCAAACATGAGCATCAAAGTGACGTGAGCATACAGAGAAGGAATTCATTGCCAAAAGTTTTGAACCTCAGCCGCATCCACTTTTTTTTTTGAATCCAAAACAGATGCACACATATGTCTAACTGATGAACAGAATATGATGAACACCAAATATCCAATAAATCTCAAAATAGAAGATCAAAACCCTAAAGTTTTAGAAGTTTTTCAAAACTAAAAAATAATATTTCTCATGAATCGATTATGGGTGGCTCTGATACCACTTGTTAGGATTTGCAAAACCTTATTCTTTAAAAGTTCTTTAACAAATCTTAAAATAACATGTTACTACCCACTTCAATTCAAGAGAATAAGAAGATACAGAAAGCGGAAGCATACCTGAATCCATTACTGAAGGTAGATTAACGGGTTGAGATCTTCCAAATTAGTACGAACTTTGCCAAATGTGTTATCTCTTTCTCTGTTGATGGAGATGCAGAGAAAAATAACGTACGTACAATTTGGGAACATAACCCTAATATAACTTATAAGTTTTAGATATTTCTAATTTGGCCCCTCATCAAATTAGAAATATCACTAAGGTATCTACACATTGATTCCATGACAATTATACCCATAAGCCTAAACTTAATTCTTAATTAGATCACTTTAATTAGGCTTAATTAATAGATAGCACAACACATTTAAATATTTACATGTGTGGCCCCACATGTTGAAATTTTCCAACATATCTACCATCTTAAACATAATGATATCTCCTCATGATGATGTCTTACAACTTCATCCATAAAAGAGGGCTTTACAACTCATTCCTCAATTTTCTAATTTGAAGATTCTCTCAACAAAGTGATAGAATATCCACCTAACAATGTTTCATAACAAAAATGGCTTAAATATCACATAAAAGCTAAGATGGGCTTAGAGGAAAGTATTCATGCAGATCAGTACAACAATTTGATCCCTAAATATGCAAATTCTAGTGTTTGTGAAGCTAAAAATTTAAAAATTGTACTTGAATGGTGAAACCGAGATGCGAATTTGAAGTTTGAGCCCTAACTTTGATGAAACAGAGAGAAAAGAAAAAAAAAAAAAAGGTTTCGAGCTTAGAAAGCTTCCATTAGGTCTATGCTTTTTTATTATTATTATCAATTAAAGCATCAGTATCTGGGAAATGAAATTATATTTGATACTAGAATTCGTGGGAGTGAGAAGCAACGTTTTAGTTTAAGAAAATAACTATTGTAATTAATTTTTAATTTGATAAACTGTTCTAAAAATTGAAAATTATTAATAAAGCATTGTAAAACTTAAAAATTATAATTATTGTTTAACAAAAAGAGATACAGAATTTCAATGTTGCAACACTTTCTAACGGTTTCTAAAAGTCTTAGTTTTAGGTGATGGTTAAAAAACTGTTGCAAAATTATATATATATATATATATATATATATATATATATATATATATATATATATATATATATATATATATATATATATCTAAAATGTGGTAGTGTTAGTTAAAATTTGATTAGGATTCAACTAGATTAATTTTAATTTGCTTTAAATTACTTTTTTGTAAATAGTCTTTGCTTAGTGGGTAATAGTTTTATATCCTAATTGGTATTGGATTTTTGTGAATCCTATAAATAGGGTTAGTACTTTCAATTGTAGGTATACAAAATAAAAGGGTAATAAAAATTTAATTTAGTCTCTCTATATTTTTTCCTTATTTTCTCCCTACGATTAAAATAGTCAATTCCATATTCCAAAAGCTTCTTCACAAAGCTCTTCTTAATTTTCTTGCGTAAACATGTCTGGTACGAAGTCTAACGTGCAAATTGGAGCAACTGATGGTGGTGATAACGTTTCAGATTCAGTCAATCACATTGCTGCGCCTATCTTTCAATGTGATGATTTGATCAAAGTTGATAAAGAGGATAGGCTGTTCCAATTAATCAAGTCACAGTTCATATCGAGTTTGAATTCTCAAGGAGTGTCTACTCATGTTGAGGCCATTCATAGGAATGAATTTTCAGGCTTGATGAAACAAGCAAAGTGGCAATCTTTCTTTAGCTTTGCGCGTGCCATGGCGAGAATCTGTGGGGGTAATGCAAACGTGAATTATGCTTGGTATGGTGCTTCCAAGGATGAGATTTGTAAGATCATCGCTCATGGATTTGGCGATTCAACAAGCAATGGAATCTATGGCCGTGGCGTCTATCTCACACCTAATGATTACCCTGTTGACAGCATACTATCCTCGATAGTTGATGAGAACGGGCTAAGGCATCTACTGCTTTGCCGTGTTATTCTGGGAAGCATGGAGCTTGTTCGTCCGGGTTCTGAACAGAGTCATCCGAGTTCTGAACAGTTTGATTCTGGGGTTGACAATTTATCATCTCCCACAAAGTATATTATCTGGAATACGCACATCAATACTCATATCTTGCCAGAATATGTCATCAGTTTTAGAGCCCCAACTGGCTTGGAAGAAGAGTATAATGATCCCCTACAAGAGAAGGTCACTCTTCGCGAATATGTACACAGGATGATACAACTAGGATATATATAAATTTGTTAAACTCTTGGTACAGAGACATGCTTATTTGTACTATAATTATATTTTTGAAATATAGGTTAGTTAAGAATTAAATATTGATTTTTGTCATTGAAAAGATACCCTATGAGACTATGAGATCAACTTTGAGTTTATTATCAGTTTGAAATTTTAATTGGGGCTCGTCTTTGCTACATTTGACTTTATTTTCTTAATTTTAAATTTTAAATTAATGATATATAGACAAATATTGATTTCATTAATTATTTGATAAAATGTATTTATGTGATTACTATTTGTTTTGATGCACCCATTGAGTATGTTTGTCTTCGTATCCTCATCCTAACGAATCTTGCTAACTTCATTATGTACCCTCATGTTCAGACCTATAGATAAATTTTTTAAACTCTCGTACTTGGTTATAATTTGTTCTTTTAAAAAACAAAAAATCAAATGATTCGTATGGATCTCTAATTCTTTTATTTTATCTGTTTTTGTTTATATCATCTACTCATAATGTGAGATTGGTTTTAGCTTTAACTAATTCTAAAAAATATAAGATAAACTTAAAAATACTTTGACATGTGTGCCCTTTTTGATTTCCTTGACTTATCCATGTTCTTCTATTTGTACTATCATGCTAATTATTTGCAATTATTTAAAACTTTGCAGCAATTTCTGATGTTATTAATTCTTATGATATTCTCTCTAAATTTATCTTTTCTTTTCTTATAAGTGAAAGTAAGTTTTGAGGACAAAACTTTTCATTACTTGTTATATTCAACACGCCCCCGCAAGTACATGTGAAATTAGTTTTTGAGCCTTGTATTTGAATAATTTTCATGTTTTCAAATGGATGGCGGTGAATTTTGAACCCTAGACCTTTTGGTACATATGCTCTGATATCATGTTAAATGACTAACTCATCTAAAAGCTTAAACTCTTATAGATGAATTTATTATATTATTTATTATATTCAACATTCCACAACCCTCTAATATTTTGATCCTCGGAAGTTCATGAGAAAATCAGAGAAATCTTGAAGTTCTAAGTTTAATTGTTTAAGAGGTATGTGGTTAGATCATCGCCATTAAAAAATTCCAGATCTCAAATCCATTATATGATTTCAGAAGTCATGAATATTATCTTTATTTTGTGTATCTTGGATTTTGAAATTGAAGTTGACACGTGTTTAAGGATTTTAGAACAAATTTGCAATCTTTAAACTTACTGAATTCTCAACTTGCATTTGAACCTTGAGCTTAGAAAATTACTATAACTTTCAGGAAAGATTTAAGATTTGAATTTTTAGAAGAAAAAAAAAAGAACAATAACATGGTCGAACTTAATTTTATGTATTTGTAATTATTCTACCAATAGGCTCCAGTTAGTTTAGGTGAAAGTGTGTAAAAGTGACTGAGTGAGTGTTAGAAACAATACGGGATAGATTGGGTGGTTGATCAAAGTAAAAGAAAGAAAAGTAAATAATTTAGAGTTGGGATTTGCAAATACGTGAAGTTATGATAATGATTGAATGGAATTTGTTGTGTAACCTTGCATGCTCGAGGATTAGTCCTTTGGTTTGCGACAGTGATGCCCTTGAAGTTCGGCTAGGGTGAATTTCGGAGACGTGACAATATCTATATATATAAGGATATTAATTACTGTAACACGCACAAACTTTTTAAACCATACGAACTTCTTTTCCCGTATATAGCTTACTCTCATATACGAACATCTTCAAAGATTTTTCTTCGTTCTTTCATATGTTCAAAGCTTCATTCTAAAATTTGAAAAGATTTCTTATCTGATTCTTTTGATATGAGCTCTTGTTCACGGCTGCCTGGAAAAAAACTCATAATCAAGTCACGTCCAATCAAAGCTTGATCTCATTCATTTCTCTTGACCGAAGAAAATTTCCTTTCAGAAATCATCGAAATCTTGAGTTTTTGCTTCTTCCTTAGGAATTCAACTTTTTTACTGTGTTGGTTTTCTTGATTGCAGATCAAGTCATTAGCTTATGTTAGTAGTTAAACGTGATTAGGATTCAACTAGATTAACTCTAGTTAGCTTTAAAATTATTTTTTTGTTTAGGTAGTCTTTTTCTAGTGGGTATAGGTTTCCTATCCTAATTGGTATTAAAATTTTGTGAATCCTATAAATAGGAGTCAGTTCTTTGAATTTTACGTATCCCAAATAAAAGAGTAATAAAAATTTAGTTAGTGTTTCTATATTTTTCCTTTATTTTCTCCCTACGTTAAAATATAAAATAGCGTATACCATATACTAATAGCTTCTTCACAAGGCTCTTCTTAATTTTCTTGCGTAAACATGTATGGTACGAAGTCTAACGTGCAAATTGGAGCAACCGATGGTGGTGATAACGTTTCAGCTTCAGTCAATCACATTGCGGCGCCTACTTGT
The DNA here is from genome assembly GCA_037974665.1 of Ehretia macrophylla. Taxonomy (NCBI): domain Eukaryota; kingdom Viridiplantae; phylum Streptophyta; class Magnoliopsida; order Boraginales; family Ehretiaceae; genus Ehretia; species Ehretia macrophylla. Next base: position 10,523,990 of record CM075775.1, on the reverse strand, counting down.
GAGGATCATTCCAATGGTTCAGGGGCGAATCGTAGCGACCCACATCAAGTTCAAGATGATGCAGTTTCTGTCTTTCAATGTGATGATTTGATCAAAGTTGATAAAGAGGATAGGCTGTACGGATCAATCAAGTCACAACTCATATCGCGTTTGAATTCTCAAGGATTTGATACGCAAGTTGAGGCCATTCATAGGAATGAATTTTCAGGCTTGATGAAAAAGGCAAAGTGGCAATCTTTCTTTAGCTTTGCGCGTGCCATGGCGAGAATCTGTGGGGGTAATGCAAACGTGAATATGTCATATCTTGCCAGAATATGTCATCAGTTTCAAAGCCCCAACTGACTTGCAAGAAGCGTATAATGATCTCCGACAAAATAAGATCACTCCTCGCGAATATGTACAGAGGCTGAAACAAATAGCAGGGGAAGATTACTGACTGCAACCATTGAACAAGCACTTTTGAGCGATGTTTTCATTGGTACAATTAGTACGTATTTACAACTAATCTTCACCCTTTGAGGGGTTAGATACAGATAGTAGTGTTTTGAAGCTAGATTCTCTTAAATTCCGATAATAGTGGATATGGACATGAATATGGAGATATTTTTTGTCAATTATCTCGTTTTAAGACTAACACTAAAATTTCCCATTCTACTTTTTCTTAATTTAAGTTTTGTGCATTATGCTCCAAAAACTTTAGAGAAACAAGTTTTGGGGAAAAAGATACATATTGTGTTAGTCCACATAGCTTATTATGGAAATACGAAATTAAAGTAAATTTTTCAACAATCTGAGATGTGTTAAACTGAAATGTGGGAATTGTTGTAATAGCCGTGGATTCGCGAACTCTTCACAATGCCTGAAAACAGATTGAGTGTATAAAGAGTAAACTGGTTTATCTTCAAAGTCAGCCATGGAATGATCACAAATTATTTTAGGGGTTATTAAATAATTTTGTAATCCTATTTTGACCATAGAATTATTTTTGCCATTAAAAAGACCATTAATTTATTTGCAATGGTTTCATTTAAGTCATTCAGTTAAATTCCATTATGGAAACTTAACGGAGAGTGGTTAAAATATAAAAACTAAAATAAGGGTAGCCAAATAAAATTTATTTTTATATTTCTCGTTATTATTTTAAATCTTAAATTCACTTCTTCATTTCTCTATTTTCTATTTTCATTTTTTATTTTGTTCATCTTTCTCTCCTCCCTACCACTATGGGTTGTGAGAGAGTGGAAGAGAGAGAATTAGTGGAAAATTGTAGGAAAGAATTGAAATAGGTAGTGAAATTAAAATGTGCATTTAGATGTATTTGAGTCATTGGAAGAAGTGATTGGCATGGACAAGGGAATGAGAGGAGAGAAAATTGGGTAAAAACTGTTAGTGAGGTAAAGGAGAGACTTTAAGTATGAAAGGAGAGAAAAAGCTAGGGGGAGGCAAGATGATTGAGAAAGTGAGAGAAATTACTTGAAGTGATATTGTGATACACAACTATGTAGTTTAGGAGGAAAACAGATCCATGTCTGAAGGAAATGAGAAAAACTTCAAAGAGAGTGGGATAATTTGTTGGCTCAAGAGTACCGTTAGGTGCTTTAACAGAGTTAGAAGAAGATTCATGAAATAAGGAGGAGAAAAAAAAATATGCTCATCAAAGATAAGATGTGAGGGAATGAGTAGATCTATTACTTTATTGTCACATGTTAAGTGAGATTAAGAATAAAGAAGACATATAGACTATGTTTGAAGAAATTTGGTAAGTGGAGTGATTCATATATGAGAATGAAGAAGAGAAAGGTAGGGGGATCTATCAATGTAGATCTTTTTTTTTTTTTTTTTATCCTATTTGATTTGCATCAAGTTGTGCAAATTTTGGCTTAGAAATATGAGTCATGTTGGAAAATCCATGGTTGTGGCTGTTAGGCCATTGATGGAGATTTGAAGTTGAAAAGTAAATGAAGATCTGCAATCACATTTGATCTACAGAAGAAGATTTAGAAGGTTGAAGGTTTGCAACTATTTGGGTGGGGGTTTTTTTTTTTTTTTTTTTTTTTCTTTTTTTAGGTGTTGGACATGGTGCCATTAAAGACAAAGAAGTAGGCAGCGTAGAATAGAAAAGTCGTTAGCGAGGAAGCCCTGGCAGAGAAGAAGCCAAAAGTCGGGAATAAACTCTCAAAAGGTGGAGCTATTGCAGCTCCGATGGAAAAAAAAGGATTATGACGCTGGTCTTGTAAACTCTTGATATGATGGTAGAATTGTAATGTTGTGTTTTATTGATATTTCCTTGATTTTATGTTGTGAAATGATGTTACAACATACAACTTAAATAGAGAAAAATTTAACTAAAGTCTAAATAAACAATAAATGTTCGCAAATCCAATCAAATCTATGAAGAAGAATTTCAACAAGTAATAAATAACACACTACTCAAGACTAATATATTCTATCACGCCCCCTCAAGTAAAACCGTATTGTTGACGGTGAGCTTGTCTAGAAAAATATAAAAATGACGAACATTCAGGGTTGCATCGCCGATAGAGGCTGGGAACAACTGGTGATTGAGAAAAGAGCGCCAGTAAGATAGTTTGTGTGCTTGAGAGAAGTACTGAGTTCAAGAAAAGAGATCAGATGAGAAAGGATTTGCAGTGCTAGCATTGTTTGTAATTGGACGCCTTGTGTTGTGCTAGCATGGTATGTAATGGGGCCATTGGATTAAGAAGAGAGAGAATGACTCACAGGCCTTCATATGTGGGGGTTGATACCAAAATTTTGGAATTTAAGTGTTGGTGTTTGACCGTTTGGTCATGACATGAACAAAAGAGAAGTGAAAAGCTTATGAGAGTTTATAAAAAGAAAAGTGAATGTGATAGGCCGTGAGCACATTGTCTGATTTGGTGAGGTCACGGCTAGAATGCAGAGAGGAGGGTAATTAAAAAGAGGGATTAATTTGGTGAAAGAGGATCATAAAGGGTTAATATTGAGAAAGTTAGATTAATAAAGGGTTAATGTGGAGAAAATTAGATTAATACCTTTGGAGGAGAGAGAAGTATTGGAAAATTATGGAGAGATGAGATGAGATGTGAAAAGAGAGAAGTTTTATTATTGTGCGGGGCCTAGTGGATATATAGGGAAGATTTGAAATCGACAAAGAAGAAGGAATATTTGTGTTAAAGCAATTGGAAGAAATAAATAAACATGCATTCAGTGTGAAGTTGGTAAATTTGAAAGTAAAGGGAGTGGGACCCTTGAGGAGGGATTAGAAATAGGCATTGTAGATGGTAGGACTATGCGTTAGGAGAGAGCGGAAGAGAGAGAATTAGTGGAAAATTATAAGAAAGAATTGAAATAGGTAGTTAAATTAAAATGTGCATTTAGATGTATTTGAGTCATTGGGAGAAGTGATTGGCGTGGACAAGGGAATGAGAGAAGAGAAAATTGGGTAAAAACTATTAAAGAGGTAAAGGAGAGACTTTAAGAATGAGAGGAGAGAAAAAGTTGTGGGGAGCCATGATGATTGAGAAAATGAGAGAAATTACTTGAAGTGATATTGTGATGCACAACTAAGTGGTTTGGGAGGAAAATGGATGCATATCTGAAGGAAATGAGAAAAACTACAGAGAGAGTGGGATAATTTATTGGCTCAAGAGTATCGTTAGGTACTTTAACAGAGTTAGAAGAAGATTCATGAAATAAGGAGGAAAGAAAAAAAATTGGCTCATCAGAGATAAGGTGTGAGGGAATGAGCAGCTCTATTACTTTATTATCACATGTTAAGTGAGATTAATAATAGAGAAGACATATAGACTCAGTTTGAAGAAATTTGGTAAGTGGAGTGATTCAAATATGAGAATGAAGAAGAGAAAGGTAGGGGGATCTATCACTGCAGGTCTTTTTTTTTTATTTTTGATCCTGAATGATTTGCATCAAGTTGTGCAGATGTTGGCTCAGTAATATGAGTCATGTTGGAAAATCCATGGTTGTGGCTGTTAGGTCATTGATGGAGATTTGAAGTTGAAAGGTAAATGAAGATCTGCAGTCAATTTTGATCTGCAGAAGAAGATTTAGAAGGTTGAAGGTTGCAACTATTTGGTGGGGTTTCTTTTTTTTTATTATTTTTTTCTTTTTTTAGGTGTTGGACATGGTGCCATTAAAGGCAAAGAAGTAGGCAGCGTAGAATAGAAAAGTCATTAGCGAGGAAGCCCCAGCAGAGAAGAAGCCAAAAGTCGGGAAGAAACTCCCAAAAGGTGGAGCTGCTGGAGCTCCGACGAAAAAAAAAGATCATTACGCTAGTATTGTAAACTCTTGATACCAGTAGAATTGTAATATTATGTTTCATTGATATTTCCTTAATTTCATGTTGTGAAATGATGTTACAATATATAACTTAAATAGAGGAAAATTTAACTAAAGTCTAAATAAATAATAAATGTTCGCAGATCTAATCAAATCGATGAAGAAGAATTTCAACAAGTAATAAATGATACAATGTTTAAGATTGCACACTGTTCAAGACTAATATATTCTATCACACAATGGTCAATACAAGAAGCCAATGTAATGCCGGAGGTGATCCATTACCACTAACGGTGGCCGATTCTACCATCTGAGGTCCTACACCTCTTGATAACTTTCAGCCGAGCAATATTCGTTTTACTGCTTCACCCATCGAAATGTACCCACAACCCTATACAATCGCATTGGCCGCCTCTATACCAGTGCCACCTCAAATTCCAACACCAATGTTGACGAATGCTCTGCTATCTTCGCCGATTACCCCACTAGTTGATATCAACACTCTCTATTGCATGGTTCAAGACATGCACAATGTGATCGTACCAGCCCAACCTTCACCCATCTACTATACAGCTCAGGCAGCAAATTACCCTACCCAACAAACAAACCATATAGTGCAAACCCCACCGAACAAAAACCCATCTATATATAGACTGCAACACATGCAAACTTGCTAAACCATACCAACTGATCTATTCCCGTATACAGTTGACACTCATACACAATCATCTTCAAAGATTTTTCTTATTCTTTCATTTGTTCAAAGACACATTCCACTGGTTGAAATACTTCTTCGCTGATTCTTTTACGCGAGTCTTCTTCTTCTTTACATAGAGAAAAACTCCAAAATCTTTCTTGCGCAAACATGCCTGCAAAGAAGTCTAACGTGCGAATTGGAGCAACTGATGGTGGTGCGCCTACTCGTGAGGATCATTCCAATGGTTTAGCCATCAAGAACTCTGGTGCGGGGGCGAATTGTAACGACCAAGATCATGCTTACATTGGTGCGCCTACTCGTAAGGATCATTCCACTGGTTTAGCCATCAAGAACTCGGGTGCGGCGGCGAATCGTAACAACCAAGATCAAGTTCAAGATCACGCAGTCTCTGTGATTCAAAGGAGCGATTGTTGTGGATGCTTCGGTGGTGGTGTGATCAGAATTGGTGAACGGGATAGAGTGTACCAATCAATCAAGTCAAAGTTGATTTCGGGTGTGAATTCTGTAGGGATGTGCACCCAAGTTGTGGTTATTCATCAAAACCTTTTTCAAAATTCAAGAAAACAAGCAAAGTTGCAATGTTTCAAGATCTTTTCGCAAACTATGAAGAAAATGTATGGGAGTAATGCAAACGTGACTCATGCCTGGTATGGACCAGCTTCCAAGGATGAGATTTGTAAGATCATCTCACATGGATTTGGTGATTCTTTGAGCAATGGAATCTATGGCCACGGCATCTATCTCTCGTCTGCTGATTACCCTCTTTACAACATCAACTCCTCAATAGCAGACGAGAATGGGCTAAGGCATCTATTGCTTTGTCGTGTTATTCTGGGAAGGATGGAGCTTGTTCGTCCAGGTTCTCAACAGTCTCATCCAACTTCTGTAGAGTTTGATTCTGGGGTTGACGATTTACCATCACCCACAAAGTATATTATCTGGGGTGCTCACACAAATACTCATATCTTGCCAGAATTTGTTATCAGTTTCAGACCATCTACTGGCCAAAAAAATTCAATTCCTCGTAGGGAACCAAATTCAACTCAAACATCCTTTTCGATTCTCTTGCCTGAACTTTCAAAGGTTTTACCTCCATGTTCCATCGACTTGATCAACGAGTATCATCATGATTACGAACAAAAGAAGATAACTAAGCTGGAATTCGAAGAGAGGATGTCAGAAATAGCAGGGCAAACTTTCCTGGATGCAATACTAGAAGGCTTATACTAACAAGAGCCAACCCAAACCAGTGACTGCAAGGCAAGCGGAAGAAACTTTGCACCCTAGAAGAAAGACTAGAGCGATGATTTGTCTGGCAAAATTAGTATGTAGTTACAAGTAGCAAAGAAACAGAGGAAATTCGCATATTCTACCAGCTAATGTTAGAACTATTTTTCTTGACAAGTTGTGTTTTCAAGCTAGATTGTCTTGACTTTCAACAGTAGTGGATGCATTGTATTGATAGCAAACTGATATTACACATGAAAAATTTTACAAGTTTTATATCATTATCTAGTGTACTGTGGATATGTAAATGACAATAAGAACCATTCTGGTTAGTAGATGCAGTTTGCTTTTATCTCCTTAGCAAAAGAAGATTCAGATAAATCATCCGTCTTTGCCTTCTCTTTTTCACTTTTAGAGATTTTGATATTTGAAATATTTGGACAAAATGACCATAGAATTAACAGATCCACATTTTTGCTGAAATCTAAGTAACTAATTGTAATCATCTTAGGCGTATCTTCCCCCTTTTAGTTTTCCATCTTTATGGACACATACATGCATGCAGCAAATGCTCACTTAAACACCAATATCTTGAATAGGAGCTATTGCTTCATATGTTACTGTCTCTGTATTCAAAGTTTGCATATAGAAATAACATGTTTAACTATGAAATCCAGAATGGTTAATCTAGGCTTTTCCGCTTTCTTGGGTGAACAAGCCGGCTTGCTTGGTCCAGCATGTTGCAAGGCAGTGTTGGAAATTGCAGAAAGCTGTTTGCAAAACGTGTTTCCCTCAAATCCTTCCTTTGCAGCACCAATATCTCCACAGTAGCCAATTGCACCACCATCGCCAATCCTACAATATTTGTCGGGACATGATACGAACATTTCGTGCTTCTGCTATTATGAGGACAAAAAAAAAAAAAAATTGTTTCTCTTGATTGATAATTTGGTCCACCCAAGAATCCTTTCTGTGTTGCTTTTTCTTTAAAATAATTTTAATATTTAGTGTGTTATATTTAATTTTAATTTGATGTCATTGCCCATATTATGTGAAATTATTATCATTCTGAATTGATGTTTCTTTACAATTCACATAAATTTTGGTTATTTTTTATTTTTATTTTTGAGGAACTATGAATTTTCCGAAAATTAATAATGGAAATTTTTGTTTTGCAGACAATGCAACATCACACAACCATTCTCAAAGATAGGCACTATATTTCCGGTCTAAAATCAGCTAAATCAAAAATTAATTCAACATTTGATATTCCAATTCTGATTGAAGATTCTAGAAAAGCCTAGATTATGCTTCCCAGACGAACAAAATATTTGACAAATGATGTTTTATTTTCCAGTGGTTCACAACGAAATCCAGTAAAAAACACATAATATTGAGAGCCCATAACTGAAAGAAATTTGTAATATGTATATTACTTCACTTACCTTAGGCAAAAAACACAGTCAAAAGAGCCAACAATATTTTCTTTCGGATGATATAATACCTATATACATCTATTTGAATGTAATTTTTCGATTAACTATAAATGATTTTATTAAAACATTTTGCTCTTTGGCATAATCGTTTGGTCATCTAGGTCCATTAATGGATGAAGGAGATTATATTATTTTGTGGACACCCATTAAAATTAGAACACTTATGTTATTAAGTGAGTGTCCAATGGAAAATGATTATTAGAACATCCCCAAAAAAAAATTGATCATATTGAATATGCTACATTTTTAGAATGAATTCAAACGGATATATGTTTCTATTTTATAATTGTGTTGATCATTTTAAAACTTAGTATGAATAGAACCTAAATACGTTGATCACATTTTCCTCTCTCACTTACTCACAATATATATATAGTATTTGCGAGACTTCTTAATGATGCAGGGGGGAGAAATTTTTTTATTGTACAATAGAAATAATTAATTCCATCCCTGTAAAAAGAAAATGTTATATCCAAGGATTTTAATCACCTTTCTTGAAACAAGAACAATACCTAATTAGAGAGTACGTTAAATGTATCTCTCTCCCACAAAAGAAGAGTCAAAGTATAATGCTTCTTGTCTCATATGATTATCAGTCCCCCTTTTCTCTTTTCTCATTTATGTGTTGGATGACGAATGAATCAGTCTACAAAAAAATAAGAATGAGAGTTTATGTTGGTATCACATCACTGTAAATTATAGAATATCTTTAAAACTATAAATGTTGAGTTCTCACAACCAATACCAGAGGCACTATGGGGCGACCGCCGGGGCGGGGGAGAAGGAAGCCCCACTAACTCTGGAATTTTGTTATACGTATATAAAATTTTGGGTAAAAAAATAAATTAGTCCCCAATGAATATTTAATAATTTTAATTTTTAAAATTATTTTTTTATAAATTTTAAGAATTTGATTTACTTATTTTGTGGACAAAATTTTACGAATCAAAAATAAAAATAAGACAGAAAAGTTAAAACTAAAAAAAATAAAGTCAATCACATCAAACAACTCACCTCTACCTTTTTTGCACTAATATATAATATATTACTTATTACATATCAACCTCAACCTGACAACTCATTACCATTTATCATAGGCCATATCTTCTTACTTCTTTCTTACCAAAACCATGGATGCAGATCTTCAAGTGCTAGTATTGTTTTTTTTTTTTTTTTTGTTAGATGGTAGTTTGCTCAAATCTATTAAAACTTCATATAATCTACATTTTAGCCAAAAAAATTTGATTCAAGAGCAAATGTCCAAGTGAGATAAGTGCTTTTAGTGACGGAGCCACTACTAAAATTGTAGGGCTGCAACCTCCACTCAACTCAAATCAATAATTTACTCTTTCAAATAGCACGTTAGAATGACATGGTATATCCTAAAGGATCGAAAACGGTAATAGACAAAAAAAAAAAAAAAAGTTATTGTATAGGTTCCAAAGACTTTTTAACATACTATTCAATTTAAGTGTCTTATGTTTGTTGGGCAAAGTAGTGTAATTACGAAAGTGTTCTTCAAGAATAGAATTACAGATAATCTTTAGATTCTTCGAAAACGTAATTTTGAGATTATAAGTATCAAATGTCACCACATTCGTTCTACAGCCATTGCATAAGAATCCGGAATTATTTAGCAAAAAGGAGAGCCACTTTTTATATATATATATTTTCAAATAATGATGAACAATAGTGGAACAATGTATACATATGTTTTAGTGCAAAATGTGCTTCTACACACTTACAATGGTGAGATTTAGAATTTCTGTCCAATTTGGAAATACCGGTATATGTTGCGTATTGTGATGTATGGCGTCCTTCCCCCGTGCCCTCTTCTCATTTATTTCACTACTACCTTGTACTAGTTGATGATTATAGTAGATTCTCATGTTTATGTCCTCTTATTCGCAAATCCGACACTACAACAATATTTCCTATATTCATTAGCATGGTACAAAATCTTCATAATACGCGAATCAAAAATATTCAATCAGATGAAGGTGGAGAATTTATTAATCATAATACCCGGCTTCTATTTCAATGATCTGGTATTGTTCATCGTTTATCTTGCCCAGGAACCCCAAAACAAAAATGGTGTGTCAGAACGTAAGCATCGTCACATTGTGGAAACAAGACTTATATTATTGGCTCATAGTGGTCTCGTACTCAATTTTTGGACTCACGCTTTCGCTACTACGATTTACCTCATAAATCGAATGCCTATGCCATTACTTGATTTTAAGTCATCATATGAACTTCGGTATGGCATTGCACCAGATTATTTCAATCTCAGGGTGTTTGGCTCAAATTGCTATCCTTGCCTAAGTACATTTGGGTGACATAAACTCAATTTTAAGAGTTGCAAATGTATATTTCTCAGATATAGTGCAAAACATAAGGGGTACAAGTGCTATAATCCTCTAACTGGGAAAATAGTTCTATCTCGCCATGTTGTCTTCAATGAGAAAAAAATTCCATGACTCGAAAACTCCATACCATAGCCAAGTGTTAGCCGCCTCCAAATTTAGCCCGAGATTAGGGGCAATTTGCATTATCTTAATTGTCTTTATTTTTGGCAACACAGATCTTGGTTTGGTAAAGATTGTGCAGGATTTATCTTATATGGAAATAGATCAATTTGCTGTGACTGTAAGTATGTTGAGATGATTTTGATAAAGCCAAAGAAGATTCTGATTGAAAAAATCTTTGATTGAGCGAATCTTTGGAGATTGACTTGGGTAAAGACTCCCACAAAAGTCAATATTGCCCACAGATGCTTGGAGCCCAATATTGTAGCACTCACACCTATATATACTGATGTTCTCGCAAGAATCAGGGTGACAAACGACGGAGAGCAAAGTCTAGATCTTACAAGGGCTGTTATGTATTTATCAAATCTGTCTATGTAAACACTGTGGTGAGAGTTTGCTTAGGAACTGTGAGTGCGCTGAACAAGTTTTGTTTGTAAGCACTCTATTCATTTGTCTCATTAAACATCCTTCGGGATAAGGAGGTGAGTATTCGGAAGAATACGCTAAGTCGAGGGGATCTCGCTAGGTTGTAAATTCTTAGGTGGGTTAGATGGTCTAGACGATGAGGGTTACAAGGGAGTTGTCAATCACATAAGTCCATTGACTATTGTAACTGTGAAAACATCTAGTGGATTGCCTATTTTGACCAAGGATTGGTCACGTGGTTTTTTTTCCCCAGTTAGGTTTTTCACGTTAAAATACTGTGTGCACTTTACTTACTGGCTTTTAATTTATTTCACTATATGAATTAGGCGTATCACTGTGGTTGATTCACTTATTACTGTGTTCTATCTGCAAACGTGTTTAATTGTTTAAACGCACAATCGAACACGGAGCTGGAAACTAGTTTTCAAGTGGTATCAGAGCTAGAAACTGAATCATTAACTCAGTAAGATCCGGGAGGTTTCTGGCTGTTTTGCAAGAATGGACAACATATGTGACGGAGGTTCAATCAACAAGCCGCTATTACTTGATGGCTCCAACTACAGTTATTGGAAAGCTAGGATGCGTGCGTATATCAAGGTGATTGATAAAGGTGCTTGGAGATCTGTGGTTAATGGGTAGACTGCGCCTACTGTTGAAACTACACTACCATAAACTGGAGGCACTAGCACACAGGGAGCATCATCTGAAGGTACTGGTAGTAGTTCTACTGCTGTGGTCAGGACCATTACAGTTCTCAAACCTGAGGACCAGTGGACTAATGTTGAAAAGCGGTTGGCGAATTGTAATTCCAAAGCATTAAATGCAATATTCAATGCAGTCGACATCAACCAGTTCAAACTGATTTTGAACTATGAAACGGTGAAGGAAGCATGGGATGTGTTGCAAACATCGTTTGAAAGTACATAAGCTGTGAAAAGATTCAAATTACAGTATCTGACCACGAAGTTTGAAGATCTAAAAATGCATGAGGATGAGACAGTGTCAGAGTTTTATGCACGACTTTGTGACATAACCAATGAAGCTTTTGCTCTCGGAGAGCAGTACTCTGAAGCAAAATTGCTAAGAAAGATCCTACGGTCTTTGCCATCAAGATTTGCATCGAATCTAGATGCGATTGAAGAATCAAAGGATCCTGGCATTATGTAGGTTGATGCACTTATCAGTTCCTTAAAGATATATGAACTGAAATTTAAACAGCAAAAAAAGGAGAAAACACTTGCATTTCAGGCCGAACTATCTGATGAGTTGGATGGCAGCGATGACGGGTTGGAAGCACCGGCACTGTTGACAAAAAATTTTGCTAGAGCTGTTGAAAAATGGCAAAAACAGAAGTTCTCTATGCAAGGGAATAACAATAGACATAATTTTAGTAGGCACAACTGTGACAACCCTGGCAGAAAGAGTAGTAATAAACACCCAGAGAAACTAATAACAGACAAAACAATGATATCTCTGGAGAAAAGAAAAAGAAAGGTATATAGTGTAGAGAGTGTGAGGGTTTCGGGCACATCCAAGCGGAATGTGCAAACACACTAAAAAGGAAAAAGAACGCATTTAATGCCACATGGAATGATGAGGAGCCAGAAGAAGAAGATGCATCAAGTGATAATGGTACATGAGACTATATCGCACTCATTATTGTTCAGAATGATCAAACTGTGTCCAAATCCAAGGTCACTGTGACTGGCGGGGAGGATACCAACTCTGATGACTCAGAGACAGAAGAATCCATGAGTAATGAACAACTCCTGAAAACTTGTGAATTGATGTTTGAAAAATGGGTTGTGGTTTGTAAGAAGAATGAAGAATTAGTGATTTCTAATTTGGAACAGAGTACAAAAATTAATGATCTTGAAAAACAAAATGAAACTCTCATCCAATAGTTAGAAGAAAAAACTCAAAAACTGTTAGATGTACAGGGTGAATTGTAGCAGTTACAACGAGGTGTTCGCATGATGAATTTAGGGAAACAAAAACTTGATCATGCGCTTTCAATCCAGAAATCAAGTGGCGATTGCACCGGTCTTGGGTATCAGGGATCAGGTTCCAGTTCTACCATAGTGTTTGTCAAAGCCTCGGAAACATCAGAACTTTCACAACCAGTACCCCCACAGGGACCCACAGTGACATCCAAGAAGAAATCCGAAAGAAGGTTTGAACCAATCTGTCACTACTGTGGTTATGCTGGTCAAATTCAACCCCACTGTTTTCATCTCTTGCAGGAAACAAGTAAGTCTACTTATCCTTTTTCATATTAGTATAGTACCCCAAAAACGAAAGCACAACAAAAGGTAAGAAAAATATGGGTACCTAAGAATAATAAAAAATGTCTTGTTATTTACACTTCCTAAAAAGCCGATGCTACTAACTCATGGTATTTGGACAGTGGCTGCTCAAGACACATGACAGGTGATCACAGTATCTTCATAGACTACCATGAATACCATGGTGGGCAGGTTACTTTTGGGGATGGCATGTCTGGAAGGGTAATTGGTCGCAGTACAGTGGCTGTTGAAGGATTTCCGAAACTGCGAGATATACTCAATGTTGATGGTCTTAGGGCAAACTTGATAAGCATTTGTCAACTTTGTGACCAAAACTTGTTGGTACACTTTACTAAGGAAGGGTGCAGAGTGATTGACAGTGATAATAACTGTGTTCTTATAGGGAAACGCTCATCTGATAACTGTTATACTCTACCAGTCCCGCCCAACTGGGCTATGATGTGCCTTAATAGTTCATTTCAAATAACTAAACTGTGGCATCAGAAGTTAGGTCATCTAAATGTTGAAATGTTAACCAAGATTGCCAATGTAGGAGTTGTTAGCGGAATGCCTAGATTATCAGGAAAGAAGAAAGGAATTTGTGGTCCATGTCAATTGAGAAAACAAATTTGAGCACCACACCATAAAACATAACAATTGGCCACGAACAAAGTTTTAGAGCTGTTACACATAGATCTCATGGGTCCAGTTCAAACAGAGAGCTTAGGAGGTAAGAAATATATCTTTGTATGTGTTGACGACTTTTTCAGGTATACATGGGTGGACTTTCTATGGGAAAAATCCGAAACTTTCCAAGCCTTTTGAAAACTGTGTTTGCAGATCACCACTGAAAAAGGTAATGAGAAGGTCATTCGAATCAGAAGTGATCACGGTAAGGAATTAAAAAATCAATCCGTTTCTGATTAATGTGTCGATCATGGTATCTCTCATGAGTTTTATGCTCCAAAAACACCACAACAAAATGGTGTTATTGAGAGACGTAATAGGATGTTGCAGGAGATGACACGAGCTATGATGACTAGAAGAAATACACCTAGGAAATTCTGGGCAGAAGCCATCAACACTGTGTGTTACACCATCAACAGGGTGTATCCACATTCATATACTGATAATACTCCCTACTAACAGTGGAAAGGTAAGAAGCCTACTGTGAAACACTTCCATGTGTTTGGCAGTATTTGTTATGTTCTTAATGATCGAGATAATCTGGGAAAATTCTATGCCAAGAGCGACAAAGCACTGTTCTTGAGCTATGCCTTGAACAGTCGTGCATATCGAGTGTTTAATCTTCGAACACTAACAGTTATGGAATCTGCAAATGTAGTCATTAATGATACTGTAGGTATGATCGATGTTGACAGTGAAGAGGAGATATCACCAAGCACAGTAGCTGCTCAAACAGATAAAGGCAAAGAAATACCGATGGAACCTGAAAAGGCACTGAAACCAAATACAGAAAAAGCAGAAAGAAGCTCAAACTCTTCTAAAGAGGACATGACTAACTGTGCAGATAACTCGAAGGACGTCAAGCAACATGACCAGTACAACAGTAAGGTCAAGACTTCAACAGATCCAGAGACTCAACCTACTGTGCCAGCCACTGACGACACAATGACACGTTTGCTACCCAATGAGGATTCATTTGACATGAAGTTCCTAGAGACAGATAAGCAAGAACATGTCATAAAGGACACTGTGACAAATCTGGATCAGAAAGGACCATCAAGGCAAGTTCAAAGGGACCACTCATTGAATGATGTTATTGGCTCATTGAACCAAGGTATCAAGACACGAGGTAAGAGGACGATTGACTACCAACAGTATGTTAGGCATGCATATTTTGTCTCACAGTTTGAACCTAAGACAGTAAATGAAACATTAGAGGATGACCACTGGATTAGTGTAATGCAAGATGAACTTAGTCAGTTTGCTAGGAATGACGTCTGGATTTTAGTTCCTAGACTAAAATGTGTTAATGTCATAGGCATCAAGTGGATATTCAAAAACAAAACTGATGAAAATGGTCTAATCACTCGTAATAAAGCTAGATTAGTTGCACAGGGAAACACTCAAGTTGAGGGAATCGACTTTGACGAAACGTTTGCACCTATAGCTAGAATGGAATCAATAAGATTATTACTTTCCATTGCTTGTGTTTTGCACTTCAAACTGTTTCAGATGGATGTAAAGAGTGTATTTCTCAATGGCATCTTACAGGAAGAAGCGTATGTAGAACAACCCAAAGGGTTTTTTGATCCTCATTACCCTACATACGTGTATAAACTGAAGAAAGTTCTATATGGTCTCAAACAAGCACCTCGTGCTTGGTATGAGAGACTCACAAAGTTTCTGTTGGACAAATGCTATGCTCAAGGGGGAGTGGACAAAACACTATTCGTGAAACACTTCAACACAAGATTGTTAATTGCTCAAATCTACGTGGATGATATTGTGATTGGCTTTACGCCAAAAACCAGATTCGATGATTTTGCTGCGCAAATGAAACTGGAGTTTGAAATGAGTATGGTAGGGGTACTAACGTTCTTTCTTGGTTTATAGGTCAAATAGTGTCACAATAGGATATTTATCTCTCAAGATAAGTATGCTCACAATTTGGTCAAGAGGTTTGGCATGGTCAATACAAAAACAGTTCGGACACCTATCAGCACTACCACCAAGTTAGCTAAGGAGGAGAATGAAAAAGCTATTTATCCGACACTGTACTGCACCATAATCGGTAGTCTCTTGTACTTAACTACTAGTCATCCTGATATCTGCTTCAGTGTGTGTGCACGATACCATGCAAATCTAAGGAAATCTCATCTCAAAGCAGTAAAATGCATCGTTAAATATGTGTATGGCACTACAAGTTTAGGTATTTGGTACACTGTGGATACTAACACTAATTTGGTTGGTTACAGTGATTCTGACTAGGCAAAAAAAGTCGATGATCGAAAAAGTACTACTGGGGGTTATTTTTACTTTGGCAACAATCTCGTATCATGGTATAGTAAGAAACAGGCTTCCATCTCCTTAAGCATAGCTGATGCAGAGTACATAGCAGCTGGAAGTTGTTGTGTGCAACTATTGTGGATGAAACAGATACTTGCAGACTATGGTATTAGTAATCAAGTACCTACTGTTTACTGTGATAATATGAGTGTAATCAATATTTCAAAGAACCTTGTTCAACACTCCCGTACCAAACATATTGATATTAGACACCATTTTATACGGGAATTAGTAGAATCAAAACAAGTTGTTCTTGAACATGTTATGACTGAGAATCAACTGGTAGATATTTTCACTAAGGCTCTCGATGCAGTGAGATTCTAAACAATGCGCAAAGCCTTAATTTTCATACTCTAACTATGACATCCATATGGAAACACAGTGGGACTGCACTGATATACTGTTACTTACACTATGTTTTAACTGTATGGTATAGAACCTCTTATGCATCACTGTGAGCAAGCTTGCTGCTACTTTACGCACAACGAAGTTCGAGTGCTGATCAGCTGTATTAAGCTTGTGATTTTGGAGTATCTCCATTCCCGGATACTAATCAGTATAAAAATTTTGTGTAAAAAAAAAAAGGGACCTTGCATTTAGATCTGAATTGTTTCAGACAACCACTGTATTGTGCAAATTTCAAGGTCAACAATATTGAGCCAACCTGGAAAAAGCTACCTTGGGCTATATAGAAATGCACAATAGTGAAATCTACTAGGACAAACAAGGTATACAGTAAGCTGATTAATCGAGTGGGTAGTTTGAACAACTATTACAGTTGATCTGTCATTTGATTCCATTGTCCACTGTGCGGCAAAGCTCAGTCATAGTTCACACACACACCCTGTTCATATGTGTTAAAGCTCATGTGTAATGAATATTATGTCCTTGTATCAGATCTTCTTGTGGGGCCTTATGGGTTGTTCACACTTTGTGTGCATGCACTTCGACATAACATATGTCTCACGATTGAGTACTATGACAGATCCGTTCAGTTATCTCTTTTATAACATAATCACAGATAGTACATTGCTTACAACCACAACTTTGGCCTTGGTTTGTGGCAAAAAAGGGGAGAAAATTTTGTTATAATTGTTAAGTCTGTGAGATGAATGACGTTAGTGTGAGTTGATTGATTTACACATATTATTGTTTACTTATTGTTTACTGTGGTTTCACCAAATCATGCATTTCTTAGTACACACACAGTTTTATTCTTATAGTTGCAGGTATTGCAGGTACTTAGAATGGTTTTGTCAAAAAACAAAGCCAAAGGGGGAGCTTGTTAACCGCCTCCAAATTTAGCCCGAGATTAGGAGCAATTTGCATTATCTTAATTGTCTTTATTTTTGGCAACACAGATCTTGGTTTGGTAAAGATTATGCAGGATTTATCTTATATGGAAAGAGATCAATTTGCTGCAACTGTAAGTATGCTGAGATGATTTTGATAAAGCCAAATAAGATTTTGATTGAAAAAATCATTGATTGAGTAAATCTTTGGAGATTGACTTGGGTAAAGAACCATCCAAAGGTCAATAATACTCACGGAAACTTGGAGCCCAATATTGCAGCACTCACACATATATATACTGATGATCTCGTAAGAATAAAATAGGGACAGACGGCGAAGAGCAAAGTCTAGATCTTACAAAGGCTGTTATGTATTTATCAAATCTGTCTATGTAACACTGTGGTGAGAGTTTGCTTAGGAACTGTGAGTGCGCTGAACATCTTTTGTTTGTAAGCACTTTATTCATTTGTCTCATTAAACATCCTTCGGGAGAAGGAGGTGAGTATTCGGGAGAATACGCTAAGTCGTGGAGATCTCGTTAGGTTGTAAATCCTTAGGTGGGTTAGATGGTCTAGGCGATGAGAGTTACAAGGGAGTTGTCAATCACATAAGTCCATTGACTATTGTAACCATGAAAACATCTAGTGGATTGCCAATTTTGACCAGGGATTGATCACGTGGTTTTTCCTTCCCAGTTGGATTTTTCACGTTAAAATACTATGTGTACTTTACTTACTGTCTTTTCATTTGTTTCACTGTATGAATTAGGCGTATCACTGTGGTTGATTCACTTATTACTGTGTTCTATCTGCAAACGTGTTTAATTGTTTAAACGCACAATCGAACACGAAGCTAGAAACTGGTTTTCACCAAGCTCTCACTCCACAATTTCTGTGTTTCCCATTCCCATCATAAACCTTGCGCACTATACAAACCATGTACTACCGACTCACTCACCAAGCTTTTCAACTCGTCATACTTTTGAACCAGTTCCTACCTGCTCTCCAAACATGCCTGAACCACGTCCACATACGTCACTTATTAACTCACAAAGCTCTGACCCCTAAGTGCCAACATCTTCTTCGAATATGGAGACTTCTCCATTGTCTTCCAGCATAATTCCTGTCTTATTCAACTCCTAGCTCTAATATTCCAGAAGATATATAGTCTACAAATTGTGTGCATCCTATGGTGACTAGAAACGTGGATGGAACTCGAAAACCGTGAGTCCTTCTTTCTATACAGCATTCCATACCCAACTATTTGTTGGTCTTCTCTTCAACACCTTCAACCGGAACCGTCGTGCTTCACGCAAGCTAACAAAGACTCCAATTGGCCAGTTGCTATGATAAAGGAATTTAACTCTTTATTGAAAAAACAAGACATGGTATCTTATTCCTTCTAAACCCCACATGAATATAATTGGTTGCAAATGGGTTTATTGTGTCAAGCAAAATTCAGATGGCTCACTAGAATGTTATAAAGCCCACTTGGTTGCAAAGGGCTATAATCAATAGCCTAGTAAGGACTATGGTGACACTTTTATTCGACCAGTCCTCGTCCTGGCAATATCAAACAAGTGACCATTACGCCAATTGGATGTCAAGAATGCCTTTTTCCATGGTGATTTATCTGAAACAAGTTTATATGCAATAACCATAAGGTTTGATAATTAAACTCATCCTGATTATATGCTTGTCCGCTACACAAATCTGTATATGGATTGAACCAGGCTCCACGTGCCTGTTACCATAAATTTAGAAATTTTTTCTTATCTTGCGAGTTTGTTAACTCTCACCATGATATCTTCCTTTTAATTTGCTCATCACTTCTCAGATTATATCATCATCATTCTTATGTACATCATCGAAGATAATTATCACTGGGGCCTCATCACATCATGTGTCTAATTTTATTGATCTTCTCTCCATGGTGTTTGCTATGAATGACTTGGGGAACCTTCACTTCTTTCTTGGTATGGAGGTCGCCCTACATAAGAAAGGCATTCTACTCATACAAACAAAATATTCACTGTAGCTTCTTCATCAATTTGGTATGACAGGTGTTAAGCCTCTTTTGTCACGCACCGACCCCTACCCATCGCTAGGCTAAGGCCGAAACATGACGTTTGTAACTCTTATTCTTGATGTTGACTACTTAATAGCTTTAAAACATGTAATTTATAGATAAATAACCTGTACATCCATTAAAAAAATACCACAAGTAATTTGAAAAGACTTTCAACATTTTCCCAAGATATCGGCCTTAAAGGTTTACAATGTCTGATATAAATTCACTAGACTTAAATCCACCTGTTCAACATTCCAAGCCTAGGTCTCAAGAGAATATCATTCAATCTTAACTAGGCATCTAATCTACCAAAATAATATTACAACATAATACTTGATCAGTTTACAAAAATATCTTGCTACAATGATAAGCAATAACTCTACAAGCAAGAACATAGACCAACTAGGGCAGAAATCCATTACAACATATCAATATAGCTTTCAACCACCTGGGAGCTCGCTCAGGCTAATCGTCACCTGAAATTGTTAGAAAGAGGGGTGAGTTAGATCCTCGCATATAGTTCAGTGAGGATGAAATATGAAGGGTTTTCGCAAATGTTTTATCTTTCAATAAACAGTTTGAGAAATCATGCCATGCACACAACAATATTCGAATGAAAATGCAAGATATACAATCAATCTTTAATAATCATTAAACAACCTAACTCTTCCAAGATATCACTGGGTCCCGACCCGTGGGATGATCAATGAGTCTTGGAAGAGAAGGGATGAAACATTTGGTAGGCAAGATATATCAGCAAGCCCTACCTCTGACTGGAGGGGTCGCTCAGGCTAATCGTCATCTGAAATTGTTAGAAAGAGGGGTGAGTTAGATCCTCGCATATAGCTCAGTGAGAATGAAATAGGAAGGGTTTTCGCAAAGGTTTTATCTTTTCGTAAATAGTTCGAGAAATCATGCCATGCACATAAGAATATTCGAACAAAAATGCAAGATATACAATCAAGCTTTAATAATCATTAAACAATCTAACTCTTCCAAGATATCACTGGGTCCCAACCCGTAGGAGGATCAATAAGTCTTGAAAGAGAAAGGATGACACATTTGGTAGGAGAGATATAGCAGCAAGCCCTTCCTTTGACTGGAGATCTTGTTACTACCTCGATAGGCGAGATATACAGACGAGCCCGTTGCTGCCCGGAGGTCTCGTTGCTACCGCATTCATTAATGGTTACAACCTAACCACACAATTATAATTCATATACATATGCATTTACATAAGCGATAAAGTTTAGTCAATCACATAGCATATTCGAGTACATTCTATACTTTGCATCATGTAACCGTGTCAAGCATTTATCATATACTCGTATGGATATGTAAGCTCCCTTAGTACTAACACATAATAACAAAAATAACAAGAACTTGCAAACTATTACTTAACAACAACACCTTCCAATAGCATACACTAGGTACACTAAGCAAATCTCATGCACCTACATTAGCCTAACTTAGGAGATAAATTTTTCTACTTTCCCAAACTCCAATTAATCTGATTTTGGTCTATAATCGAAGCTTATCGAAAGTAGATAGTTCTAGAATCAAATATAATGTAATTCGGAGTTGAAACGAATGAGATATGGCCTCTAGAAAATTACTGCACAAATCTGTCAAACATCCGAGCGTTACGACTTCTACAATAATCATCCAAACAACATCCCATCCTTCTACTAACAATCAAGCAAGTTCAAGGTGGCTATTAGGCATCATATAAGAGTTCAAACTCAACCAAAACCACCCCACATCAACAATCAATTACCAATTCAGCAAGAAATCAACCACAACACACAACATCAAAATCAACCTCCAAGAACACCTACTAAACCCAATAGTCTTGTCCTTCAATTTCAACATCAAATACAAGCTAAATGCATCTTATCATATATAAGAACCACATCTATTCCCTCATTCAACTCTTCCAACTTTTCCACACAAATTAAACAACTTCCTAGATCTATAACACAAAGTATACTCAATCCATACCATGGACTCTATACGAACATATAAGCAAGATTAATCAATACATTTATGTCATACAATCTTGGATGAGTTTTAAAACTTTGAATGAAAACTCCTTCACCTTAGATCTTGAATTTGAAAGCAAGGAAAAGCTTGAGAATGCCAAAGAATAGCTTGAAATGAGTTTGCCTTCCTTCTTCTTCCTCTTCTTCTCTTCCTCTTCTTTTCTTTCTTTTCTTATTCTCTTGGTCGAAAATGAAAGAGTATGTGTTGTATGTGTAGTGTTTTTTGTGTGTGTATGTGGTGTAATGTGTGTGTTTTCAGATTTTTTTTTTTGGGTGTAATATGTGGGCTAATTGTGGGTGTGTGGGGGTGGGGTAGGGTGCGTGTTGATTGAACAAGAATAGTGGTATGATAGTTGGTATTTTACTTTAGGACAAGAGTGCCCCTCAACTAACTTATGTATTACTATTTTGCCATTCTAGTGTTAATTCTAATTGTCTAGGTTCTAATTCAACTATTCTAGTTAGCTATTGAACTTAGTTGGTTCCAATTATTAGCTACACGATATAATCTACTCATATGCACGTTAAATGATAAAATGCACGTAAATCGAGATGAATGCACATAAAATGATTTAATTATTACTTACATTATCTAAATTACTCAAAGACAAATAATTGAATTTAAATACATGTTAAACGAGACATGTGCACGTAAAATAATATAAATGTACGTATTTCAAAATAAAAGCACGTGAATCAAGGTAAATATACTTTAATTGTTATAATTGTATTTTAAATGATGTAAAAATTTATGAAATGTTATAAAATGCATGTGGGCTCTGTATGGGCTCGGTACGGGGTCTCACAACCTCCCATTCTTAACAGAATTGCGCCCTCGCAATTCGTTCTTCCTTCTCGGATCAACTCGAATGCTGGAAGCAATCCAGGAATCCCAACCAACAAATAAGAATCTGGTTCTGTGAAAATAACCGGCCAACTACAATTGCAGCACTGCTTGTAAGAATTCAAATGACAGCTAAGGGAGAACACCAATCAACAAACCCTAAATAAGAACTCTATACAGCACCGTATACGAATCACGAGCACGGATACCATATAAATATATCGAATAAGAATTCCAGATAGGAATGTCGAATACTGAAGTCCAACTGTCAAACAAGAGTTCTCATAAGAAAGCCCAATAAGAATTCCGAGAAAATAGTCCAAATAAAGGCTCTAAATAAGCACACCAAGAAGAATACTCAATAAGAAGAATGAACCAAGAATTCCAAAATAGAGTGCTGACTATGATTGTCGAAAAAGAATACGACATAAGAAGGTCACGTAGAATCTCAAATATTTGATATCAGTTGTCGAATAAGAATTCCGAACGATGATCTCCAATAAGAGTACCAAATAAGAACCCTAGTAATCAACAACTTCGTGGTAGGGTGGCAATTCTATAACCAGATCGACATAAATACCACAAGACACTTCACAAGTCAATCCATACCCCTATAATTACATCATTTTTAACAGAAGTAGAATAAAGGCAACAACGACTCTTAACTTCCAACCGGAGTTCCCCATGTTCCAACTTCACATACTACTCGATCACCAACTTAACATCATGCATATACAGACTTTAATTAGGTAAAACAACTTCCTACTTGCATATTAACACGTTGCACTCAAGATAATATAAGAAAGGTACGGGTAACATCAAGGTCAATCAATATTTTAGCTCATAGGTTTATAAATATGGTTTACCTTCAACCATGGCTACTACCTGCAGTCCGAACATGATTCCTTTGCCATCTAGGACATTCATTGCCTCGGTGTTGGTCACTCCCACATCCAAGGCACCTGTCAGACTTTTTCCAACATTAGGCTTCAGTGTGCCCTTTTCGGTTGCAATGAGTACACATGACAATCTGAGAGGTAGTCACACTTACTGATGTACCACGAGCTGACTTTGTGGCTGAGGTTTCTTGTTGTGGCCTAGCATCAACTGGTTCTTCTTGACTCTAGCCATGGCTCTGAGTGCCTTTACCGATAGTCGGTCATTGTGTTTTCCTCTATTTCGGGCAATCTTTCTTCTGACTCCTACTCGATTGATCTGACCCTGCCATTTCCTCTTCCTTTCCTTTTTCCGCTATTGTTGCAGTAAAAAAGGTCTCACCGTAGGTGGAAAGCTGTAGAAGAACCAAGTTGTCTCGAATCTCTGGCCTCAACCCTTGAATAAACCTTCGGATTCTTTTTTTTGTAGTCTGTACCATTCACAGAGTATAATATGACAGTTGATTGAATCGGGCTTCATACTGTACAACAGTCAGATCCCCTTGTTTGAAAGCCATGAACTCATTCCTCCGAAGTTTTCCTTTGATTCCGAAGGTTCTTCTAACCATTCTTACTTCACCAAAAAGAAGCACCCCAATATGATATGTACATATGCAATTATGTTACATGAAGAACAAGGATGTATACATGTAGTTATATTACATGAAAAGCAACTGCAACATAATGCATAATTATTATGTGATGCAACATTGCCACTAAAGTACAACCTAGCATATAGATTTCGTATAGGTAAGGAGCAGTTGTGGCATGGAAGTCATATAAGACTCACACAAGCACGTATAACACGTAACTTCATGTAAGAATATCAAACACATAAGCTCACATAAGCATACCTAGACTTCCAAGCATGTTCCTATCCTAGGTCTTCTACCCGTAGACCAAGGGTTCTACATCCGGCTTATGCCTAGCTATTTAGCTAAGCTCTGATACCACTTAAATAGGTGTCACGGCCCAACCCCAACCCATCGCTAGGCTAAGGCCAAAACATGATGTTCGTAACTCTTATTCTTGAGGTTGACAACTTAATAGCTTTAAAACTTGTGATTTATAGATAAATAACATTTACATCCATTAAAAGAATACCACAAGTAATTTGAAAAGACTTTCAACTTCTCCCAAGATATCAGCCTTAAAGATTTAAAACGTCTGATATAAATTCACAAGACTTAAATCCACATGTTCAACATTCCAAGCCTAGGTCTCAAGAGAATATCATTCAATCTTAACTAGGCATCTAATCTACCAAAATAATATTACAACATAATACTTGATCAGTTTACAAAAATATCTTGTTACAATGATAAGCTATAACTCCACAAGCAAGCACGTAGACCAAGTAGGGCAGATGTCACGCCCCGACCCGACCCCGCAAAAGGCCAAGCCCGGACCCGACACACGGACGGAGTCTCTTCTGTACCGCGGACAATCCGAAAACCCTAAAATCAATATAGCACATACGAAAGCCATAAAACAATCAAAACAAGCCGACTTTCTTTCAAATCATACATCTTCTTATTAACCAACTTCCCAAACCAAAATGCCATGCATACTACACAAGTATTTATGTCACTAAACATTTAACCATTAGTATGCAATTCTTTACTAGTCATAAGAGTACAACTTTACAACTTTACAACCCTTACAATAAAAACCATTAAGGTCTCAAAATAGAACTACATACAAGGCTATAAGCCTCAAAATAAAGCGACAACCAAGCATTAAACACATCAAGCATGGCTCGCACAAAAATCTGGCAACCAACCACCAGCAAAGCAAAGAAGTGCTATCACGGAAACACCTCCACCTGCTCCTCCTCCTCTATTACCTCAATAGGGTCTGCTTCAACTACTCTTGTAAAAATATAGTATAGAAAGGAATAAGCAAAAACTATTGCTCAGCGAGGGCAATTGGTCTCAAGGACGGAGATGAAAGGAGTATGCAATGCAATTAGTCAAGCAATACATACAAATATCATATAGAGATACAAATAAAGCCATCAATAAAGCAAGACAAACATTAAAACTATAAACACTCATTCAAATGATAGGATACTCTTTCCATGAGCAACTTTCAATCACGAATTCGATGACGACGCGCCGGCCCAAACCACCTTATAACTTCAGTTTGGAATACCCCGGAAGTATCCATCAAGTCTACGACCCAAATCTCCCTAGGAGGCAACCCAAGCGAGAAGAGGGAATAGCCACGGAGCTAGAGCAACCAACACTGGTAACACGAGGCTACCCAGAGAGGCCCATCACTCACGCGCTGGACACTATGCAATGCAAGACTCGATACAAAGCGATAAATGAGAAATAAAGCCACACGTGGGAGAATAACAAAGTAGGTTATTCTCGCACGTAATAGCAACAGTTGATAAGTATTTCAATCAGAATCAATTCAAACAAGTATATCAAGCAACCTTAAGCATTCTATTAACATAATATCAAGAAAAGACACAAAATCTCAAAACGACCCCGACTTATCAAACGCTACTACTTCCAAACGAGCCACGAGTTTTGAAAACCGACTTCGCCAATCCTCCTAGGTCACCATAAGGCACGTCTAAAGACCCCGAAACCCTACTTTACCCTAGAATTCGCGCAAAGCCCCGATTTTTCCCTTTGCTCGTTTGAACTACAACTATACTAACCAAACACCCAACCAACGCCATAATCGCACCAAAAGTGCTTCCATGGCCTCCCGAAACAATGCCAACACGCAAAACGAGAAAATACCAAACTCAACCTAAACGACCCCGACTTTCACCAAGGCATATTTCTCATTTTTTCCATTACGCAACCTAAACAAACCATGCATTTTGGCATTCTAGCACACCTAGCACATTTTCACATCAACAGACAGCATAACAGCGTAACTTCATCGTTTCAAGGGTTTACTATTCATAAAACACTATTCAATTGACATTTTAAATTGCAATCTCAACATTTAACCGCAGAAAATGTTAAAAAGCTATAAATACACGTTCTACAATTGCCAAGGAACATTCTAGAAGCATCAAAACGCTTTAAACAACAATCTACGGATAAATCTCAAAAATCACAAAGTTGACATACATAACATTTAAATGCGCAAATAACGTGCTTCCCTCACCTTAGGCACTCCTAGTCGCTAGGAAAACAACGCTGGTTGCCTTGGAAACCACCCCGCACGAGCTCACGCGAAGATTTGAAGATTTGAAAGGTTGAATTTTTTTTTCTTTTTCCTTCTTGGTTCGGCCTGCTCAAGGTCTGATTTTGCTTTGTTTTTTTATTATTTTGTTATGTTATAAGCTTATTAAGTGACAAGCTTGGTCAAAGTTCAAGGCTACTTGGTCAAATAACTTAAAATTGGTCAAATTGCCTTATTTTGTGTGTTTTAAAGCCATATTAACTAAGGAAAAATTAATTATTGCTAACAACAATTAAAATATAAAAATTAAGTCATCTAAATACTAGTTTCACTATTTGCTAAGGACTGGAAACCGTTCTCTATCTATCGCTCCCGAAATGCAATGCACTTTGCAACAACTATGAAATAACAATTAAATCTAAAAGAATCTAAGAAAATATAATTTCCAGAAAGATAATTAAAAAAAAATCCACATTCCGGGCTCGGGTATTACACCCTCTCCCCCTTAAAACAATTGCGCCCACCCAATTCTTACTTGGTCAACAAACAACTCCAGATACTGATCCCAAACCTGGTCCTCTCTTTCCCAAGTCGCTTCCTCAAACCCATGATGATTCCACATAACCTTTACTAACGGAATACTCTTTCTGCGAAGCTCCTGAATTTTTCGATCCACAATTCGAATCGGTTTATCTTCATAAGACAACTTTTCTTCAATCTGCAAAGGCTCTGGTTCAAGTACATGTGAAGGGTCTGGATGATACTTCTTTAACATAGACACGTGGAAAACATCATGCAGTCTCGACAAGTTCGGAGGCAAAGCTAACAGATAAGCCAAAGGACCTACCTTTTCGGTGATCTCATACGGACCCACATACCTGGGACTAAGTTT
This sequence comes from Ehretia macrophylla, assembly GCA_037974665.1. Lineage (NCBI taxonomy): Eukaryota > Viridiplantae > Streptophyta > Magnoliopsida > Boraginales > Ehretiaceae > Ehretia > Ehretia macrophylla. The sequence continues at coordinate 10,496,749 of CM075775.1, read as the reverse complement.
CCCGCTCTTACCATGCCGAATCAATCCCTTTTGAGGAGAAATATTAAGAAATACCCAATCTCCCAAATCAAACTCAAGATCCCGACGGTGCTTATCCACATAACTCTTCTGACGACTCTGAGCTGTAAGCATATGCTGGCGAATAAGGTGAACATTATCTACCATCTTAATCATCTCAGGTAACACAGTCAGATCAACTGTTCTCATTTCTCCAACCTCTTCCCAATATAACGGGGATCTGCATTTACGACCATACAATACCTCGTACGGAGCCATACCTATAGTAGATTGATAACTATTATTGTAGGCGAACTCCGCTAAAGGCAAAAACTTATCCCAATTCTTCCCAAAGTCTAGCACACATGCCCGAAGCATGTCTTCCAAGATCCTGATAGTTCTCTCAGACTGGCCATCAGTTTGTGGATGGTATGCAGTGCTGAAGCTCAATTTAGTTCCCATGGCCTCTTGCAACTTCTGCCAAAAATGAGATCTGAATCTAGGATCCCTATCTGACACTATACTTTGTGGCACACCATGAAGTCTCACAATATTAGCAATATAAAGCTCAGCTAGTTTATCAAGGCTATCCTGTTTGTTCACGGGAATAAAATGTGTAACTTTAGTCAAGTGGTCCACAACAACCCAAACAGAATCACATCCTCTCGGAGATCTAGGAAGATCGGTCACAAGGTCCATTGTTATATGCACCCACTTCAATTGCGGAATCGACAACGGCTGTAGAAGCCCGGCTAGCCTCTGATGCTCAACTTTAACCCTCTGACAAGTCAAACATCTAGATATATACCCAGCAATCTCCCTCTTCATATTGTTCCACCAGAAGTGTTGTTTCAAATCTCTATACATTTTAGTACTGCCCGGGTGAATCATATACCTCGAATTATGTGCCCCGACAGAATCTCATTCTTCAAAGTCAGATCACCAGGAACACATACTCTGTCCCTGAATTTGAAGATACCATATGCATGTAATTTACACTCGGCCTCCCCCCCTTTTGCTTTTTCTTGGATCTTCAAGATGTGAGGATCAATCTTCTGAGCCTCTCTGATCTGTGCTAGCAACCCTGACTAAATCTGTAAACTAGCAAATCGAATCCCTGCCTTAGTATCTTTCGGCTTCCATGAACAAATTTCTTCCAAAGTCTCCCAATCCTTGATAATTAAGCTTGTAATAGTCGTATTTCGGCTCAAAGCATCAGCAACAACATTTGCTTTACCTGGCACGTAGTTAATAGAACAGTTGTAACCACTCAATAGCTCTAGCCATCTCCGTTGCCTCATATTCAGATCCTTCTGTGAAAACAAATACTTAGACTCTTGTGGTCAGTAAAAATTTCAAATCTGCTACCCCACAAGTAATGATGCCACTTCTTCAAAGCAAACACAACTGCAGCTAGCTCAATATCATGTGTAGGGTAATTGACTTCATATAGTTTCAACTTCCTAGAAGCATAGGCAATCACCTTACCATTCTGCATTAAAACACAGCCCAAACCTTCTTTAGATGCATCACTGTAGACAACGAAGTTCTCTGTTCCCTCAGGTAAAGCTAGTATAGGAGCTGTAGTTAGTCTCTTCTTCAATTCTTGGAAACTGGATTCACATTTAGCATCCCAGTTGTAAGTAACTTTCTTTCGAGTCAACTGGCTTAAAGGTCCAGAAATTTTGGAAAAGTCTTTAACAAACCTCCAGTAGTAACCTGCCAACCCAAGAAAACTCCGAATCTCTGACACTGTCTCAGGTCTCTTCCAAGATAAAACAACTTCAATCTTAGCTAGGTCTACTGAAATTCCTTGATCTGAAATGATATGGCCTAGAAAAGATATCTGATTCAACCAGAATTCACACTTGCTGAATTTAGCAAAAAGCTTGTTTCCTTGCAAAGTCTGTAGTACAATCTTCAAATGTTGTTCATGTTCAGCCTCATTCTTAGAATACACCAAAATGTCGTCAATAAAGATTACGACAAACTGATCAAGATAAGGTCGAAAAACTCTCTGCATCAAGTCCATGAATGCGGCTGGTGCATTCGTCAATCCAAACGGCAATACAACAAATTCATAGTGGCCATATCTAGTCCTGAATACCGTCTTTGGTATATCGTCACTCCAAATCCTAAATTGATAGTAACCCTGCCTTAAATCAAATTTGGAGTCAACACTCGCACCCTGCAACTGGTCAAACAATTCTTCTATCAACGGCAAGGGGTATTTGTTCTTAATCGTGACTTGATTAAGTCCCCTGTAAGCAATGCATAACCATAGCGTGCCGTCTTTCTTTCTCATAAACAACACAGGCACACCCCATAGCGAAGAACTAGGTTGTATAAACCCTTTCTCAAGCAAGTTCTGAAGCTGAATTTTCAATTCCTAAAGTTCAGCCGATGCCATTCTATAAAGACTCCTAGAAATTGGCGCAGTGCCTGGCACAAGATCAATCATGAACTCAATCTCCCTATCTGGTGGTAAACCTGGTAATTCCTCGGGAAATACACCAGGGAAGTCTCTAACAATCGGAACCTCATTCAAACTCAACTTATCAGTAGGCTGATTGATCAAATAAGCTAAGTAAGCTTCACAACCCTTATTCAACAACTTAGAAGTCTTGATCGCTGATAAAAGAGGAATTCGGGCAGCCCTGCAATTCCCAACAATCTCCAGTACCGGTAGGTCAGGAACCTGAAGATAAACAATCTTTGTTCTACAATCCAACTGAGCATAGTACTTCCCCAACCAATCCATTCCCAAAATGATTTCAAAGTCACGGAATGGCAGTATAATTAAATCAGCAGGAAATTTACGGTTCTCAATACATATATCACAAGATTTGCAAATAGACTCAGTAACAAATTTTGCACCCAAAGGCGTACTAACTTCAACTTCATGCGGCAGTTTATCAATGCAAACATTCACAGATCGTGCACATGCAGGAGTTATAAACGAATGTGTAGCTCCGGGATCAATCAAAACTTTAACTAGTTGAGTATTGAGAAGAAAGGTACCTTCTACTATAGCTATAGTATCGGGTAGCTCCTCTGCATCTAGTGCAAAGACCCTAGCCTGCACCTTCTGTGCTGGACCTGCACTTGCAACCCTATTCTAAACACCTTGGCCTCCAGTACGACCCTGAACATTCCTATACTTAGGGCAATCTCTCACCCTATGGTCATCACTACCATAAGCCGTACATTTACCACTCTTCCTCCAACAATTTGCCTCAATATGCCCCGATCGATTACAAAAGTTACACTGCTGATTTTTCCTTACAATAGTGTTTCCCGTAGGTGCTGGGGCTTTGGCAGTAGTAGGAACTGTACATCCATGCTGGGGTCTAGTCACAGCTGGCCTAGCCTGAATCTGTTGCTGTGGCTGATACGGACGTTGTTGAGGAACCTGTGCAGAAGTCTGATACTGCCTCGGCTGACTCTGGCTACTCTGGCCCAAGTACTGTTTCTTACTCGGCTGACTGCTCTCAGTTATCATCTCAGCCTTCCATTTCTCAAACTTCGAGGCTACTTGGAATGCCTTGGGAAAAGTAGGTCTGCCCAGTCAAATGTAGCTGTATGTCCATTCTCAGCCCACGAACAAACCTATGAATCATCCTCCTAGCTGGCCGTACTAGCTCGGGCATATACCTCGACAGGCTGACAAACCTAGCCTCATACTGTGCAACAGTCATGTTTCCCTGCTTTAGGGCCACAAACTCATCTTCCCGCCTTTCCATAGCCATCTCGGGAATATACTTATCCTGAAACTCACTTACAAAATCATCCCATAAATGAGGAACATCCTCACAATCCCACCTCAATCTGACAGTATTCCACCACTGCTCTACATCGCCCTTAAACAGGAATAACGCATAATCTATTCTTGCCTCATCAGTGTACCTCAAAGCGGTGAAAATCTTCTCAACACGATTAATCCATCTCTCGGCTGCCTCATCATCCGGCTCTCCGAAGAACTTTCCCGGCTCGTGCCTCAAGAATTTCTCCAACTAGTTATTCTCAACCCTATACCCCTGTCCACCAGGATTAGCTTGATTCCCCTGGGGATTATTATTCCTGTCCTGCCTCTGCTCATGCAGTACCTGTGTAATCCGGTCAACTGCAGTAGTCATAGTAGCCATAAACTGTTCAGGCAACAGTTGCTAACCCTGTTCTGCTGCCTCTTCATCTGACCCTATACCTTGTGTACCACGACGTGGCGGCATAGTAGCAATTCACAATAGCTGGCAGCATATAAAGGCAGTTTATGGACAGAAATATAGCACATAAGATTAGATAACACTCAAGTCAATAACAATTAAACATTCTAACACGCAATTCACATAACACAAGATTGACATGCCAAACTAATTCACTTTAAACACATAAGCACTCTAAGTTCATAAAGTCATGCTATAACATTTTCTTTCCACTTAACAATCATACAATAACACTCTAGCATTTTGGACCTTTACCCCACAGACCGAGAAACATATCCTGGCTCATGCAAGACTATCATGCTCTGATACTACCTAAAGATGTCACGCCCCGACCCGACCCCGCAAAAGGCCAAGCCCGGACCCGACACACGGACGGAGTCTCTTCTGTACCGCGGACGATCCGAAAACCCTAAAATCAACATAGTACATACGAAAGCCATAAAACAATCAAAACAAGCCGACTTTCTTTCAAATCATACATCCTCTTATTAACCAACTTCCCAAACCAAAATGCCATGCATACTACACAAGTATTTATGCCACTAAACATTTAACCATTAGTATGCAATTCTTTACTAGTCATAAGAGTACAACTTTACAACCTTTACAATAAAAACCATTAAGGTCTCAAAATAGAACTACATACAAGGCTATAAGCCTCAAAATAAAGCGACAACCAAGCATTAAACACATCAAGCATGGCTCGCACAAAAGTCTGGCAACCAACCACCAGCAAAGCAAAGAAGTGCTATCACGGAAACACCTCCACCTGCTCCTCCTCCTCTATTACCTCAATAGGGTCTGCTTCAACTACTCTTGTAAAAATATAGTATAGAAAGGAATGAGCAAAAACTATTGCTCAGCGAGGGCAATTGGTCTCAAGGACGGAGATGAAAGGAGTATGCAATGCAATTAGTCAAGCAATACATACAAATATCATATAGAGATACAAATAAAGCCATCAATAAAGCAAAGCAAGCATTAAAACTATAAACACTCATTCAAAGGATACGATACTCTTTTCACGAGCAACTTTCAATCACGAATTCGATGACGACGCGCCGACCCAAACCACCTTATAACACCAGTTTAGAATACCCCAGAAGTATCCATCAATCTACGACCCAAATCTCCCTGGGAGGCAACCCAAGCGAGAAGAGGGAATAGCCACAGAGTTAGAGCAACCAACACTGGCAACCCGAGGCTACCCAGAGAGGCCCATCACTCACGCGCTAGACACTATGCAATGCAAGACTCGATACAAGGCGATAAATGAGCAATAAAGCCACACGTGGGAGAATAACAAAGTAGGTTACTCTCGCACGCAATAGCAACAGTTGATAAGCATTTCAATCAGAATCAATTCAAACAAGTATATACCTGCAACCCTAAGCATTCTATAAACATAATATCAAGAAAACACACAAAATCTCAAAACGACCCCAACTTATCAAACGCTACTACTTCCAAACAAGCCATGAGTTTTGGAAACCGTGTCACGCCCCAACTCGACCCCTCATACAATCAGTCAGGACGCAACGGAATTTCGGCAGTATAACGACAGTAAATAGGACACCGAGGCTCTAAACCAACCTCAATAGAACATCATACATCAACTTCACAAACCATACAACAAACAACTCCTCAATAAAATAACAACATACATCATAACCATATTATACAATAAACAGTCCTCGTTATATGCCTCCGTTCCAACATAATACATTAACCCTTAATATACAATACAAAAACACATTGAGCCAATCTAGCAACCTAATCATAAACACAACAAAAGCTACTAAGACAACATCAACTAATTCATTAACTTATCAACATCTTATACATTATAAACTACAAAGCAGATAAAAGTCTACTAAGTTAATTTACAAGATAATAAAACATGTACGACATCATGGAAAAGACTCTGGAACATAGGACTCATCCACGTACGGCACATTTCCTTCTTCAGGAGGCACATACCCATAGTCAAAATCAGGAACACCTGCATGCATCGAATAATAGAGAGTGAGCTTATATAAAATAAGCTCAGTGAGGACCCGATAGATCTCGAGCAAGGTTTACTAAACTCCTTGGAAATAATCCTTTGAGTCAGTAAACACACAATAACATAAATAATACTATCATCACATAACTATATGACCATTCAATAAAGGATACTCTCTCTAGTTGGTGTAGCTCCAATCGCCATCACGATCTCAACCATTCTTCTTGTAACTCCCCATTACTCACGCACCCGGGGTACCCCCAATAACCTCGCCCTCCATGACACCTCCGTCATGCGAGCTGGAGGCGATCTCTGATAGTCATGCCGTTATCAACCCGACAGCCCGATGCTGCCCGAGAGGTGGCACACACATACCAGAGACCCAGCAATAATAATAAACATCAATCATCAATATTCCGAGAGCTCAGCACCAAAAGAGCCCACTTCCCCTACTCAATAACCAATCAATAAAACCTCAATATAACATCAATATAACATTAAACAGCAAACAACTAAGTTAGATGACAAAGTAGGCCATCTAAGCGAACATGCATTAAACACACAATCAAACTCTAATTTACCCATCAACATCTCACAATTCAATCACTCAACACCACCCAACCATCTAAAGGCATCGTTCAAGAAATTAAAGAATGACAACCTAAACTTCTAAAATTCATAACTTACAATCTACTAATCCAAACATTGCCAAATCAGTTTCTATCACTCACCCATTCAACCTACTACATTAACCCTCTCGGAAATCCACCATAACACCTCCAAATCATGCCCGATAACCCTAAAACCCTAGGATGTCTTGGCTGGATTTTCCGGGTTTTCACACGAACAATGTAATCGAAAATTCGGCATTACAACAGCGCTAACACGTAATTATCAAGTATTTAGAAATCGACGGCAATCGATTTCGATCAACACAACTCATTTAATTCAACTTTGAACATTTTAATCAAAATTAAATACCCGGAAAATAAAAATTATGCTACATCCGACAGAAATTCGTAGTATTAGTATATAACGATCCCTAGCATGCAAGGAGCAATAATCTATCATCAGATTTCAATTCTAACGGTTAAATTTTCATTTATGAGCAAAAACATATAAATGACATTTTGAGATCTAGAATTTTTCTCTCACCTTTGATGCGATAAAAGCTTAGGAATGCGTGCAATGCGTGCCCAACAAGCGGAATCCAACTCGGCACGAAATTCTACGGACAAAAACTAGCTTTTTCTTTGAAAAATTGCTTTGAAAACCTTGAAAACTCCTTGGCTTAATCTCCCATGAAAATCTCGGCCATGTGTGTGAAAATGAGTGTGTTTTTGTGCTTTGTCAATGTGTGTTGATGATATATGCATGAAATTCAAGATTTTAAATGAAAGTCAAAGTTGAAACTTTAGTGTTTTTAGTGTTTTCTTGACTTTAAATGCATTTTCTTGATCACCAAAGTTCAAAACAATTATTCAACACCCAAGCTAGCTCAAGTAAATTATTTTTAGGTGACAAGGAGTTTTACAATCAAACAATTCTACCCGAGTCGGCTTAAAACTCGATTTTCGCAAAAGTCGGTGTAAAAACCCTAATAAATTCCTAAGCCGATTTTAAAACCGTTTTAATCAAACACAAGTCTATTAAAGTCCGTGGACTAGGTCTAGACGGATTAAAAAGACTAGTTTCAAAATTTTAGCGGACGTGTTTCGAAAACACTATTCACTGAAAATCGACGATAAAATTTCTGACTCCGTTTTTGATGAAAATTTCATGAATGCACATTTAGCACGTATTAGGAGTATTAGTACCAAAATCACCATATTATAAGCCATATAGCACATAGACAGGTTAATTCACGCAAATCGAGGCAAATGCACGCAAATCGAGGTAAAGCAGAAAAGTGGGGTTTCACAAACCGACTTCGCCAATCCTCCTAGGTCACCATAAGGCACGTCTAAAGACCCCGAAACCCTACTTTACCCTAGAATTCGCGCAAAGCTCCGATTTTCCCCTTTGCTCGTTTGAACTACAACTATACCAACCAAACACCCAACCAACCTCATAATCGCACCAAAAGTGCTTCCATGGCATCCCGAAACAATGCCAACATGCAAAACGAGAAAACACCAAACTCAACCTAAACGACCCCGACTTTTACCAAGGCATATTTCTCGTTTTTTCCATTACGCAACCTAAACAAACCATGCATTTAGGCATTCTAGCACACCTAGCACATTTTCACATCAACAGACAGCATAACAGCGCAACTTCATCGTTTCAAGGGTTTACTATTCATAAAACACTATTCAATTGATATTTTAAATTGCAATCTCAACATTTAACAGCAGAAAACGTTAAAAAGCTATAAATACACGTTCTACAATTGTCAAGGAACATTCTAGAAACATCAAAACGCTTTAAACAACAATCTACGAATAAAACTCAAAAATCACAAAGTTGACATACATAACATTTAAATACGCAAATAACATGCTTCCCTCACCTTAGGCACTCCTAGTCGCTAGGAAAACAATGTTGGTTGCCTTGGAAACCACCACGCACGAGCTCACGTGAAGATTTGAAGATTTGAAAGGTTGAATTTTTTTTTCTTTTTCCTTCTTGGTTCGGCCTGCTCAAGGTCTGATTTTGCTTTGTTTTTTTTTATTTTGTTATGTTATAAGCTTATTAAGTGACAAGCTTGGTCAAAGGTCAAGGCTACTTGGTCAAATAACTTAAAATTGGTCAAATTGCCTTATTTTGTGCATTTTAAAGCCATATTAACTAAGGAAAAATTAATTATTGCTAACAACAATTAAAATATAAAAATTAAGTCATCTAAATACTAGTTTCACTATTTGCTGAGGATTGGAAACCGTTCTCTATCTATCGCTCCCGAAATGCAATGCATTTTGCAACAACTAAGAAATAACAATTAAATCTAAAAGAATCTAAGAAAATATAATTTCCAGAAAGATAATTTAAAAAAAAATTCACATTCCGGGCTCGGGTATTACAGCATAAATCCATCACAACACATCAATATAGCTTTCAACCACATGGGAGCTCGCTCGGGCTACTTAGACCTCTTTCTTACTAGCCTAAAATGGTTAATCCAAGTTATGTCTTATTCCCATAACTACTTGGTCCTATTTCCTACTAGCCCAAAATGGTATGGGATATTACACACACCCCAGTTAATCATCTGATGTCCTTGTCAGGGGTACATACACCGAGGACCAATAAGAGGTGTAAGATTCTAGAGGTGTCTTCTACACATTTAAGAGGTGGCTCCTACCTCATTCTTGGTGTAGCACTTTGCCCCCACATACCACTTTGTTCCTTCACTGCTTGTTAAAGGATTGGATTAAGGAATTACGCATTAAAGGTAAGTGTGGATTGTTCCCCACCTTTAAAATACCAAGCCGAAATTATTTTTCTTCTACACATTTTATGTCGTAATACGCTTAAACCATTGAAGTCATTTCGTTTCAGATATATGTTATTATGATGTTGTCACAACTGAACACTCTATCACCAAGATTGGTAGATTGTTTTTGCAAAATTATACTTCACTCATCTCAGTACATGTTATGTCATACTCATTGTTTATGAAACTGCATTCTTCTTCTTATTCATCATTTTCGTCGACCACCAACATGTTCATCTTTTATGGTATAATATAATGTTTTCCTTGTAAGGGTCATATTGTTTCGTCTGAAGAAAGAAAATCAATAAGAAAAATATTTGATCAACATCCAATAGGCAATCTAGTATCCGAGCTAACTAAAATACTTTATTGAGGCATATTATCATAGTTTCTTTTCTTCTTGGCTAAAGATTGTTTGTCACAGTTCATGTCTTCATGTTATTACTATGTTTCTACCTTTGCAAGTGCTCGTATTATATCATCTTTCTTGACCCCACGACTCCGAGCTTTATTTCTCAGCCATCGTGAATAACATTTTTCTTTTTTTCCTTTCTTTTTGTTCAGTACACTGATACACCATTTTAAGCAAACTAGAATGTTCCCAAGAAAAATCAATCAGATGCTCTAATAGCATACTTAGAGTACTAAAATGTTTTCAAAGCCTACTCTATTCATAGGGTAAAGGTCATAAATAGTCCATTATTTTTAGTCTAATTGACACTTTCATCCATTATCTTTCCAAATGAACCTTTTAGTCCATTATGTTTAACATTATTGACGTCGTTAGTCCAACTCGTCTTTTTGTCTAATTTTTAACGTTAAAATCACATGACGCTCATGTGTATCGTAATATCTCAATTTTTCAAGGGTAAAATTGGTATTAGTATTCTTAACATATGATGCAGATGCGTTAGATATGTCCAAGCAACAACTTTAAGGGCATACAAGTATGCACCATGTGATTTTAACGTTAAAAATTAGACGAAAAAGACTAGTTGGACTAACGACATCAATAATGTTAAACATAATGGACTAAAAGGTTCATTTGGAAAGATAATGGATGAAAGTGTTAATTAAACCAAAGATAATTGACTATTTATGACATTTACCCCCATTCATATGAATGAATTAGAGTGCCTTATTCATTTGCTAAGTGGTCTAATATACTTTCTAAGTTTATTCATCACCTTGGTAGTAGGTAAACTTGATTAGGACTCTATTAAATTAATTCTAGTTAGGTTTTAAATTAGTTTTTGACTAGATAGTCTTTTCATAGTGGGTAATGGTTTCCTAGAACCATATTCTAATTGGTATAGGATTTTTGTGGATCTATAAATAAGGGTCAGTTGTTTCAATTGACGATATACCAAATATTAGAGTAATAAAGATTTTGTTTAGAGTCTCCATATTATTTTTCTTTATTTTTTTTCTACGATAAAATAGCCTCTTCCATATTCCAACAAAATAGTATCAGAGCTAGGTAAAGATGATGGGGAATGGTACGTTTCCTTCTCAATTTTCTCGCCTCATTAAGGACAATTATAATAATTGATCCATTTGTGTGAAGACTCTCCTTGGCTCACAAGATGCTTGGGAGCTTGTAGAGAAAGGCTATGTGAAACCTAAAGAAAGAAGATGAAGTTTTGAGTCAAAATCAAAAGGATGCATTGAAAAAAAAATCGCAAGAAGGATCAACAAGCTCTCTCTATTATCCATCTATGTTTGGATGAAACTTTGTTTGGAAAAATCTCATGCGCGACTGCTGCCAAACAAGCATGGGAAACTCTCCAAAAATCACAAAAGGGGGTAGACAAGGTGAAAAAGGTTTGTCTACAAATTTTATGAGGTGAGTTTGAATCTCTCTCTATGTGAATAATGGTGAATCTATTTCAGATTATATTTTGAGAGTTTTGTTGGTTTCTAACCAACTAAAAAGATATGGAGAAGATATAAAAGATCTTCATATTGTAGAAAAAATCATTCGTTCTTTGCATCAAAAATATAAATATATTGTTGTAGCCATTGAAGAATCAAAAGAATTAAATGACATGTCCGTTGATGAACTCATGGCCTTATTACAAGCTCATGAAGAAACACACAAGAAGAAGAACCAAGAAGTCTTGGAAATTTTTTTTCAAAGTAATCTCACTTTGAAAAAAGAAGAAAACTTTGGCAATGATGAAATCCAAAGAGGATGTGGTCATGGAGATGGACATGGTAGAAGCCAAGGCCAAAACCAAGGACGAGGACAAAGACGTGGTAGAAGGGGATAATTTAATCAAGAAGAAAAAAATCAAAATTCGTATAAACCTTGGTGTGGGAGAGGCAATTATTCAAGACAAAGGTACGACAAATCGCAAATTCAATGTTACAATTGTAAAAAATATGGTCATTAGACTAATGAATGTAGAAGTAATCCTAAAGTCGTGGATGAAAAAAAGAATTTTGCTAAAAGACAAGAAGAAGAAGAAGAGATTACCTTGTTGGTGACTTATCATGGCGCATAAGATGAAAGAGATACTTTATGGCATCTTGATACAAGTGCAAGCAACCACATGATTGGACAAATAAGCATATTCACAGAACTCGATGAAACTGTGAAGGGCAATGTTAAATTTGGAGATGCCTCTATGATCTCGGTGGAAGGAAAAAGTAAAATTCTAATCCATTTGAAAGATGGAAACATCGTTTTATTCTTTAATTTTATTATGTGCCAAAATAAAACTAACATTTTGAGTATGGGTCAACTTCTTGAGAAAAATTACACAATTTTATTGGAAAATAAACATTGTGTAATAAAGGATGAAAATAATTTTTTGATAACAAAAGTGTCCATGACAAGAAATATATTGTTTTTATTAAATATTCAAAATGATGTTGCAAAATGTCTTAAAGCTTGTGTTAAAGAACTTTCTTGGTTATGGCACTTGAGAATTAGACACAAATTTTGGAAATCTTTCTTTAATGTCAAGAAAAAATATGGTGCATGGATTTCTTTCCATCAATCATCCAGAACAAATTTGTGAGGGATGTCTTTTTGGAAAACAAGCTTGAAAAAGTTTTTCAAACAAGACTACATCAAGAGCAACAAGACCACTATAAATTGTCCATACTAATATTTGTGGGCTAATCAATCCTTGATCCTACGGAAAAAATAATTTTTTTTTCTTTTTATTGATGTTTATAGCTGTAGGACTTGGGTTTACTTTTCAAAAGAAAAATCTAAAGCTTTTTACAAGTTCAAGAAATTTAAAGCTCTTGCTATAAAAGAAAATAGTTGGGAGATCAAAGCTTTAAGATCTGATAGAGGCGGATAATTCACATCAAGAGAATTCAATAATTTTTGTGAAGAGATTGACATTTGATGCCCTTTGATAGCTTCTTGATCACTTCAATAGAATGGAGTTGTCGAGAGAAAAAATAAAGTGGTTCTTGAGATGGTTCGAAGTATGTTGAAGTTTAATTGAATACCTAAAGAATTTTGGGCTAAAGCAGTTGATTGTACAGTCTATCTGTTGAATCATTGTGTCACAAAGAGTCTCTCTGACAAGACACCATTAGAAGCATAGAGTGAAAGAAAGCCAACTGTGGGGCCTGGTTCCGAGTAATACATATTTTATTGGCATGCATTTATTTAGTTACTATTTGAATTTATATTTACTTGACTTATCTGTTATTTCGTTGAATCTATAATTGCATGATAATAGCATAATTGGATTGGTAGAGAATAGCATAAATGTAATTAGCATGAATTAAAGCATTTTGAAGGTCATTTAGCAAATGAGATTATTATAATTAACATGTGGCTCATATTTAATTTTCAAACTTAAATAGCCACCACACAAAATTAGAAATAGCAAGCAAAAAAAAAAAAAAATATATATATATATATATATATATATATAAAAGAATAAGGAGAGTGGATCAGGTGAGGGGAAAAGAGGAGAAAATTAGGGCAAAGAAGGAAGAATAGGAAAATAAAGGAAACGCTTGCAATTGTAGTCAATTCCTTGCTTCTTTGAGCATCTTCTACTACACTAAGGTGAGATGACTCATTTCTTTGTGCATCTATGGTTACTTTAAAAGTGGTAAGTTAGTGTTTATGTTATATAATGGCAAGATAAGCTAGTACATGTGTTCATAAGTGGTTATCTTGCATTAAACTTGAGTTATAAGTTGATTCTTTATGGACATGAGAATTAAGTTTACTTGTGACTTGTGTACTAGTTGTATGCTATATGTGTACCTTTTGTTGCACTAGTGACTTGTGTACTAGTTGTATGCTATATTTACTTGGTGTAGTGGTAAAGGTGTTGATTATTGGGTGGAAATGTTGTGCTGCTTGTAAATAATTGCTTTGCTCTGCCTTTGTTAGTCGAGTAGAGTTGGGTGAGTCAGTCGTCCGGCTTACTCGTCCGACCTTTTATGTAATTGCCGGGCGAGTAAGTCAGTTGATTCCCTCAACCGACCTCCTCGACCGACTCCCACTGCACTTCAATTGCATTTCATGTTATAAATGTGTTCTAGAGCACTGATGTGCATTGAAGGGTAACCTACTTTGCTACTTTTACTTATATGTGAATTAATTTATCTCTATCAATTGTGAATGTGTTATCGAGTGGTTCCATTTATCGAGGCACGGTAGTGTCGTGTCTCTGCTGGTCGGTGACGGGCGGTCCATGTGATACCCTGAACCCGACATATACTTAATAGCATTTAATTGTATTTAATTACATAATTACATTAATTTATTCCTTCATTTTGAGGAATGATTTTCATAATTCTTTTTAAATATTTAGATAATAGTTTAATTAGTTATTTTAAATGAATATTAACTATTTTGATTATTTTTAATATTCGGTTTCGTTTTCTTGCATTATTGACTTTGTTTTCAACTAAATAGCTAGTTTTGACTTTTTAAATAGACCATTTGTGAGGACCTGAGCGTTCATTGCATGTTCATTCAATTATTTTAATCATTATTTGAAAAATAATATATGCATTTACAAGACTCATTTAGTGTTTTAAACTAAAATTGCATTTAAAGTTCATTTAAATTGCATCTTGTTGACTTTTCACCTTCTTTGACCAAACTCGTTGACTTTTCATCTACATTGACCAACTAGGACAAGGTGAAAATTTTTGAAATGTTTAATGAAGGGCAAACTTGGGATTAGAAATAAAATGCAAGGTTATGTTAGTCAAAATTTTGGGTCAACTTTGGAATTAAATCTGAACCAATTGAGAAAGATTTAAGTGTTGAATTATATATGGTTGGAAAGCTATATGAATTTAGTTTCTAGGGCTTCAAACCATTCAAGAATTGGAGTTTTCTAGAAGAAGTTATGATCATTTTCGTAAGGTGGCGCAGAACTGTTTTGGTGTACACGGGTTTGACCGAAGACTTTATCCTTTGACTTTCATTAAAACTTATAAATCACCAAAAAAATCCCAAAATTGCTCATCTTCTTCTTGCTTCAGCCCGTGACCAGTCCAAACTCTAGGAATAGTAGATTTTTCACTATTTTGCTTATATCTGGAGCTAGAAGCTGAACCAAGATGCAAACCAAGAATTTTCGGACTCGTGTCGACGTCTATCATTTTTCTACCAATCATTTTTGCCTTTATTTTGCGAAACAAATGTGAGGGAATTTTTTTTCAAATCTTCCAAAGTTCATTTTTATGTTATAAAATGCTAGGATTACATATGTATCTTGCTAAATAGGTGTTAGAGAAGACTTTACCGATTAATTCCTTATATAGAACATATTTTGTTGAAATTGGCTATTTTGAGTTGTTCAATGATTTATATGCCTAAGTTGTGTTTAATCTTGATTCTTAGCTTTTATATAATGCTCATATATGTTAATGAACCTATCTAGCATAATAAAATAACTTGAGATTGCAAAATGGAGCAAAAAATGGAGAATGTAGCTTGCTGAATTTTTCTCTTTTTGGGCGTTTTGGGACTGTTTCGTTGGGCAGTTTTTGTGCACCCATTAGATTTCCTATTTTATGCTATTATATGGTTTATAAGCCTTTTATTAGATAGGGAAAAATGTTGGTAGTTGAAGGGCCATGGTGGTTTGGGTAGAATAAGCTAAATTGTTGGTGTTTTTTAGTTGAAATGGTTGGTTTAGGTGCAAATGTGTGCTCCTGTGTGGTGTGTAATCTCTACGCTTGTAATGGTGACCTTTGGGCTGCCTTGGAGTTATAACAGTAGCATGCTAAGGTTGTGTGGTTATAGGTGGAGGTTAGAATGACTTTGATTGCATAAGTTGCTATAATTGAGCTAGTATTGCCTACTTAGCTATTGTTCGCGTTGTTATATTTGGTTGTGAATGATGTCTATAAGGTTTCTTATGATAAATATGTGTTCTATTACATGCTAGGTGGATCCATTGAGCCCAAACTTGCATCAGGGAAACTGGTAGAGGTGAGGAAGAATCATTTTATATTCATTTTGTTTGAATGTTAGGATTTATGTTGAGTTTTGCAATTGTTGTATATTGTGATATAAATGCTTATGAATGCTTCTAAAACCTTCTAAAATGATTAGTGAACATTCTTTTTCAAGCTATTGGCATAGTTTATGGGTAGATTTTGAAATGACAAGTTAAAGAAGACAATGCTTAGTGTAAATTTTAGGGTTTTGATAAAATGTGATTTAGGGATTGATTCAATGCTATAGTTAGGTGCTATAGATATTAGTGAAGATAGTCTAATGACCCCATGTAGTTTAATTGCTCGGAACTTAGTTAAAATGCGAAATTAGCAAAATTTACAAAGGGGTTTCGGGTGTAAGGTAAATCTGGGTTGATTTGGGCATTATATTTGGTGTTCTTAGGGTAAGTAGGAACTAAATATGCTTTTCTAACTCTCAGTTGAGCTTCGATTAAGGTACTTGTAGTACAAACGTACAAAGGGGTAATCGGGGCTTTTATGACAAACACAGTATTTGGATAGTTTTGAGGGTCCTAGGGATGCCATAAAGTGTAATTAGAAGTATGGAATAGCTCGCTTGTGAATCTAGAACCTTGTCTTTCGATTTGAAGCCAATTAGCCTAAGTTAACAAAGGGGAAAAATGGAAAGTTGGTTGTTTTGCACACCTATTGACTTGTAGATGCTTATAATGTGTTTAAATGCATTTCTAAGGTAATTGTGAGCTTTGGGTAAAGTTTTGTGAGAAATATGCCATTAACCCCTTTATGTTCATATAGCTAATTTCATGCTAACGCTTATATCTTAATTGTTTTCGAGGGCAACCTACTTTGTTGTCCCTCCTATGTGTTATTGCTTTATATTATTGTTATATTGTCATTGGATTTAAGTGTATTGCATAGTGGTTGCGCAACCATAGTGTCAGGGGCAGATGTATTGGATATCGACTGGGTGGCAGCGGGATTGCCAGTGGATATTCGATCTCCGTGCTCGAGTCCCTCACTCGCCTGGTCCGAAGATTGCCAAGAGGTGTTGGGTCGTAGGATTTTCGGGGTACATCCGGAGTACTCCCACTGGAGTGTTTGGGGTTTATACCAACACATTGATTGAGGTTCGTAGATCGAGGTTCGTGGTTCGTGATTCAAGATCAAGTGAATTTTGGAGTGTTTGGGGTTAAAGTGAATTGTATCCTTTTCAATGTGTGGTATCTTATTGCTTATTTGTCATGATAATCGTTTAATGGTTTTACTTGTATATAACTGTTGCATTGCACGAATCCCCTTATAAATGCTTCTCGTATACTTTTCCCCTCCCTCACTAGGTATACATGATTGTATACTTACTCCTCATTACCCACCCTTCAGGAAAGGTCGTGCTAGCAGGAAATTTCGTGTTTACATGATAGTTCGTGGTTGAAGAGTTACCTTAAGTGTTATGTGGCTTGAGTTGCAAAAGTTGTAAAGTTTTACTTCCATGAATTGTATATACTCGATGTATAAAGAAATATAATTTATGTTTAACTAGGTCATTAGAGTGGTATGATAACATAGTTTATGTAATAGGTTGATAAGGTTTAAATTCATTGCACGTTTATGCTTGTCTAAAGGAAAATAGTTAGGATAGCCGTTGAATTTGGAAATGTATAATTGTTTGAGTTTGTTTGTTGAGAACCAAGGCTCGGATGGCCTTGAGGAAATGTTGAATGTTTGGACACGGTACTGGTCCATTTATATTTGTGTGCAGGTGAACTGTTTATCATATAAACAGGGGAGTCTCTGTCCGTTTTTCCTAAATTGTGTGCCCGAGTTTGGATTTAGGTTGAGTATATCATGTTTAATAGAATTATTGATCTCATGAGGGGTTGGGGTATTACAGGTTGTATCAGAGCTTAGTTAGCTCTCAGTCAGGACAGGGTCCTCGGTCTGTTGGGTAGTAAGCCTTGAATGTGTGCTAGTTAAGTGTGTCTTGGAAGTGTAGGGTTGTATGTGAGATTGTGTGTCTTGACTTGAATGTGTGCATCCATGTGATATAATTGTGCGTTATGTGTTAAATGCGTGTTAAGTGAAGTGAAATGACTAAATGTGAATCGAATTGACCTTGTAAATTGAAGTAACCTCGTGAATTGTTATTTGCTTGAATCATTGCTTGTAATGTGTGTATTTGAATGTCTTGAATTGGTTGTGTTGTGATTTGAATTGATTATGTTGTGATTCGCACTTGAATAACTTTGTTGATTAGACTGTTTTTATAAACTCTTTTATAATCATGCTTTCATAATAGTTTAAAAAATGTTGATACATATGTGATATCTTGGCATTCATACATAATCCGTCAAAATGGTAAGAAAGACTTATTCCTTCCCCTGAAGAGAAGAGATTAGTAGCAGGCCCTCCAAGTTGTGTGGATTAGCGGAATGAGAAGCAGTTGATCAGCCTTTAATTGGGAGTTAGTGTTTATAGTTATAGCTCAGTTATTGAGATTCTTCTCAAGCATTCCTCTATGCTTAGCAGTCAGAAATTAGTAGCTTCTTGGGGATTTTTATATGACAGTTCTCTAGAGCATTTCATTAATATTTTCTTGTTGGGCATTCTTCTGGTACTTTCTTATTGGCACTCCTCAACAAGTTTCGTATTTTGGGTTCTATGCTGAATGATTACTCTGTATTACCTGTGGTATTCTGTGGATTTTTCATTAGGTTCCCTTAATGGTAAATTCGTACTATATTCTCACTCAGCTTTCTCGTCTAGCCGGGGATCTATATTCAGTATTCAACTTGATTTTCTTATTGGATACACGGTATTTTCTTTGGTATTTTCTTTGATATTCCCTTTGACATTGCTATTAGCATTCGATAGCGGTACTCGGGATTTATTTGGTTATTCTATTGGGTATTTCCCTTGAGGACTTTTAATATTTATATATATCGATATACATGCTTGGATCCTTATTTGGATACTTCTGGAGCTATTAATTGCAAGACGTCTCTTGAGTTTTTTTGAAGTATGTTTGACCGGGTTTCTTGCTTGGAGTTTTCTAGGTATTTTCTTAGCACTCCTAACAGGGAACTCTTCTGTGGCATTCTCAACCGGTGGGATTCTTATTCGGATTTCGAGCTAGTATTCTCATTTGAGCCTTTATTTGGCTTTCTTACTTTGAAATTCTCAAGCGGTGGCATTTGAATTCATAATAGGCCTCTTACGAGTCTCATTATTCAAGGCCTTGCTTAGCAACCGATGAAGAGTAACCAAAGTTGGACTTTAGTGGATGCTGAGTTCTATTGGAAAAAGAATTGCAAGGAAACAATTGTTTTAAAAGGGGAAGGATGTGATATCCCGAACCCGACATATACTTAATAGCATTTAATTGCATTTAATTACATGCTTACATTAATTTATTCCTTCATTTTGAGGCATTATTTTTATAATTCTTTTTAAATATTTAGATAATAGTTTAATTATTTATTTTAAATGAATATTAACTATTTTGATTATTTTTAATATTCGGTTTCGTTTTCTTGCATTATTGACTTTATTTTCAACTAAATAGCTAGTTTTGACTTTTTAAATGGACCATTTGTGAGGACCTGAGCGTTCATTACATGTGCATTTATTTATTTTAATCATTATTTGAAAATTAATATATGCATTTACATGACTCATTTAGTGTTTTAAATTAAAATTGCATTTAAAGTTCATTTAAATTGCATCTTGTTGACTTTTCACATTCTTTGACCAAACTAGTTAACTTTTCATCTACATTGACCAACTAGGACAAGGTAGGAATTTTGAAATGTTTAATGAATGGCAAACTTGGGATTAGAAACAAAATGCAAGGTTAAGTTTGTAACACCCCGATCCCTCACTGAACCGGGACTTCTATTAATCAAATCATTCTCAACCCAATTCCAAAACCCGGACACGAAATTTAGGAAAAAACAAATGGAGTTTTCCCTATATATAGGACTATCTAGAAACCTGCAAACTTCAACATACAACCACAAGACCATAATCTACAACCTCAATCCATTTCATCCTTACAAGCATGCAAGCCAACTAGACAACAAAGTAAAGATTACAAGTTATTACAACATTACAAACCATTCATAATTATCAATACATTCTAAACTTAACTTTACAATTACAAAACTAAATTCAATGACAATCCACGTAAGCCAGCATAATCAACACGAAACTCTCAAGCCTTCTTTTCTACCTCAGATAGCACTGATCTTAAAAGGTGTTAGAAATGAGGATGAGTATACAATGAGTATACAACATGTATACTCAGTGAGGGAAGTGATACAACATACCGAGAAATGCTTTCGTGAGATGCAACGAGGATAATAACATATACAACACAAAATAACAAAGCTATTTAGACAAGTATTTAATCACGTATAAAAAGGATACGGTTCCACATTTGTCTTCAATCACGAGCCACGAGCCAAGATATTCAAGTAAGTGCCGGCAAAACCCTTATTCCTCCAAAAATGGGGTACTCCGGATGTACCCCGATCCTACGATCCTTTCTCCTGAGGTAGGTCCATATTCCCAGCAGGTGAATCACGCATCTGGGATAGTGGAGTATACTCAGCGAGAGAAAGGGAATAGGCACCATGGTAGTCGAGGGAGCACGGCAAGCCCAATGCCGCATGTGTTTCTCGACGCTACCATGTCTGAAAAGGTTGCGCAACCCCGAAACAAGATCACGAGAGCCAAGTATATCAAATACCACATAAGAGGAATGACAAAGTAGGCCGCCCTCGCAGTTAATCACAAATAACACGAAAAGACTCAAAATAACACGTAAAATAATACATATAAACTTTATCAATTACTAAATAATTCAATTTAGAAATAATAAATCAAGTTAAGATGCACAGAAGAGATGAAGACTCCCTCACCTTGGACTAAGCCAAGAATCCCCTCATACCTTCTCCAATTGCATGCATTAAAGCTAGAATTCAAATAGAATTCATAATTAAGAACAAATTAGATTTAATTGCAGTTAAACTAACACACACTCTTTAAGGTTAATTTTAAGCCTACTTTAAGATTTCTAATATGCATTACATTACCTTAGCTACATAACATATCTTGGTAATACTTCTTAATTCACTTAGCTTGCATTCCCTATCGAACATTCCACATAACATACACGGGGTTCCAACTATCTACATTCACTAAGCAACACTAGTTACACTAAGTTAAAGCAATAATTCTAGCATTACACTCATTCATATTCAAGCAACATTTTCTAGTTTAACATAAAGCACAAAGATAAGTTAAGATGCTTTAGTTGACAACTTACACTTTACTCAATCTAACTAAATTTCATTAACTCTTAACTACGATTAAAATTCAAGAAAATAGTATTCAAACCAAGCTTAATACATTAAAGGCACTAGATAGTATGCTTTAAAATTACACTTTAGTTACTAAGTTATAACATGCTAATTACTCAATGACAACTCAACTAAATTATGTTCAAACTTCTAACAACATTACACTAAACTACTTTAACTACATAAATAACTATTATGACACTCCTTAATTCATGAATCTTGCATTCGTTCTCATACATCTCATTAAGCACATACGGGGTTCTAAAGCATTTAACTTCGCTAGGAGCATTATTTACATTCATTAAACTAAGATTACCAAGCTAACCCATCCAAAGCACTAAAATCACTTAACTTAATTTACAAGACTTGACCACATTCTTGAGTTTCCTAACTTGCAATAACTCCCTTTCATAGCTAATACTAGCATTCATGGAACTACTCTTCCTCTTAATTCACTAGATGGCAAGTAACTATTTCCAATTCAATTGAGCATTCACACATAACCACCATTCATCACCATTAAGCTTCTTACTACCTAAAATTACTCATTATTCACTAGAACCAACCATCAAGGCATCTTAAACCTGTAGCAAGATAAGTTGAAATTTTAGTCTACATTGGCTTGAATTTACGGCTTCGGTTACCAGCCCAATTGTTCTCCAAAAATTCTGAAACTCCACAGAAATGTAGTTCATTGAATGTAAATGGGTTTAGCCTCAAACGAATCTCTATTCGGAGTTATATTCAATGAGATATGGCCTCTCCAAAATCATCACGCAATCTGCCGTGCACCAGCGCGAGAATCCAAATGCTACTGTAATGGCCCTATAACTACCCTTTAACAACATAATTAAATCTTGAGACTGAAAGAGAAATTGTTCCCCTAGGTCTCAGCTACAACATATCCAAAATTTAGCCATTTTCAATAACGTTTGCTAGGTCAAACTGCCTCTGCAATCCAGGCGCAACCTGCCAGAAAATTCAGAATCTTGCACTACTCCTGTTTTAGCTATTTCTTGCTTCCTTGGCATACTACCACCATTACTCACTATGTATATGATGTAAACCACTTTTTTTGATATATATACAAACACTTCGTCTTCAACAATTAATCAAAGAAGCCAACTTCAACTACAACCAAAGCCAAACACCAAGGCTAGCAATTCATGCATTAGAAAGCTACCACAACATTTCATACACTAAATACCTCATTAAACATGCATTACAAGCTTCATGTTCACTTATCTACACATGGCATACATGTATATACAACAAGAAATCAGCCAAGGATGCAAGCATGGATGAACCCTCACCTTAAGTTGAAAAATTTGCACACAAACAAGCTCAAATCACCTAACCAATCAACTACAATCAAAATCCTAACAAACAACCAACTAATCAAGTTCAACACAAATTCTAACAACCATTCTAACTTTATCTACAAAAGCTCTTTTTTGCATTTCCTAACAAGTCACAAGCTACCGAGCAACAAGGCAATACCACAAGTTCACCACTCACTTAATAACCATTTTTGGCACCTAACCAAGCTCTAGAAGCACACACAACACCTACACGACTCAAAATGCTAAAATGCCCATTTGCAAATTCCAACCAAAAGGCTATCTTTCGAGCAACGGAATGATACTACGAGCATACCAAGCATTCATTAATCACTAACCAAATACAATGAAACTCTACAAGCACCTAAAACACTCAAACGAACCAATTACACAAAATGACCCTTTTATGTTCCAATTCAAATTTCTCAATTCTAGCAATATTTAATCCGTTTAAATGATACATTTAGTATGCTAAGCATTCATGGTACCTAATCAAAGCAATAAAACGCAAATTGGATTGAAAAAACTCAATTTTCGGATTGTACTATTCATAACACTATTCATCATCTTCTACCTCTAACCATCTTTAAAATTTGAGCAAAACACATGAAAAAAACTCTAAAAGTTTGTTCTACTATATTTCTAGACACTAATCCATGCATTAGAAGCCTCAAAACAACAATTATCAACAATTACATAAAATCACCATAGCTAGATATTCAATAAAATGCACCTTAAAATGCTTCTCTTACCTTGGTAAAGCTAAGAAAGGAAGAAAATTGGCTAGAGACACCTTTGATCTTAGCTAAAATGGCTGAAAATTGAGAAAAATACCAATCCCTAGCTCCTAGCTTGTTTTCTCTCTACTCCTAGACGATGGTTTCCTTCTTTTTTTTTATGTTTTGGCTCTTATTATGTTATATAGATAATAGACTAAGGAAATAATGAGTTGGGTTGGTAAATTAGGTCTAATTAAACATATTTAAGGATCTAATAAAAATCCAAAGTCTAGCTAATTCACTAGAAGCCCAAATAAAAATTCTACAAAAAATTACTATTCTTTCGTAATACTATTCATTCAGGACACTAATATTTTTATATATCACGTTCTCGACATGTTATGCACATAGTTCTAATGGACGAAATACGTCTAATAAGGTAAGTAATAAATGAAAATTATAAAATTTGAAAAATAAAATAGTCAAATTTTACACCCCGAACACTATTCATTTGTTATACTAATCAATTTTCTACCAACCTTTTCGAAACACCATGCACATAAAAATTATGAACGTATGTATGAAAATAAACATATAATGAAAATAAAATTTAAAATTTAAAAAATAACATACTTCAAAAATCACCCCGGACTCGCAACTTATTTTAAAATGATGAAAACTAATTTATTAGACATAAGAAAGTAATATCACATTTTACAAATAACAAAATAAGAGATTAAGCATTTTATATAATTTAATTAAATGCTAATTACACATTTAAAGAAATACTAAAAGTAAAGTTACTATATATATATATATATATATATATATATATATATATATATATATATATATATATATATATATTAAAATAAACACTTAAATTCAACTAATCAATTAATTTAACACATAAATATATGCAAATAGATACTATTCACTATATGCTAGGTCTGGGGTATCACAAAGTTAATCAAAATTTTGGGTCAACTTTGGAATTAAATCTGAACCAATTGGAAAAGATTTAGGTGGTGAATTATATATGGTTGGAAAGCTCTACGAGTCTAGTTTCTAGGGCTTCAAACCATTCATGAATTGGAGTTTTCAAGTAGAAGTTATGGTCGTTGTCGTAAGGTGGCACAGAGCTATTTTGGTGTACACGGGTTTGACCGAAGACTTGACCCTTTGACTTTCATTAAAACTTATAAATCACCAAAAAAATCCTAAAATTGTTCATCTTCTTCTTGCTTCAGCCCGTGACCAGTCCAAACCCTAGGAATAGTAGATTTTTTCACTATTTTGCTTATATCTTGAGCTGGAAGAGGAACCAAGATGCAAACAAAGCATTTTCGGACTCATGTCGACATCTAGCATCTTTCTACCGATCGTTTTTGCCTTTATTTTGTGAAACAAAGGTGGGGGAATTTTTTTTCAAATCTTCCAAAGTTCATTTTTCTGTTATAAAATACTAGGATTACATTTGTATCTTGTTAAATAGGTGTTAGATAAGACTTTACCGATTAATTCCTTATATAGAACATATTTTGTTGAAATTGGCTATTTTGAGTTGTTCAATGATTTATATGCCTAAGTTGTGTTTAATCTTGATTCTTAGCTTTTATATAATGCTCATATATGTTAATGAACCTATCTAGCATAATAAAATAACTTGAGATTGCAAAATGGAGCAAAAAATGGAGAATGTAGCTTGCTGAATTTTTCTGTTTTTGGGTGTTTTGGGGCTGTTTCGTTGGGTAGTTTTTGTGCACCCATTAGATTTCCTATTTTATGCTATTATATGGTTTATAAGCCTTCTATTAGATAGGGAAAAATGTTGGTAGTTGAAGGGCCATGGTAATTTGGGTAGAATAAGCTAAATTGTTGGTGTTTTTTAGTTGAAATAGTGGGTTTAGGTGCAAATGTGTGCTCCTGTGTGGTGTGTCATCTATACGCTTGTAATGATGACCTTTGGGCTGCCTTGGAGTTATAATAGTAGCATGCTAAGGTTGTGTAGTGATAAGTAGAGGTTATAATGACTTTGATTGCATAAGTTGCTATAATTGAGCTAGTATTGCAAACTTAGCTATTGTTCTCGTTGTTATATTTAGTTGTGAATGATGTCTATGAGGTTTCTTGTGATAAATATGTGTTCTGTTACATGCTAGGTGGATCCATTGAGCCCAAACTTGCGTCATGGAGACTGGTAGAGGTGATGGAGAATCATTTTATATGAATTTTGTTTGAAAGTTAGGGTTTAAGTTGAATTTTGTAATTGTTGTATATTGTGATATAAATGCTTATGAATGCTTCTAAAACCTTCTAAAATGATTAGTGAACATTCTTTTGCAAGCTATTGGCATAGTTTACGGCTAGATTTTGAAATGGCAAGTTAAAGAAGACAATGAATAGTATAAATTTTAGGGTTTTGATAAAATGTGCTTTAGGGATTGATTCAATGCTATAGTTAGGTGCTATAGATATTAGTGAAGATAGTCTAATGACCCCGTGTGGTTTACAGAGGGGTTTCGGGTCTAAGGTAAATCCGGGTTGATTTGGACATTATATTTGGTGTTCTTAGGGTAAGTAGGTACTAAATGTGCTTTTCTAACTCTCGGTTGAGCTTCGATTAAGGTACTTGTAGTACAAACGCACAAAGGGATAATCGGGGCTTTTGTGGCAAACATAGTATTTGGATAGTTTTGAATGTCCTAGGGATGCCATAAAGTATAATTAGAAGTATGGAATAGCTCGCTTGTGAATCTTGAACCTTGTCTTTCGGTTTGGAGCCAATTAGCCTAAGTTAACAAAGGGGAAAAATGGAAAGTTGGTTGTTTTGCACACCTATTGACTTGTAGATGCTTATAATGTGTTTAAATGCATTTCTAAGGTAATTGTGAGCTTTGGGTAAAGTTTTATGAGAAATATGTCATTAACCCCTTTATGTTCATATAGCTAATTCCATGCTAACAAATCTTAATTGTTTTCGATGGCAATCTACTTTGTTGTCCCTCCTATGTGTTATTGCTTTATATTATTGTTATAATGTCATTGGATTTATTGGATTTAAGTGCATTGCATAGTTGTTGCGCAACCATAGTGTCAAGGACAGATGTATTGGATATCGACTAGGCGGCAGCGGGCTTGCAAGTGGATATTCGATCTCCGTGCTCGAGTCCCTCACTCGCCTGGTTCGGAGATTGCCAAGGGGTATTGGGTCGTAGGATTTTCGGGGTACATCCAAAGTACACCCACTGGCGTGTTTGGGGTTTATGCCGGCACATTGATCGAGATTCGTGGATTGTGGTTCGTGATTCAAGATCAAGTGAATTTTGGAGTGTTTGGGCTTAAAGTGAATCATATCCTTTTCAATGTATGGTATCTTATTGCTTATTTGTCATGATAATCGTTTAATGGTTTTACTTGTACATAACTGTTGCATTGCATGAATCCCCTTATAAATGTTTCCCGTATACTGTTCCCCTCCCTCACTGGGTATACATGATTGTATAATTACTCATTATTACCCACCCTTCAGGAAAGGCTGTGCTAGCAGGAAAGTTCGTGTTTACACGATAGTTCGTGGTTGAAGAGTTACCTTAAGTGTTATGTGGCTTGAGTTGCAAAAGTTGTAAGATTTTACTTCCATGAATTGTATATACTCGATGTATAAAGAAATATAATTTAAGTTTAACTAGGTCATTAGAATGGTATGATAACCTAGTTTATGTAATAGGTTGGTAAGGTTTAAATTCATTGCATGTTCGTACTTGTCTAAAGGAAAAGAGTTAGGATAACCGTTGAATTTGGAAATGTAAAATTGCTTGAGTTTGTTTGTTGAGAACCAAGGCTCGGATGGCCTTGAGGAAATGTTAAATGTTTGGACACGGTACTGGTCCATTTATATTATGTGTGCAAGTGAACTGTTTGTCCTATAAACAGGGGAGACTCCGTCCGTTTTTCCTAAATTTTATGCCCGAGTTCGG
Source organism: Ehretia macrophylla (assembly GCA_037974665.1). Classification (NCBI taxonomy): domain Eukaryota; kingdom Viridiplantae; phylum Streptophyta; class Magnoliopsida; order Boraginales; family Ehretiaceae; genus Ehretia; species Ehretia macrophylla. Next base: position 10,469,263 of record CM075775.1, on the reverse strand, counting down.
ATTTGGGTTGAGTGTAGCATGTTTAATAGAATTTCTGATCTCATGAGGGGTCGGGGTGTTACATGCCAGCTGTTGGTTACACGACCTCTGCGTCCTATTCTCTCACTTGCTTAGTCGGTGAAGGCCTCAGAATGTTGGGTCGTAGGTTATCCGGGTATATCTGGAGTACACCCACTGGTGATATAAGGTGATTATCGATATCATAAATGCATTGGAGCAAAGGATGTGGGAGTAATAATGTGGATCGAGAACCGTATCCTTACATTGAGTGTTTAATGTTTACCTATTGCGTGGCTTGATTTATTTGGCTTATATGTATCATGAAAAGAGTTTGCGAAACCTTCTAATGCCTTGCCCCAATTGAGGCTGAGTTTGAGTCTCAAAAAGTAGGGAATGAATCCTATACTTGACTTGTCTAGATGCTAGTTATGTGTTTTTTCCAAGATTGTATATGTCTATGTTGTAATAAAGAATTTTGGTTGTGTTTCATGTAAATAACTTATACTATCTAGTTGAGTTAGAAAACTTTGTATCAAGTGCAAATGTGTGAACTTGTTGGAACGTTGTACTCGTGCCCTTATGTATAATGATGGTAATCGGAATGCATGCATTTTATCTTGAAAAGTCTAATATTTAGGTATTGTATTGTATTGTAAGGCTAGCGCCTGTCGCATCCGGACTTGATCCTAGGCGGGGTTGGGTCAGGGTGTGACACCTTTAGGTGGTATCAGAGCATAGATTGCATGAGCCAGGATAGGACTCTCGATCTGTGAGGTAGTGGTCTAAATGTGAATGTGTGCACACATAATGTGGTAAACGTGCAATAAGTGATAATAACTTCATGTGACCAATGTGTATTACGTGGTAAATGCTCTTGATGTGATATTTTTGCATGAGTCTTTTGTATATCTGTTATGCATACTTGTTATAACACGTGAACCTTCTAGTGATTAAAGATGGCGGAAAGAGTTAATAGGTCCAGGGGTAAACCCCAAAGGTATAATACTACAGAAGGAACCGGAGAAGCGAGACGACAACCTATTAATGAGCAGGTTCTAGACAAAATGACTGGAACCATGGATCGTATGGCTTGGGTGCTAGAACGACAAGAGTAGCGAGGGTCTAACAACCCGGGGAATAGAAATGGTGGAAATAATAGTAGCGATGGTAACCGGGGTTATGGAAATGGAAACGGTAATGGTAGTGATAATCAACTGCAGAGGATTTTGCGTTATGGGCCGCAAAGATTCCAAGGGGAGCCCGATGATGTAAAAGCTGAGGCATGGTTGGAGCAAATTGAGAAAATTTATAATGTACTTGAATAGTCTAACGAGAAAAAAATTACTTTTGAGTGTTCTTGCTTGACGGGGATGCGGAACAATGGTGAAGAACAGTGAAACTACGATGGGAACAACATAATACTCCTTACTTGTGGGCAAATTTTGTAAAGGAATTCCGAGACAACTACGTTCCTAAGTTTGCATGAGAAAGAAGAGATGAATAATTAATGTCATTAAAGCAGTGTAACATGACTGTAGCTTAATATGAGGCCATATTCAATAGGTTGTCTCACTATGCACCTGCGCTAGTGTAATCTATATTGGGATGAATTCAGAGATTTATTCGTGGGTTGAGGCCTGAGATATAAGATAACTTAGTCCCCTTACAGTTCTCTACTTATAATGATGCTCTAAATGTCGTAGCAAGAGTTGAGAAACGAAATCTGAAGTTAGAGCAGAGTCAAGTCAGCCAAGCAAGAGACCTTACCAGTCCCAGGGTCAGAGTCAACAAAGGTCCTTCCAGCTTCAAGGACAACAGAGGCCGAGCCAGAGCCAGAATAGATTGATCGTGATGGTTTCTCAACAGGGCAGTTCTGCCATTTCTTCATATAGAGCTTCATCTGGTAGTAATACCGCTAGTCTAACCCAGCAGTGTACTCATTGTAATCGTAAGGGTCAGACCGAAGCTAAATGTTGGAGGAAAACTGGAAGGTGTACCAGCTGTGGCAGTAACCAACACCGGGTCAATGATTGTCCTAAATTTAAGAATGTTTAGGGGCAAGTTTTTGGTCAGGGTGCCCAGGGTAGACCTGCAGGCCAAGCTCCCACCTAACGACTCTAGGCTAGAGTGTATGCTATCGATCAACAGGAGCTACCAGAGGCAGCTGCAGTGGTTGTGTAACGCCCCGATCCCTCACGAGACCGGAGACTCTAATAACCAAGCTATTCTCAACCCAATTCCAACCCGGTCTCAAAATTTTAGGGAAAAACGGACAGAGTCTCCCCTGTACCATGGACATTCTGAAAACCTTTAAGCATTCAAATAAAACCACGAAGCAATAGGAACAACATTTCTAATTGAAATCCCAACTTCAAGGCCATCCGAGCCTTAAGCAACACAAGACAATATAAATACATACAAGCATGCAACAATAGTCTTAAAATCTTTGTCTTCATTCGCTTATCATGCCATTCTATGTTAGCAATTAAACATTCTTAGAAATTAGAGCCAACCATACACCCGTTCATTTACACCCAAGCATGCAATGTAGTTAGAAGCAGAAACATAAGTTATTACATGCCACAATTCCATAACACTTACTACATCCACTTAGCTTTCAAATTTGCAAATACCCAAATATATACATAAGTCCTTAGGCTCCAAAATAGAACATAAAGTAGAACAAGCAGGGTCTTCATATAACCAATAGGAAATACATCCACCTCAAGCAAGTATCACTTAGCAAATAAGGCACCTCGTCCTCCAACTGCATTTCCTGAATCATGTAACGAGGTATGAGCAGCCACAATTGCCCAGTGAGGGATAAGGACTACCCGAGACGTACAATACAACAAAAAAAACAAGTAAGCAAATTAAAGACAATAGAGATAGCAAATGACCACATATATCAAATGATACGATACACTTAACCCTAACACTCCAGAATTCTCTTATCTTTGATCACAATCCACGAGCCACGAACCATGCACCACGATCGATGTACCGACATAAACCCCAATCCCTCCAGTAGGTGTACTCCGGATGTACCCCGATAATCCTACGACCCACCACCTCCTAGAAATCCCCGAACCAGGCGACTGAGGGAATAGGGTACGGAGCTAGAGCACCAACCCTGACAAGCCCGCTGCCGCCCAGAGAGGCCTATCGCATCTGCCCAGAGAGGCCCAACCAAAGACTCGATAACACAAGAAGCAATAATAATAAAAATATAACAAAATAAGCCGATATACACACAAGGAGGACAACAAAAGAGGCTGTCCTCGAGTACACACAATATCAATTACTCCGTACGATAGGATGGAATGCATTCATTAATCTATAATTACTAAGCGAATACAAGTAAAGTGCTTGAATCACTTAACATCGAACATTGAGCATATAGCAAAGTAAAGCACTTAGAATGCATATAGAAATGATCCCTCGCCTTTTTAGGAAGCCAAACCTGTGCGAATTAAGCCAAGACTCCTTCAATATTCTCCAAAAGCATCAATCGCTTCAATTATCACTACCTAATACAATCAACTATATGCATAAGAAGTGATTCCTTATTCTCAACTAAAGCTAGTTCATAAATCCATTAATTTATCCAACTCTATTTGATTCCCTTTAATTCACATAACTAACAATATATTTCATTGTTCAACATGCATTCTAATTATTATTTAAACAACAGATAACTCAAGTAATCACATGTGCAACATTCTTTAATGTTCTAAGTATTATTCAAAGACAATAGTATAATAACTAACATATACATAGCAATGATAATTCATATAAGCATTTAATAATATTCGGTCTATATATCATTCAACTAAGAAATATAGCTATGAAATGCAATGACAATCAATATAGGAAGGATATGGTGCGACATTTCAAGCTAACACAAGTCTAATTCTCATTTTCAACTATTATGCTTAAAGTCAATAGAAATTATGCGCCTATGAACTCATATGATAACCAAACTTGAAATTGACTTCACACCCTATTCAAGGACATTTTATGACCCACTTAAAAGCTACAAAACCCCGGTTCCGCCCACGTTTACCCAAAAACCCCGATTTCCCTCTTACGGTTTTACAAAGGAGCTATATCACTCGAAACCCCAACCGACGCCATAAATGCACGGAAAGTGCCTCCATGACCTACTAAGTCAAAGCCTTAAATAAAAATGAGAACAGACAACTCCGTTTTTCGGCCCCGACTTAAATTATGTCCATTTTCATGATTTTCTCAAAGAACACCTCAATTTTATTCCACATTATGTCAATCTAACATGCCAAGGACCTACACGAGTGAGGAATTCAAAATCCCAGACAAAAATATTTTCTAGGTCATTTTCATGGCAAAAGTACTATTCAATCATCTTCCCCAAGTGCCATTTTCATTTTCAAGCATTCAACAAGAATTTTAAACTATCAAATATATTCTATGAAGTTATTAGAGCATATAAGAAGCAACAGAACAAGCATTAAACCACTACAATATTAGATCACAAAAATAATAACACAAACTTTAATTGAATGTAATACAAGAATGAAATGCACCATCACCTCTTTTGAAGATCAAATAATGGTCTTAAGGTCTTAAGGATGAATCACAACCAATTTGGGAAGCAATGGAAGCAAGAATGAAGCAAGGAAATTTTATTTTTGTTTTTGAGTTACTATTCCCGTAAATCTTTTTGGCTCTTTTTTTTACCCTTTTTTTTTGTTTTTTGGCTTATAATGTTCTCATGAGATGGTCAAAGGATGGGTCAAGCAATTAGGGCATTTTAGTAAGGGTAAATAGGTCACTTGGGTGATTAAATTTCAGCAAAATAAAATACCAAAAATCTAAAAAATCTGGAAAAATCCCGTTGGTAATTCATCAAAAACTTCTCGAATTTTTTTTCATTGATCCTGATATGCAATGCAAGCACGGTCAGAGGCTATAGTCCCCTAAAAATATGTAGTATTTTATAAAAATATAAAATACATGAAAAGAAATAGTTGAATTTATGAAAATATGAAAAAATGAAGTAATTAGCTAAGTTACATCTATGTTAACCATTTAATGAATGCAATTAATGAAGTGCTAGGTTCGGGGTGTCACAAGTTGAAGGTACATTTCTAATTTTAAACCAGTTGGTTAAAGTATTAATTGATCTCAGTGCTACCCATTCATTTATCACTCCCTTCTATGTGCAACGTGTTGAATTAAAACTTGAGAAGTTACTATATACAATTGAGGTGAATACACACCTATGGGTACTAGATTTGTTACTCAGTCTGTGTGTAAGGCATGTAAAATTCATATAAAGGGGCAAAATATTCCCGCTGACCTTATCTTACTCCCTTTTCAAGATCATGATGTTATATTGGGTATGGATTGGTTAAAAAGTATCATGCACAGCTTGATCGTAGAGCTAAAGTAGTAAGGTTTCAGATACCTGGCCAACCAGTGATAGAAGTAGCGGGAAATCATAATTCTGCTGGGGTTTCTCTTATTTCTTCAACTAAAGCTTCTAAGCTTCTGTGCAAAGGGTATGATACTTATATTGTTTACCTAATTAATAAACCATCTAATAAATTGAAGTTGAGTGAAGTTCTGGTTATTAAAGAGTATCCAAATGTATTTCTTGAGGAATTGTTAGGTTTGCCACTGGAGCATGAAATAGAATTTGTAATTGACTTTATGCCAGGGACTGCACCTATATCTAAAGCACTGTATCGAAGGACGCCTTCAGAACTTCAAGAGTTGAAAGTCCAGTTGCAGGGATTACTATAGAAAGGGTTCATACAACCTAGTTCTTCTCCATGAAGAGCACCTATGTTGTTTGTGAAGAAAAAAAATGGTACTCTGCGATTGTGTATAAATTACCGAGGGTTAAATCAGGTAACGATTAAGAACAAATATCATTTGCCTCTTATTGATGAATTATTTGATCAGTTGCAGAGGGCGAAGATATACTCTAAATTTGATTTGAGGCATAGATATTATCAGCTTTAAATTTACAAAGAAAAGGTACCAAACACTGTATTTCGAACCAGGTATGGACATTATAAGTTCATTATGATGCCTTTTGGGTTAACTAATGCTCCAACTGCTTTCATGGATCTTATGCATCGGGTATTCCAACCCTATTTGGATTAATTCGTGGTGAAATTCATTGTTGATATACTTGTGTATTCTAAAACTAAGTCCAAGCATGAGCAACATCTGCATTTGGTTTCACAAAATTTCAACAGTATCAGTTATATGCTAAATTTAGTAAATTTGAATTCTAGTTGCAACAAGTTATTTTTCTAGGTCATATAATCTATCAGCAAAGTATTGCAGTATCCCGTAAAGGTTGAGGTAGTCTTATCTTGGAAAAGGCTTGAGAATGTAATCGAGGTGCGTAGTTTTCTTGGCTTAGCTGGGTAATATAGCAGATTTATTAAAGATTTCTCCAAGATTGTAGGCCCTCTGACCAAGCTTACTCAGAAGAGGACCAGTTTTATCTGGGATGATAAATGTAAAAGTAGCTATCAGGAATTGAAGAAAAAATTGACTACAACTGCTGTGCTTGCATTACCTGAAGGAAATGAGAATTTTGTGATTTACATTGATGCTTCGAAGGAAGGTTTGGATTGTATATTGATGCAAAATGGTAAGGTAATCGCTTATGCCTCCCGAAAATTGAAACCATATGAGGGCAATTATCCTACACATGATCTAGAGTTAGTTGTTATTATGGTTGCACTGAAGAAATGGTGTCATTACCTGTGGGGTAACATATTTGAGAAATACACCGATCACAAGAGCCTGAAATACTTATTTTCATAGAAAGAATTGAACATGAGGCAGAGGCTTTGGATAAAACTATTGGATGATTATAATTGCACTATCAACTACCTGCCGGGAAAAGCTAATATTGTTGCTGATGCACTCAGCCGAAAAACAAGCATTGCAAGTATGATAATTAAGAGTTGGGAACTAGTTGTGGAGATTAGTTCATGGAAGCTGGAAACCACTCAAACTGGGATTCTGTTTGTGAATCTACGAGTTCAGCCTTTGCTATTGTCACGAATTCGAGAAGCTCAACAAGATGATTCGCAACTCTAAAAAATCCTAGATCGAATCAAAATGGGCAAGTCAGATTTTAAAGTGCATGATGATGTCATTCTATGATTCAAAAACAGAGTTTGTGTTCATAATAATCAGAATTTGAAAAAGGATATTCTAGATGAAGCTCATAATACCAGGTACACTATCCATCCAGGTGGGACGAAAATGTACAGGGACTTGAAACTATACTATTGGTGGTATAATATGAAAAGGGAAATTGCTGAATTTGTATCTCGATGGTTGACTTGTTAGCGAGTTAAAGTAGAACACCAACATCCAGCAGGGCTGTTGCAACCTTTGGCTATTCCTAGATTGAAATGGGAACATATTACAATGGATTTTGTTACGGACTTGCCGAGAACACCGAAAGGTTTTGATATTGTATGGGTTGTGGTAGACAGGCTAACAAAGACTGCTCACTTTATCCCAATGAATAAGCATGACAGTCTTGAGAAACTAGCTGATCTGTATGTTGCAAATATTATGAAACTACATGGGGTGCCCACAAGCATTATATCAGACAGAGATCCTCGATTCACCTCTCAATTCTGGCAGTTGTTGTAGGTATCATTAGGCACTAAATTGAGTTTCAGTGCAGCTTATCATCCTCAATCTGATGGGAAATCAGAGAGAACTATCCGAATATTGGAAGATATGTTGAGAGCCTGTGTTCTAGATTTCAGAAAGAGTTGAGAGAAACATTTACCTCTAGCGGAGTTTGCATATAACAATAGTTATCAATATACTATTGGCATGGCTCCATATGAGGCTCTATATGGACGTAAATGTCGATCTCCTTTTGATGATGTTGGGGAAATGAAAATCGTTGATCCTACCATGTTGCCTGAACTTCTAGAAAAGATTGATAATGTGTATCTCATCCAACAAAGAATGCTCACGACTCAAAGCAGGTAGAAGAGTTATGCTGACAAGCGTAAAAAAGATTTAGAATTCGAGGCAGACGATCAAATTTTCTTGAAAATATCTCCCCGTAAGGGTTTAGTGCGACATAGTAAAGGTGGGAAGCTAAGTCCGAGATATGTTGGGCCTTTTTAGATTGTTGAAAGTGTTGGTAAATTGGCTTATCATTTGGCATTGCCTCCTGGTCTTTCGAAGCTTCATGATGCGTTTTATGTGTCTATGTTAAGGAAATATCATCCTGATCTGTCTCATGTGCTAGAGCCAGAGTCGTTGCAGCTTAATAAGAACTTGTCTTATGAAGAAAGACCCATTTGTATTCTAGATCAAAAGGTTCAGGAGTTGTGTTCAAAGAAGATTATGATGGTCAAGGTATTATGGAGTCACCATGGAATAGAAGAGGCTACTTAGGAGAGACAAGATCAAATAGAGCAACGATATCCCAAGCTATTCCGTAAATCAAGTAAGAATTTCGAGGGTGAAATTATTTTAAGAGGGAGAGGATGTAAGGCCCGGTTCCGAGTAATACATATTTTATTGATGTGCATTTATTTAGTTACTATTTGAATTTAGATTTACTTGATAATAGTACAATTGGATTGGTAGAGAATGGAATAAATGTAATTAGCATGAATTAGAGCATTGTGAAAGTCATTTAGCAAATGAGAGTATTATAATTAACATGTGGCTCATATTTAATTTTCAAACTTAAATAGCCACCACACAAAATTAGAAATAACAAGACGATAAGGAGGGTAGATTGGGTGAGGGGAAAAGAAAAGGGGAAAAGAAGAAGAAATTAGGGCAAGGAAGAAAGGAAAAGAGAAGGAAGAAGAGGAAAATGAAGGAAAAGCTTACAATTCTAGTCAATTTATTGCTTCTTTGAGCATCTTCTACTATACTAAGGTGAGGGGACTCATTTCTATGTGCATCTATGGTTACTTTGAAAGCGGTAAGTTAGTGTTTATGTTATGTAATGACAAGATGAGCTTGTACATGTGTTCCTAAGTGGTTATCTTGCATTAAACTTGAGTTATAAGTTGATTCTTGCATGGATATGAGAATTAAGTTTACTTGTGACTTTTGTACTAATTGTATGCTATATGTGTACCTTATGTTGCACTAGTGGGTCATGTATTTACTTGGTGTAGTGGTAAATATGTTGATTTTGGGTGGAAATGTTGTGTTGCTTATAAATGATTGTTTTGCTCTGCCTTTGTCGGTCGAGTAGAGTCGGGCAAGTTCGTCGTCCGACTTACTCACCCGACCCTTTCTGTAATTGCCGGGTAAGGGAGTCGGTTGAGTCCCTCAACCGATATCCTCAACCGACTCCTACTGCACTTCAATTGTATTTCGTGTTATTAATATGTTTTAGAGCATTGATGTGTGCATTGGAGGGTGGCCTACTTTGCTACCTTCACTTATATGGGAATTAATTGATCTCTATTGATTGTGAATGTGTTATCGAGTAGTTGTTACCATTTGTCGAGGCATGGTAGTGTCGTTTCTCTGCTGGGCGGCGGCGGGCTTGGCAGCGGTTGGTTACACGACCTTCACATCCTATTCCCTCTGTTGTATAAAATCTAACGCAAGTGTACATATCGCAATAAGTAATAAAGTAGTGAGTAAAGATTGTTTCCACGAGGATTGTGATTACTAAATACCAAAATTGATTTAGCTCTAACTTTATTTGGACAATCATGAATTGAGAGTTTATAACTAACGACTAAAGAAATTATAGAATTTATAAAAATATCAACTAAAACAATTACGAAATTAACAAAATATTGTAATTCAATAATTAAAAGGTTCTAGGGATTCTAATTTTACCAAGATTAATCCTACTTGAAACTATTGATTTAAATCAATTGACGCATATTCCTTACGTTGACAGCAATTTCTTTAATGTGGTTATTAATATTTCTCAAGTATCAATAACATATTCCGCTAAGCAAGCTACCTACATTTCTGTGATAACTATGAACTTGGGAAACTCATTAAGCCCTAGAAATTCATACACTGCACTATATCTCATAACTATCTTTAGCTTATGATGATTTAACGGTATTTCACACGTGGTCTAATTTAGTTATCACTTCTCAGCCTCAAACCAAATCATGAATCACATAATTGTTGATCAGGCAATCACAAGCATTAAACTTAGCATGAAATACTCAACGTATACATGGAATAGTTCATCAATCAATCAAAATCAAAAGCTTCAAGTATTCACAATCTGGCTACATCGTAGCCCTAGAAAAATAATCTAGAACATCATAATGAATGTAAATAAAATCCAAAGCTTAATGTAATTCATGATGAAAGATAGAGAAAACTAGGATTTGGAGAAGAATAGTTGTAGAAGTCCGTCTTCGAATTGTTCTCCATCTTCAACTCGCAATCCTAAATGTTTGTCTCTTGGTGGAACGTTTATTGCTTCCCAAACCAGCCACCCGAAGCTTCCTCTTCTCACGTTTGTTTTCTTCTTTTTATCCGAAGGTTATCTTCTTTTTGAGCCATTTTACAAAAATACCCTTTAACTTTCCAACGATATGACTGCGCAACTTCTGACTTCTCATCAAATGCTTCAAAGGTTGAATTCAAGCTAGCCCTTCTACAATTTTTCTTCAATTTTACTTCGAAACTCAGACTTTCCCATAAAAATCGCCTACGTTGCAAAACAAAAACAAAACCCATCAAATTGTTCCTAAACCACTCGAGGATTAACAAATATTAAGCGAAAAGGATGTTAAAATAATATGTAAATTAAACACCCAACAAAAACCCCCAAACTTAAGCTTTGCTTGTCCTCAAGCAAAAGACACAAGTAAAAAGAAAAACACCCTCAAGATTAATGATTCAACAAAATTAAACTCTTAAAAACAACGCTGAAGGATAAAAAAATTTCACAGCCTCAGTAGCAACATTGCAAAGCTCAACCTCATAAGGTATCTCAAAAATCATAAGCATGAAGGATATCAACTTCAAAATAGATTTCATCTTACTCCAAATCCCCTAAGTGAGTGTGTGGATAGCCTTCATCCTAACCAATTGTTCCCAAATGAGTTTATGCAAATTAAGTGAATTATTAATGTTGATCTTTTATTCTAACTCATTTAGGACTTCATAGGCTCATTTTTCATGCCACTTTTCACTAATGTAGGTTGGTTATAGCATCACAGATCATTAGGACTTTAAATTTGATTGTAATGAATAGCTAGGGTCAAGGTAGGATAATGGATATCAATGTATAGCTAAACTACTTGATAGCACACAATCATTCTATGACTTTCACTAGAGCTCATGCCAACACTATTTCTCACACCCCAAAATAGATCAACATTTGATGGATTCTGCTGCTAGCATTTTTGCACAACCATTTGAATCTCAAATAAGAAATACCTTACCCTCATGAAAACCCTACAAACGGACCATTTTCCCAGCTACCACAAAATATTGGTCAACACAAGCCAAAAACATCATTTCTGCACCAAAATTTATTATGCATGTATAACCTTGCAAGTTTTTCAATTGTCAACCATAAGCATAGATGTAAATCCATTTCTAAATTGTGATTACTAGTACATGCTTTCACTTCCTCATAAAGAAACTCAATGACAAAGCAAAAACTCCTTACTAATCCTGATTTCTATTTTCAAACATAAGATAATGTTTCAAGCGTGCATGACTCAATCTCCAATATTAGGAGCAGATAGTTGTATCAGCTTGACAGATGTAAAAGAATAAAAGAAAGAGACTAATGAGGTTAAAATTCATCTAGATAAACAGATAAAAAGATATTTCACGACTAAAATCAATTGATATTTTGGGCAGATATTCTTCCCTAAGCATATAGTATAGCTTCTACGAAGGAACAAACTACATACTTCAATTAAATCATTGTTTATGTATATAATGGGAATGAGATAGTGCATAAGATAGCAAAAGCAGGTAAAGATAAAGACAAAAAGAAACAAAAGAAAACAAACCTTCGAGAACCATATCGAAGACTTTATCTTCAAAAGTAAGAACGACATCAAAAGAACCATCAGCAGCATTGTCTTGCCAACGTTGCGGTGCTATTTTCACTCCCAAATTCTTCTTTAGCATTGGCAATATCCCATTTCGTTTATACGTAAGGTTTTTTTTAAAAAAATTTATAATGGAAAAAATAAATTAAAAGAAGTAAAAAAATCAAAAAAAGAAAATAGAGAGAGAGAGATACAGTTGGGAGTCTTTGCGGCGAAGATCATCGAACATGTGTTTGTAAGGAGTATCGAAATCGTAGACGTTAGGTTCTCTGAGGAAAGGACCAGGAAGCTTCACATGTTGACATGTTCCATTAGAGCACACATTGAACCGCTCTTTCTTAAGCATCTAGTGCGCCTCCATTCTTCTGTTTTGATTTGATGGACAACGATGGGGTGTAGGATGGCTTGGTGGTGTTCACGTGGTAGGAAGCAGGATGGTGACAGCGCCGGGTGGGGGTAGAGATCTGCCGTGGGCGTGAGGGCTTGTGGTTGAGTTGGTGGGGGTCAACATGAGCACGGGGTGGGTGGGATGGCGGCGGTGGTCTGCCAATGGGGTGTTTGCTGAGTATGGGTAGGGTATCGCAGGCGTGGGGATAGGGTTTGGGTTTGTAAGAGTTTTTGGGATAGAGAGGTTTTTCTCTCTTAAGGTAATTTTGTCTTAAAATTAATTTGTAAGGGCAGTTTAATAAACTAAAACTTTTGTTTTAACAAAAAAATTTCTGTTAGAATTGACCCAAGTCAAGGGTTAGTAAAAGATATTTTTAAAAGTAAGGGATAATAAGTGTCAAATTATGTAAATGATAGGGGTATAAAGTGAATTTAACTCATAAGTATAACCTAGGCTCAATCAGTTCAAAATGAGACAAATTTCAAGAAAACATTAATAATTTAACAATACATTAAAAATAACTATAATCGAAGGAAGTGGGAGTAGAATTAGGGTTAATAAGTGAATATTTTTAAAGATAAGGGATAATAAGTGTCACTATATATAAAGGACATGGTTACAAAGCGAATTTAACCCTAGTATATATCTATATCTGTGTTAGGATTTTAATTTATAGTTTAGTCTTTTTTGTTAAATTAGTTTAGTACTTTTTATAATTACATTTAGTTTTAATGTTATTTAATTGCATTGCAATATGTTGACTTTTTTAATTATATTTATTGTCTAATATCTTTTAATTGCATTTTTAATTGTATTAATAGTCTACTATGGAGAGAATATTAGAATAAAATAAACCAATATGTCCTTACTTCACATCCTTTATATTCTATGTTTGAACCTATAATTATGTTTCAAAATTATAGGTAAAGAAAATGTTAATGATTGGCAATTTTATGTTTAAAATTATATTTGAACCTTTATATTCCATGTTTGAACCTATAATTATGTTCAAAATTATAGGTAAAGAATTAAGATTGAACTAAGACTATATATGGGTTAATAAAGTTTATAATCAAAGCACACGTATCATCACTATAATCAACATCACATAATATTTATATATATAAAGGAATATATCTTGGTGTATTAAAGCACACGCATCCTTTTTCGTATATATAGTGCGTAACACTTCCTACATTTAGTAATGATGCCTTTATATTGTTATATACATATTATATTTCAACTTAAAATCATATTCAAGTATTTGATATCTTTAATACTAGTTTATAAATGATGGTTTACTATAAATATTTCTTTTAATATTAGACATAAAACTACCACCTATAGCTTAACACATATAAAATTCTTATTAAAACATAAGCGGTAGTTTTGTAAGAAATTGCCGTTGAAACTTTATGGAAAATATAAAACTTAATTTTTATACTAGTCAAAGAGCCTACTAAAAACATTGATATATATAAAGATATAGTATATTGGTTAATGAAAAATGTAAAAAAATGCATATGAATTAATGAAATAAAGTTCTTATTAAATGTAATACAAATTTGAATAAAAAGGTTTATATACAGAGAAAATTTAAAATTATTATGATAATTGAGCTCGAACAATAACTAAATATGAGTTAAAAAAAAAGTTATGAATGATTGTTGATTTTCAAAAAACATTTAAAATCATCACCTATCACATTTATAGATTTTTCTTTTTAAACATTATTCTATGCGAAGTACATTTTGTGAGTCATTAGATTTTCCTTTTTAAACATCATCCATTACATTTATAGATATTTTAAAAATTATTTAAAATAAATGGTTGAAATTTAAAAAATTAAATCTTATTTACCATAATACACTTCATATAGAAGATGAAAAAATTAATAAAGAATATGTTCGAAATACCTAACATGCGCCTTCTAACTTCCATACCCCTTTATCCATTTATCAAAAAAATTAATCAATGTGTTAAATTACCTAAATCATTTAAAATTAGTATACACATCTAATTAAAAATTCATCTAAAATAACATTTTTCTATTGAATTACTATATTCTAACAATTCTAGTAATATTAAAAAATATATTAAAAATTTCTTTAATTTCAAAACAAATGCAACAAATCATATTTTTACAAATTATCAAGATCGAATAAAATTATTATTGTGTCAATATATCCTCATGAATAATAAAAATTAAAAATTATATGTCATCTAAAGGTACGCAAATATATTCTTTTCCTCTTAATAATATGTCTCATAGTGATGAAATTAGTGACGCATGTTAATTTGATTTTTTTGTCACTAAATTGTCTCTATTTGAAACCAATTAGTGATGAAATTTAAGAATATTTTTTTAAAACTTCGTCGCTAACTCGTTACTATTTGATATGTATTAGAGATGAAATTAGTGACATATGTTAATATGAAACTTTTTGTCACTAAACTGTCTCTATTTGAAACCAATTAGTGACGAAATTTTGACGAATATTTTTTTTCTAAAAGATCATCGCTAACTCGTGGCTATTCGAGACATATTAGCGTCAAAATTAGTGGCGCGTGTTAATTTGAAACCTTTTGTCTCTAAGTCATCTCTATTTACAACCAATTAGCGACGAATTTTTGATGAATATTTTTTTCTTAAACTTCGTTGCTAACTTGTTGCTATTAGAGACGTATTAGTAATAAAATTTCTTCTGCGTTGCTAGCTCGTAGCAAATTCATCTCAAAGTTTGCACCAATTTATTTATGTCTCAAGTCGTCACACTATCGTCTCTATTGGCGACAAAAATTTTTCGTTGCTAATGCCAGTTTTTCTTGTAGTGGTAGTTAAACATGACCAATTAAGGAAATACGAAATTAAAGTAAATATTTCAACAATCTGAGATGTGCTAAACTAAAAGGTGAGAATTGTTGTAAGAGCCTTATTTAGTGGATTTGCGAACTTTTAAAAATGCCCGAAAACAAATTGAGAGTTTAAAGCGTAAACTAGTTAATCTTCAAAGTCATTCATAAAATGATCATAAAATATTCTAGGGGTCGTTAAATTATTTCATTAGTCTTGTTTTTATCAAAAAACTTTTTTTATTTTAAAATGATGAATAGCTTTTCACAATAGTTTCATTTAAGTCATTACGTTAAATTCCATTAAGCAAACTTAGCGCAGAGTGGTTAAAATATAAATAACTAAAATAAGGGTGGAAATATAAAATACATTTTTTTTACTTTGTCATTATTGTTTTAAACAAGTGCAATTAATTATTTCTTATGCCTATAATATCAGTCTCACCTACGGGCCTAAGTGTTGGGTTCAGGACGTGACAGATGTAACACCTGTATTATAGGCCTAGTAGGACTAATTTTTTTCATTTTATTTGGGCTAATGGTCAAAATTAGACCTTTCAGTGGATTAGACTCTTTAATCAGTATTTAAGCCTAACCCATAATTTTATATCTTACCCTATAGAAGGTCTCTTACCTTGTAGCTTCTCTGCAAATATAAGAAAATAGTGTATTATCATGCCCATACTTTTAACATATTGTGTAACCCTTCAATATTTTGAACCTTGGAAGTTCGTGAAAAAATAAGAGAAATCTTGAAATTAGAGCTTAATTGTCTAAGAGTTATATGGTTAAAATCTATTATATGATTTCAGAAGTCATGAATATTATATTTATTTTGTGTATCTTTATTGAAATTGAATTTGAAATTGACACGTGTTTAAAGATTTTAGAACAAATTTGCATCTTTAGAACTAAATTCTCAGCTTGCATTCGGACCTTGAGTTTAGAAAATTATTGTAAGTTTTAGGAAATATTTAACATTTGAATTTTTAGAAGAAAAAAAAAGACAAAAAGAAAAAGAACAGTAACATTAACGAGCTTATTTTTATGTATTTTGTATTTATTCTTATGTTTATTTAAAGTCTTGCCTAACATATTAAAAAAATATATACGTATATCTATAGGTAAATTTTACACTTAGTCCCTATTGTTTACACATTTTTTCAAGTTAGTTCTTTATGTTTTAAAAAAATTATATTAGTCTCTAATATTTATAAAGTGATTCAAAATGGTTCATATTATTCAAAATTAGTCAATTTATTTCCTATTGTTTCTCATAAAATTTAATTAGTCCCCAAATAGGGGTCACATGCATGGATTGAATTGAATTTTTTTAGAAAATAATAGGGACTAAATTGAAATTTTCCAAAATAATAAAGACATAATAAGGACCATTTTGAATAACTTTTGTAAACATTGGGGACCACTATGAATCTTTTAAAATATTAATGATAATATTGAAAAAACATGTAAACAATAGGGACTAAGTGTGAAATTTACCATATATCTATATAGTTTAAACGTTTTAGTTTAGAGATTGGAGTTGTAGGTTTCGCATATTTAATTCTAATCTTGCACTAAATGTTAACCAATAGATTTATATGCATTTGATGGTTCCAAAAACCCAAAAGACTAAATTTTAGTTTGATTTCAAGAGACTTTATGAAAATATATAGACACTCTTACCATGCGTGTGACATCCCGACCCGTGCATATAATTATTTTATTAATGTGCATATATTTATATGTCTACTTTAATTATTTACATATATTTGTTTTCATAAAATGTCATATTTTTGGTTTACGTGCATCTATTTCATTTAACGTGTATTTATGTGCATTCACGAACATTTAGGTGATTTAGAAATTGTAGTAAATAAATAAATGTATTAATAAACAATAGAGTAATTAGTTAGAATTAAACTAGAATGACAAACTAGTTAATAGCATTTAGTTGAATGGCATGTTGGTCATTTGGGTCTTTTGTCTTTTATTATTTACACATACTAAAATACTATAACACACAGAAGCACACAAAACACACACAAAAATCAGACTCTACACACACACACAAGCACACGACAGAAGCAAGGAAAAGAGAGGGAAAGGAATAAAAGAAGGAAAAAGAAGTGGCTTGTAAGCTAATTTTCATGCTTTTCTTCATGTTTAGGTGAGGAAACTCACCATTGTGTGCATTTCTATTGCTTATTCTTGTTTCTATAATGTTGGTTATTTACCCATGAGTTGTAGAGAAATAATAATTCCTAGTATGTAAAGTGATGTAGAAGCTCTCTTTTGTATATTTGATAAATGTTGCTAGAAGCTTTAATTGTGTTGTTATCTTGCTAGTTAAAGCTCATAAATGAAGACCAGTGGCGGACCCAGGCTACAGGGGTCAGTGCATGCACCACAAAAATATAGTAAATAACCAAAGGTTCAAGTAACTTATATATACGTAAACAAATACATATTAAACACATTTTAAATACAAAAGAGAGGAAAAAAGTAACTATAAAGTATAGAAATAAAAAAAGTATCTTTTATAATTCTCCCCGACGTGAATGCATTTTTTGAAAGTATTGAATAATCAACTCATTGTCAATGCCTCCAACATCAGTCCTAAAAAGATAACAATGCAAACAATATCCAGCATCTTTCTCTATGTTGTATTCTAACCAACAACCAAATTCATTAAACCAAAAGGAACAAAACCTTCTAGCCTTATTCCCAAACATTCTTTGAGGAAAATTATGATGACGGGGTTGACAAGGTCCCTTTTGTAAATAATATCTCCGTACTTTATCTTGATCATCAGGATGGTAGTTTGTAATTTTTTGGCGTAATCCAGGATCTGTAGGTAGATCTTCTACATTGACCTCAATCCGAGGTTGTTTTGAACTGTGATGTTCATCATCTTTACTACTCATTCCATCAGAAATTGACCTCTTCTTTAAAAATTTATCCATGATATCTTTTAAAAAAAATATTAATTTAAGAACACAGAGGAACATAGAACACCAAATAATATTGCCTATCAAATGAGTTTACTCCTATTAAAAAAAGACTCAAAAGCTTTGGCTATGGTAACATACACATTGATTTACAGTAATATACACAGTAAGATATAAATTGTCAATTGTGTCTAAATTAACAAATCAAGAAGCAGACAACTGACAAGCATTGTATATCAATTTCATAAGTGAAGCTCGTAATACATATATATCTAAATTAATAGATCAAGAAGCAGACAACTGACAAGCATTGTATATCAATTTCATAAGTGAAACTCGTAGAGTCGTAATACATATATATCTAAATTAATAGATCAAGAAGTAGACAAGCAGACAAGCATTGTCAAACGAATCAATTTTATATTAATAATAATACATATATGTGTAAATTAATAGATCAAGAAGCAAACAAGCAGACAAGCATTGTCAGAATATCAATTTTATATAATAATAATACTTTTAAAATATATATATATAAAAAAGGCTGACAAATGGAAAAATAAAAAAGGAAGTGTAGAGTGGTTTACCTAACTGTTAAGGAAAGCTTTGAAGGTGACGAATGAAGAGAGAAGGATTTGGGTTTGATTTGGAAAAGTGAGTAAGTTTTTTAAAAAAAAAAAAAACTTTGAAGGTAACGAATGGAGAGAGAGGTGTTAGGAGAGAGAAAGGTTTGGGTTTGATTTGGGAAAGTGAGTAAGTTTTTTTTTTTTTATTTAAAAAAAATACATTACAAGCTAATAAAACAAACAAAACAAAATTAACAACCTGAAGCACTCTGCAGCACTCGAACCCATGACCTGTAGCACCAAAGGATTTTAAAGGCACTTCACTAACCGCTAAACCATAATAATTTTTGTTCAGTGTAAGCCTTTGCTTACACTGAATATAACGTAGGTCCGCCCCTGATGAAGACTACATGCTTGTTAAATGTCCTAGGTGAAGTATAGAAGTTATGTGATAGTTATATTCATGCATTAAACTAGTTAAAATGCAAGAAAAGTTGGTAGATAGCTAATGCCCTGTCTGGACAGAAAACGTCACCCAAACTCTAGAGCACTTTTGACATAGTAAATTTGCTCTAAAATTAACAAAATTTATACAACAACTAGATTATTCAGTTTAGATAAAATGTTGATTTCTAGAGATAAGGCTAATTTTAACGTTTTAACCTTCCGATTTAGCCATTTCTGAAATTTATCTGGGAAGATCGCTAGTGCAGGGCAGTTATGTGTAGTCGTACGGAAATCGTTGTATCTTGAGGAATTTAGATCAAAATTGAGTTCTGTTTGGTTCTAAGATCATCTACACTTGAAGAGCTACGTTTATAGATAAATAACATAGAATTTGGAGGACTATAGCATAGGTAGCTGAACAAATAAAATTAAGCATCTACAAGAAATTGAAAGATGTTTTAGCTAGTTGATAATTGACATTAATGATTGTGATTGCTAGATAGTTGAAAGTTTATGTAAATGATGAAATTGGATGTTCTAAGCTTGGTTTTAGATAGTTAACTTGATTGATGTATAAATTATGTGAAATATGGGTGTTAATGCTAGCTATGCTTGTAGATTTCATGTATTAATTGTTGTTGATGTTAAGGTTGGAGGAATATTTGATGCATGTAAAGTGTTTGTTTAAAGTCTTAAATGAAGTGTAGATGCTACAAATGATAGATACATGTCATAATAATGCTCAATGCTAGCTCAATAAGTAAGAATAACAGCTAAAGTGAATTAGTGCAAGATGTGAATTTCTGGGCAGATTGCGCAACAGTTTTGCATAGCTGATTTGAGGTAGCAAACATTGACAGAATTATCTAAAATTTTTACACATTATGCCCAACACCTTGAGGAACAATTTCTCTTTTGGGTAAAAGATTGAATTTTGTCATTAAGGGGTAGTTTTGGAGCCAAAACAGTAGGGTGACTGATTCTCGCGTAATTCAGAGCTGGTTGCGCAATGATTTTCTGAAGGGCATATCTTGATGAGTTTAACTCCGAATTGGAAATTGTTTGAGGCTAGACCCATCTACACTTGACGAACTACGTGTCTATGAAATTTTAAAAGTTTTAGAGGTTATTACGGCTGCTAATGGAACCTTAAAATTAAGTAAATGCAGTCAGAAATTTCAGTTTATATAGCTAAGTGATTAATGTTGCACTAAAGGTTAATTTGAGTTGAATAATGGGAGATTATAGGTAGTTGAAGGCTTGAGAGTAATAATTACATGTTTGAAGAGAGTGCTTAAGTGGAATGAGGGTTAAATAAATATTAGTTGCATTGAATGTTAAATGTTTAATATGTGACTAACGTGAACTATGTGCATTGAATGTTTAAATAATTTGAACTTTGTTTAGTTTAGTTGTAGTTAAGTGGTTTATGTGATTTAACTTGGATACTAAATGTTACGAATATAATTGGAAAAGCTAAATGAAAGGGAATCTCGAGCATGCTAGTAGAGCCATTGGTTATAGTAATGTGAAAGTGGCATGTTTGAAAGGTAAAAGTCGAACTAAGTTAAATAAAACAAGTGTTGAGTTGCATTAGCTTGAAAATCCTAGTTTAGAGAATATATCTTAATGCTTCTATGAGTCCTAGAACCCCGTACTTGATAAGTGACCTACTTGAGAATGAATACAAGTTTTATGAATTAAATGGTGTTAAAATGATTATTCATGTAGTTTAAAGTAGTTAGTGCAATGTTGTTAGGAATTTGATCATGCCTTAGTTGAGTTGTCATTGAATAACTAGAATGTTATAACTTAGTGACTAAAGTGTAATATTAGAGCATGCTACCTAGTGCCTTTAATGTATTAAGTGTTAAGTTTGGTTTGAATGCTATTCTCTTGAGTTTTGGTTGTAGTTAAGAGTTAATGAAATATAGTTACTTGTTTATATTCTTTATTGCATTGACCATAAATGACATCCATGGAATTATTTGTGGCAAGTAAGTATTCTATAACATGTTAGGGTCTGAGCTTTTGAGTTGTCCAAGGTGTTTGTAAGTAAATGGACGTTAGTTCTCGTAGGTTTGGATTTTTAAAGGTGAGGGAGTCTTCATCTCTTCTGTGCATTTTAACTTATTTTATTGTTTCTAGATTATATTATTTGGTAATTGATAAATTTTATATGTATTATTTACTTGATATCTTGTGTCTTTTCTTGTTATTTGTGATTAATTGCGAGGGCGGCCTACTTTGTCGTTCCTCTTACGTGATTTGATATTCTTGGCTCTCATAATTTTGTTTGGGGTTGCGCAACCTTTTCGGACATGGTAGCATCGAGAAACACGGGTGACATCGGGCTTATCGTGCTCACTCAACTACCATAGTGCCTATTCCCTTTCTCTCACTGAGTATACTCCACTACCCTAGAGGCGTGGTTCACCTCGTTGGGACATATGGACCTACCTCAGGAGAAAGGGTCGTAGGATCGAGGTACATCCGGAGTACCCCATTTGGAGGAATAAAGGATTTGCCGGTACTTGTTTGAAGATCCTGGCTCGTGGTTCGGGATTGAAGACAAGAAGATGAACCGTATCCTTTTTAAATATGTGATACTCGATTATTAATTGTTATTCATTATCTTGTTACTTGAAACATGGTTATATGTTTTACATGATATTTGCGTGTTAACTAGACTTATGTACTTCATAGTTCGTGTATTTGTGTACTATCTAGGCTGTGTGCTTGTGTGTTATCTTGAGTCGTATACTTCTATGCTAGCGTACTATTCAGTCTCGTATGCTTGCGTGTTATTTAGACTCGTATCCTTGTGTATTATTTAGTATGGTAATCTTGTGTGTCATCCAATTTACTGCTTGTTTATACATGCATAGCACCAAATGGTTTTTAAAATGTTCCATCTCTCACTGGGCATACATGTTTTGTATGCTCATACCTCTTTCTAACACCTTTCAGGTTCAGCACCTTCAGAAGTTGATAAGAGGAAGTTCAAGAGTTTTCGTGGTTGGTTATGTTGGCCTTCGTAAATTGTAATTTGATTAAAATCATTGAAATTTGACAAGTAAATGTTTTGGGTTTCGTTTATACTTGATATATTACGGGGTCTTGTAATGTAAGTTTAAGTCTCGAATGTACTAATAGTTGTAGGTGGCCTGTAATAGTATAATGAACTAATTTATCGTCTAACGGTCATGCATGCTTGCTTGGGAAAAATGAAGTTGATTGGCGGACTTAATAGATAAGAAAATTGAATAGATAAGATTGGAGAGGTATGATAACCAATCTCGTGATCTAGAAATTCTATGACTTAATACATGCTTCATTGTGGACTTTTGTGGGTTCCTAGGCTCGGATGGTCTTGAGGAGTTGTTGTATGTAGTGATAGAGGAAGTTGGGAGTTACGGAGAAGGTTGCACCTTGGTTTTGAGGTTATAGTTTCTTGTACAGATTTTGGACTGTCCCATAAATAGGGGAGACTCCGTCCGTCTTCCCTTATCTTTCGTGACCTCGAGTGTTGGATCGGGGGTCCGGTCTCGAGAGGGATCAGGGTGTTACAATGCGACTATTGGATATATTTTTGGACTATTTGATTCGTGAGGCTAATAAGAAAAAGGCTCGCGGTATTACGTCTTCGGGTTTGCCCTAGTGGTTTTGGAGGAATGACAAATAAAATTTGAACAAATCGTTGTGTTTGAAGTACTTAGAAGCAAATATCTAGAAAACTCCATAGGATTCCATAAGACCAAGTTAGATCCATCTTTCGTCAATGCTTTATCGTCATCAGACTAATACATTCTCGTCAAAAACAGAACAACTCTTGTCATGTCGCTAGCCCTTGACTCCATTTCTTGCCATCGAAGGCAGAGCCATCTCACTCCTCATCTAGTCCAATCAAATAAAAAAAATTTAAATTTAAATTTTTTTTTAAAAAATGTTATAAAAAGAATGCTAAAATACAATAAAACTATGAAAGTAAAGAAAGAATGAAGAGAATGTATAGAAGAAGATTATATTTAATCTATATCAGTGTACCTCTTCCTTTAAATCAAATTTATCTATTTATAGAATTACAAAGCTTCATGAATAGTTACATCATCTACCATCTTAAACATAATGATATCCCCTCATGATGATGTCTTTCAACTTCATCCATAAAAGAGGGCTTTATAACTCATTCCTCAGTTTTCTAATTTGAAGATTCTCTCAACAAAGTGATAAAATATCCACCTAACAATGTTTCATAACACTCCCCCCTTAGATATTTATCTTTTAAGAATATGCCTCGTTAAAACCTTTGTCAAGTAAAACCCAATGGGACAAAAACTTGACGAAGGAAAAAGAGTAGAATATTCTTTATATATATACCTTTTATACTGTCTCATTAAACACCTTGCCAAGAAAACCCAATAGGACAAAACCTGTGCGAAGGGAAAAAGAGTACAATTCATATAAGGCTCCCCCTCATGTGGACATATCAATAATGATCACAAAGTCAACACATGTAAATCTTAGTAGCTAGTTCATTGTTAGCAATGCTTTTGTGGATCCTGTAACATTTTTGCTTGACTTTGAATTTGATGAGCATTTATGTCACGTCCATTATAGGTTTCATGCTCAAATAGAGTTTCAATGTGACATGCTTGTATTTGTTCTACCTTATTAAAACCTTAGCAGGAAAAAACCCAGTGGGAAAAAAAACCTTGGTGAAGGAAAAATAGTACAGCGCACAATTACCTTCTCCCTATCAACAACATGACTCATTGGTGATAGATCTCAATCATATACATTCTCGATCAGCCACATGAATTGTCATAACCTCAGCGTGATTTCAAGATGAAGTATTCATGATCTGTTTCATAGATCGCCATGATATACTTGTCACTACAAGTAAATACATAGGTTGTCAGTGATCTTACTTTGTGGGGTTCAAATAAATGATCAGCATCTGTAGAGCCAATATATGATGATTTCAATGTTCTTGGCTAAGATAAGTTCATATGTGATATTCCATATATATAGCACGATCCTTCAGATTGAAGCAGCACTACACCTGGCTAACAAATTAACCAAGACACAATATACTATATTGTATTATCAATAAGATATATTAGTGCATTAATTATACTCAAATATGGTACTTCAGGACCAATAACTCTTGGTGAGTCATTATAGCATTTATCAACATATATAACAAATGCATAAGATAATCAGAAGCAAATATGTCATGATATCATTGTGGTGAACCCATCCCACATTGGAAGGTTACGAGCTGGGCTAGCTGAATATATAGAGTTATCTCGTATATTCGTGCAGCGCGCTTTTCTTGGCAGTGGCTGGGTGAAGACAAATCCGTGAGGAGTATGGGCTTCACAGCGGACAATACTGCATAGTGCATTTTTGGACCCACTCGCTATGGCCTCTTGTGCTCGCTTGGACCGTTAAGGCCAGGGGGTTACATGTAGACATGGGAGTGTTGGTTCCTGGGTATTACAAAATTGGTATCAGTGTGGGTCTTTGTGACGCCCGAGAATTCTATCATAATCTTTTATAACAGTTGCATATCTATTTGCGCATTCCTACGTGCATCACCTTTCTTGCTTAATTGCTTTTATTAGAGGTCACTATTCATAATATTTTCGACCGTTTTAAAAGTTCAATTTTATATTTTTCCTAGGTCATATGACATTTAGAAGGAATCGAGACCTAGTTATTTTGGACTTTCGAGCTTGGAAGCGTGCATTTAGAAAATAGTTTTCATGTCATTTGAATAGTGTTACGTACGTAACAACTTTAATTTTGAAATTGTTAGCATTTGATTAGAGTTAAGCTCATTTGACCAATCTTTTATGAGGTTTAACCTTAGCAAACTCAACATATAATAACCTTACTCATCACATAACACAACACACAAAAATTGATCATCAAACAAAAGCAAAAATTATATTCTTGTCCTCTCGTTTGGCCGACCACTTCAAGAGGGAAAAGGAGAAAATTTTCTTCTTCAATCTTGCATCTTGAGCTCCTATCTTGACTTTGGGAGGTTTCTTGAGCACCTATGAGCTTCACCACCTTGTCTACATCTTCATACATGTGAGGGAGTTGCATTTTTATAACTATCAAGTTTATGTTCATATATTGAAAATTTTGATATGTTGATTATTGCTATTATACTTGATATAAATGCTTAATATGTAGTTATTAGAGCCTATAGAGTAGACTTTTAAAGCTTGTTAGCAAATTCTATGGTAGAATGTACCAATTGAATGAAAGAGATAATGAATAGTGCTTGTTGTTAGGGTTTTGAATGAATTTGCTAATTAGCTTGAATTGAGACTTCAATTAGATGCTCTAGGCCCTAGTGAAGCTAGTTGAAAAGCCACGTGAAGTTAAATCAACCAAAACTGAGCTAAATTGCGTAATTAGTCGACTTTTAAAAAGGGGACTTTTTCCGTTGTGCAATCCGGGCACGTTTGGGCTATGGTTTGGGTATCCTTGGGGTAAAGAAGCACTTTTGGTGCTTTCGTTTCACGGAATTGGGGCTCGAAAAGTATAGTTGTAGTTAAAACCTGCTCGGGGCCTTCCCTA
The DNA here is from genome assembly GCA_037974665.1 of Ehretia macrophylla. Taxonomy (NCBI): domain Eukaryota; kingdom Viridiplantae; phylum Streptophyta; class Magnoliopsida; order Boraginales; family Ehretiaceae; genus Ehretia; species Ehretia macrophylla. Next base: position 10,443,399 of record CM075775.1, on the reverse strand, counting down.
GTTTTTGCTTCTAAAATGAGTTTTTATGATTTTAATAGGTGTCTTTTAGCTTAATTAGGACTATAGTATGATTTGTAGGTAGTTTGAAAACCTTGAATTGTGATTAGGAGAAGAAAAGATTAGTTAAAGAAATGGGGAATGTAGTATTTGGCTTGTTTTGATGTATCTAGAGCTTGTTGAAGTATTGTCATGCATTATATTGTTTGTCTAAACTTCAATTGAGCTATTTCAATAGTTGGTGAAGAAAAGTTATATTGTATTCCTCTTTTAGAGAATTATACTGCTATATTGTGTATTTGTTGGTTTATATTGCAATTATTTGTGAGGGCGACCTATTTTGTCATCCCTCATATGTGTTAATTGTTATACTTGGTTCTTGTGATCATGTTTTGGGTTGCGCAACCTTTTCGGACATGGTAGCGTCGAGAAACACGGGCGGCATCGGGCTTACCGTGCTCCCTCGACTACCATGGTGCCTATTCCCTTCTCGCTGAGGCATACTCCACTACCCCAGAGGCGTGGTTCACCTGCTGGGCATGGACCTACCTCAGGAGAAAGGGTCGTAAGATCGGGATACATCCGGAGTATTCCAACTTGTTGGAGTAAGGGGTTTGCCGACATTTGCATGAAGTTCGTGGTTCGTGGTTCGTGGCTCGTGATTGAAGACTTGAAGTAGAACCGTATCCTTTTTAATGTGGTTAATTACTTGGTTTTCTATCTTGCTGGTTTATGTTGTATATATATGATTTCTTGTGTTTGCATATCATATTACATGCCCGGTATGTTACATCACCTCCCTCGATGGGCAACACTGTTGTTTATTGCTCATTTAATATGTTTGAGGAGAAGGTGAGGTGAAGCCCCAGCTGATAGAAGTAGAGGAAGAAGAAGAAGTTCACATAGATCAGAATCCGTGACTTTGTGTGATAAGGTGGATCTTACGTGCAATTTGCTTGGAGTTCATGTTAAATGTTGTATTTTAAGACCTTGGAGTCTTGTGTATATGATGGTAGTTGAAATCTTGTATGCTAGAGGAAGTTGTTGGATTGTAATAATGAATTTTAGATTTCATCTTCTATTGCATGCTTGGATGTTTTATCTTTCAGTAGAACTTGATTATAGTTGTATCTAAATGTTTTTAGTTAAAGTTAACTTACCTCGCATGCTTGTGTGCTTAGGTAGATTAATGTTGCTCCAAGGCTCGGATGGCCTTGTGAACTTGACTTGACTTTGGATATGTTAGAAGATAGGTTGTATAAATTATTGTTGTAGTTCGAATGTTATTTGTGACTATTCGCAGGTAACAGTTTAGTCCTTGGTACAGAGGAGACTCTGTCCGAGTGACGGGTCCGGGCTTGACCTTTAGCGTGTGGTTGGGTTCGGTGTGTTACACTTTAGGTGGTATCAGAGCTACTTGAATGCATAAAGCCGGGTTAACTTCCTTGGCATGTGGGTAGTGGTCTATATGTGAAAGTTGAATTAAGTGAACATGTGATTGTTTAATTGTCTAAGTACTTGGATAAAAGACATGCTAGCATAAAAAAGGAATGATAAAGCATGACATGATAAGAATATGAAAAGTTTAGTGTTTAATGTTGTTAAGTGTTTTATATGTTTCTTATGTGAGTAAAATGTTTAAAAACAATGTGCACATTATCTTTGTATTGTCTATTTGCCTATTATAATATTATGCTTTTCTAGCATTGAGATGAGCAAGACGGGGTAGACCAAGGAGGGAGCCGGAGGAAGCCCCTAGACAGGATGTATCGGGGTAAGGTGCGGGGGCAGCCGGGGATGCATCGCAGGGTCAGGAACCGAGTAATGCTCAGATTATGGCCATAATGGCCACCGCAATGAATACCATAGCTCAGTTTGTGGTTCAGCATGGTACGGCCGATGTTGGCAGAGGTAATTAGGCTGCCAGAGCAGAGGGCAGTGGGACTGCAGGGGGTAACTTGTATGATTAATTTTTGCATCATGGGGCATACAGTTTTTATGGCGAGCCTGATGACATAAAAGCAGAGATGTGGTTGAGCAAGTTCGAGAAAGTCGTTGCGATACTTGAGTACAACGATGAAAGAAAGATTACCTATGCTGCCTTTTTAATGGATGGTGACGCCGAGGAGTGGTGGCGCACTATTAGAGAGAAATGGGATGCTGAGAGGGTCCAACATGTGTGGGCTGACTTTGTTTGTGAGTTCCGGCATAAATATGTATCGATTGTAGCTCGCGAAGATATCATGAGGAATTCATAGCTTTGAGACAGGGAAACATGACTGTAGACCAGTATAAGGCTACCTTCACTAGACTTTCTCGATATGTGCCAGCTCTGGTACAACGGGAAGACATGAAGATTTAGAGATTTATCACAAGGTTGAGGAGTGATATTATGCTTAATCTGTCTTCGCAAGATTATCCGAGCTATGCTGCAGTAGTCAAGGCCATCTCGAGGTACGAGAAACGCAAGGCAGATATGTTAGCTCAGTTTAGTCAGTCAAGTAAACGTCAGTTTCAATCTCAGAGTCAGGGCTACCAGAGACAATATCAACAGCCTATTCAGACTCAACAGCCTAGGCAGACCCAGAGCTATCCAGGACCAGTTCAGGCACAGTCATAGCCAAGACTAGCTCAGAGCCAGCCACAGGGACAGTCACAGACCCGACCAGTGACTACTAGATCTCAGCAGGGTATTTTTGCTACATCTACTTATAGAGCTCCTACAGGAGGTGTTGCTGCTAAGAAGAACCTACAGTGTACTCATTGCAACCGTAAAGGCCACATGGAGGCAGAGTATTGGAGAAAATTGGGCCGTTGCATGGGTTGTGGCAGTGATCAGCATAGAGTTAGAGATTGTCCCAAGTTTAAATATTGTCAGGGACAGACTTCAGGCCAGGGTGCTTAGACTAGAGTTTCAGGAGCAGCTATTGTACCACGAGGCCAGGCACGGGTATTTGTTCTCGATCAAGAAGAGCTTCCGGAGACGATGGTAGTGGTGAAAGGTACTTTTCTTATTAATAGTCAGCTGATAGTAGTTTTAATTGACACCGGGGCTACATATTCATTTATTACTCCTGCATGTGCACAATATGCTACATTAAAAGTTGATAAACTGCCGTTTGTGATTGAAGTAGGTAACCCTATGGGTACTAACTTTGTTACGGAGTCTGTGTGTAAAGATTGTAATATTATATTGAGGGTCACATATATCCTGTTGATTTGATTATCATGTCATTTCAGGACTTTGAAGTTATCTTGGGGATGGATTGGTTGGGGCGATATTATGCATGATTGGACTGTAGGAGGAAAGTTTTAACTTTAGAAGTACCTAACTAACCCGTTATTAAAGTAATTGGGAGTAGAAAATCTACTAGGACTCGTATCATATCTTTCATCAAAGCTACTAAAATGTTGAGTAAAGGTTGTGATTCATATTTAGCTTATTTAATTAATCAGCCTGGAGATAAATTGAAATTGAATGAAGTACCTGTTATAAAAGTGTTTCCGGGGGTTTTCCCTGAGGAGTTGCCTGGATTACCACCTGATAGGGAGATTGAGTTTATGATTGACTTGTTGCCGTGGACCAATCCTATTTCGAGAACCCCATATAGAATGGCTCCCCCTGAGTTGCAGGAATTAAAAATTCAACTACAGGGCCTACTTGAGAAAGGCTTTATTCAGCCTAGTTCGTCACCTTGGGGTGCTCCTGTGTTATTTGTAAAGAAAAAAGACGGGACTCTGCGTTTGTGTATTGATTATCGGGGCCTTAATCAGGTGACGGTGAAAAATAAATACCCTTTGCCCTTAATTGAGGAGTTGTTTGATCAGTTGCAGGGTGCTGTTGTGTTTTCTAAATTTGATTTGAGACATGGTTATTATCAGTTGAGGATCCGAAAAGATGATGTACCCAAAACTGCTTTTAGAACCAGGTACGGCCACTATGAGTTTGTTGTTTTACCATTTGGTTTGACAAATGCTCCAGCCGCCTTTATGGATTTGATGCAGAGAGTATTTCGACCCTATCTTGATCAGTTTGTTGTGATTTTTATTGATGATATATTAGTGTATTCTAAATCTGAGTCAGAGCATGAAGAACATTTGAGAATTGTGCTTCGAACCCTGCAAGAACATAAATTGTTTGCCAAATTTAGCAAATGCGAATTCTGGTTGAAACAGGTTGCCTTTTTAGGCCATATCATTTCACATGAGGGAATATCTGTTGATCCTGCAAAAATTGAAGTGGTTATGTTGTGGAAAAGACCCGAGACTGTCACATAAGTCCGTAGTTTCTTGGGATTAGCGAGCTATTATAGGCGATTTGTTAAGGATTTTTCAAAGATTGCAGGGCCATTGACTTCATTAACCCAGAAGAAAACAATGTTTAATTGGGATGATAGATGTGAAGCCAATTTCCAGGAGTTGAAAAAGAGACTTACGACTGCACCAATCCTTGCGTTGCCTAAGGAAACTAAAAACTTGGTGATTTATAGTCATGCTTCGAAAGAAGGCTTGGGTTCTGTTCTTATGCAAAATGGTAAAGTGATAGCTTATGACTCTAGAAAATTGAAACCATATGAACTCAATTATCCTATACACGATCTTGAGCTTGCTGCTGTTGATTTTGCTTTGAATAAATGGCGTCATTATTTGTGGGGTAATAAATTTGAGATATTTACTGATCATAAAAGTTTAAAATATATGTTTTCTCAAAAAGATCCGAATATGAGACAAAGGCGTTGGCTAGAGTTGTTAAATGATTATAATTGTACCATTAGCTATTTGCCGGGAAAAGCTAACACTGTTGCAGACGCATTGAGTCGAAAAGCCACTGTAGCAAGTTTGATAATCAAGGACTGGGAAACTGTGGAAGAACTATGTTTGTGGAAACCAGAGGCTTCTGGATCAAGTATTCAATTTGCTAGCCTACAAATTCAATCTCTATTATTATCCAGAATCAGAGAAGCCCAACAATCAGATCCTCAGTTATTGAAGCTTCTAGAGAAGTCCAAAGGGGGAGAGTCTCACTTCAAATTGCATGATGATGGATTACTCAGGTACAAGAATAGAATCTGCATTCCTAGTAATTCGACTGTGAAATATGAGATTCTTGCTGAGGCTCATGCTTTTAAATACACGATTCATCCTGGTAGCACTAAGATGTACAGAGATTTAAAGCAGAGTTTCTGGTGGAACAACATGAAGAGAGAGATAGCTGATTATGTGACTAAGTGTTTGACTTGTTAGAAAGTTAAGGCAGAGCATCAGAGGCTGGCAGGTTTGTTGCAACAATTGAAGATTCCAGTATGGAAATGGGTTCAAGTTACTATGGATCTTGTATCTGATTTTCCAAGATCACCACGAGGTAATGATTCTGTCTGGGTAGTGGTTGACAGGTTGACAAAGACTTTTCATTTTATTGCTGCAAAGAAGACAGATTCCCTTGATAAACTAGCCGAGCTTTATGTTGAAAATATAGTGAGATTGCATAGAGTTCCATCTCAGATAGTATCGGACAGGGATCCCAAGTTTACTTCACAGTTTTGGCATAAACTACAGAAAGCCTTGGGAACTAATCTGAGTTTTAGCACTGCATATCACCCACAAACGGATGGTCAAACAGAAAGGACTATCAGGATACTGGAAGACATGTTACGAGCTTGCGTTCTGGATTTTGGCAAGAGTTGGGAGAAGTACCTACCTTTAGCGGAGTTTGCTTATAATAACAGTTACCAGGCTACTATTGGTATGGCACCCTACGAAGCACTTTACGGGTGAAAATGTAGGTCTCTGTTGTATTGGGATGAGATAGGTGAGATGAAAATAGTTTATCCAACTATTCTACCTGAGATGATCAAAATGGTAGATAATGTGAAGCTTATAAAGAAAAGGATGCTTACAGCATAGAGTCGACAGAAGAATTATGCTGATAGATGCCGACGGGACTTGATATTTTCAAAGGGTGATCGTGTATTTTTGAAGGTCTCTCCACGCAAGGGTTTGATTCGTCATGGAAAAGGAGGTAAACTTAGTCCTAGATACGTGGGGTCATTTGCAATCATTGAGAAGGTTGGGGATTTGGCTTACAAATTGGCATTGCCTCCGAGTTTGGGCCGGATTCATGATGTTTTCCATGTGTCTCTATTGAGGAAATTTAATCTTGATCTGTCGCACATTATTGAGCCAGAACCATTGGAGATTGATGAGTCTTTAGTATATGTTGAGAAACCTCTTCAAGTGGTTGATCGAAAGATTCAGGAACTTCGAACTAAAAATATTCCTATGGTAAAAGTTCTTTGGGATCATCACGGAGTTGAGGATGCCACTTGGGAGCAAGAAGATCAGATCAGAGAGAATTGCGAGGACGCAATTAGTTTAAGGGGGAGAAGGTGTGACGCCCGAGAATTCTATCATAATCTTTTATAACTGTTGCATATCTATTTGCGCATTCCTATGTGCATCACCTTTCTTGCTTAATTGCTTTTATTAGAAGTCACTATTCATAATATTTTCGACCGTTTTAAAAGTTTGATTTTATATTTTTCCTAGGTCATATGACATTTAGAAGGAATCGAGACCTAGTTATTTTGGACTTTCGAGCTTGGGAGCGTGCGTTTAGAAAATAGTTTTCATGTCATTTGAATAGTGTTACGTACGTAACAACTTTAATTTTGAAATTGTTAGCATTTGATTAGAGTTAAGCTCATTTGACCGATCTTTTATGAGGTTTGACCTTAGCAAACTCAACATATAATAACCTTACTCATAACATAACACAACACACAAAAATTGATCATCAAACAAAAGCAAAAATTTCATTCTTGTCTTCTCATTTGGCCGACCACTTCAAGAGGGAAAAGGAGAAAATTTTCTTCTTCAGTCTTGCATCTTGAGCTCCTAGCTTGACTTTGGGAGGTTTCTTGAGCACCTAGGAGCTTCACCACCTTGTCTACATCTTCATACATGTGAGGGAGTTGCATTTTTATAACTATCAAGTGTATGTTCATATATTGAAAATTTTGATTTGTTGATTATTGCTATTATACTTGATATAAATGCTTAATATGTAGTTATTAGAGCCTATAGAGTAGACTTTTAAAGTTTGTTAGCAAATTCTATGGTAGAATGTACCAATTGAATGAAAGAGATAATGAATAGTGCTTGTTGTTAAGGTTTTGAATGAATTTGCTAATTAGCTTGAATTGGGACCTCAATTAGATGCTCTAGGCCATAATGAAGCTAGTTGAAAGGCCACGTGAAGTTGAATCACTCAAAACCGAGCTAAATTGCGTAATTAGTCGACTTTTAAAAAGGGGACTTTTTCCGTTGTGCAATTCGGGCACGTTTGGACTATGGTTTGGGTATCCTTGGGGGTAAGGAAGCACTTTTGGTACTTTCGTTTCGCGGAATTGGGGCTCGGATAGTATAGTTGTAGTTAAAACCTGCTCGAGGCCTTCCCGAGTTTTTGCTTCTAAAATGAGTTTTTATGATTTTAATAGGTGTCTTTTAGCTTAATTAGGACTATAGTATGATTTGTAGGTAGTTTGGAAACCTTGAATTGTGCTTAGGAGAAAAAAATATTAGTTAAAGAAAGGGGGAATGTAGTATTTGGCTTGTTTTGATGTTTGTCATGCATTATATTGTTTGTCTAAACTTCAATTGAGCTATTTAAATAGTTGGTGAAGAAAAGTTATATTGTATGCCTCTTTTAGAGAATTATATTACTATATTGTGTATTTATTGGCTTATATTGCAATTATTTGCGAGGGCGGCCTACTTTGTTGTCCCTCATATGTGTTAATTGTTATACTTGGTTCTCGTGATCAAGTTTTGGGTTGCGCAACCTCTTCGGACATGGTAGCGTCGAGAAACACGGGCGGCGTCGGGCTTGCCGTGCTCCCTCGACTACCATGGTGCCTATTCTCTTCTCGCTGAGGCATACTCCACTACCCCAGAGGCGTGGTTCACCTGCTGGGCATGGACCTACCTCAGGAGAAAGGGTCGTAGGATCGGGATACATCCGGAGTATCCCAACTTGTTGGAGTAAGGGATTTGCAGGCATTTGTGTGAAGTTCGTGGTTCGTGGCTCATGATTGAAGACTTAAAGTGGAACCGTATTCTTTTTAATGTGGTTAATTACTTGGCTTTCTATCTTGCTGGTTTATGTTGTATATATATGATTTTCTTGTGTTTACATATCATATTACATGCCCGGTATGTTGCATCACCTCCCTCGCTGAGCAACACTGTTGCTTACTCTTCATTTAATATGTTTCAGGAGAAGCTGAGATGAATCCCCAGCTGATAGAAGTAGAGGAAGAAGAAGAAGTTCACGTAGATCAGAATCTCTGACTTTGTGTGATAAGGTGGATCCTATGTGCAGTTTGCTTGGAATTCATGTTAAATGTTGTATTTTGAGACCTTGGGGTCTTGTGTATATGTTGGTAGTTGAAATCTTGTATGCTAGAAGAAGTTGTTGGATTGTAATAATGGATTTTAGATTTTATCTTCTATTGCATGCTTGGGTGTTTTATCTTTCAATAGAACTTGATTATAGTTGTATCTAAATGTTTTTAGTTAAAGTTAACTTACCTCGCATGTTGTGTGCTTAGGTAGATTAATGTTGCTTCAAGGCTCGGATGGCCTTGTGAACTTGACTTGACTTTGGATATGTTAGAAGATAGGTTGTATAAATTGTTGTTGTAGTTCGAATGTTATTTGTGACTATTCGCAGGTAACAGTTTAATCATTGGTACAGAGGAGACTATGTTCGAGTGATGGGTCCGGGCTTGACCTTTAGCGTGGGGTTGGGTTCGAGGCGTTACAGCCTTCCTTTGTATCAGTGACCCGCGAGGGCGCTGGGTCTCCTTAAGGGGGAACGGATATGGTGAACCCATCCCACATCGAAAGGTTACGAGCTGGGCCAACTGAATATATAGAGTTGTCTCGTATATTCATGCAACGCGCTTTTCCTGGCAGTGGCTGGGTGAAGACAAATTCGTGAGGAGTATGGGCTCCAAAGCAGACAATACTGCATAGTGCATTTTCGGGCCCACTCGCCATGGCCTCTTGTGCTCGCTTGGACCGTTAAGGCCAGGGGGTTACATGTAGGTGTAGGAGTGTTGGTTCCAGGGCGTTACTATCATAATATTCTAAGAAAATTCTATCACATTCTTCCAGAATGTTTTCTTCCATACAAAGATTTTTGTAATCAAATAAATTTCTCGAGATTTTCATTCACATGCTTCAAGCATATACAGTCCTCCTGGGACTTCAATATAAATATTATTATCACGTGAATATATGCTTCAGGCATATAAAGTTCTTCCAAGACTTAAATATCATTATCACATGAATATATGCTTAAAGCATATAGAGTCCTTCTGAGACTTCAATAATATTATCAAGTGATTTATATAGGTAAACTATTATCATATTCACAAAACGCATATGAAGTACTTTTTCAAAAATAACTAGGCTAATATCAATATGATTTTCCCGAAGAATATACACCAAGGTATAACCACATAGTGTATTGACTCATTCCTTGTTTGCCCTATAACAATTTAAGGGAAAGACAACTATTATGATTAATTCCTTGAAATTTCTCATAGTGATGTGGACATTCCGTGTAATTTCATTTCTCACAGTGATTTAGGATTGTAGACAACTATTATGATTAATTCCTTGAAATTTCTCATAGTGATGTAGACATTCTGTGTAATTTCATTTCTCACAGTGATTTGGGACTGTATCTTCATCATACAATGTTCTCCCAAAATCCCATCAACATATTTCATGTGCAGTTATTTTCTGCCTGGATTGCTCTCTATTATTTTTGGCCAATCATTTGTTCATCGAAAGTCATGAGTGGACTTCAATTCAAGATTCTCGATTTCTATTATAGAATCAGTAGCTACTATATTTTTTAAATTTGATCATGATCAATTTTTATTTACAGTTTCATTCGTTTCTAGAAGTAATTTAACTGAGCGATAGCTCTTTATTCTCAATACTTTCAATATTCACATCATATTCAGGTACCTGATACTCTCTTTGAGTAATATTACTCAGTTTGATTTTCAACTCCTTATCCTGACATCTTCAGGATATCAAATAATTTAAAATTGCCAACTCGCATATTTTGCTCTTTTATTTTTGGAACCAATATGTCTACCACACTTCAGGCTTAAAGTAGACTATATTTATTTATGTGTTTCTCAATTAGAACATCAATTCTATTTAGAGCATTCAAAGCTGATATATGTGACTGAGTCACTATCTTTGCATCGATGAATAATTTGTTGAACTTTTTAGTTCACATTGATTAATACGAGGATGAATATGATGATGCTTTTCATAAATCTCTCATTTCTCCAGCTTTCGTTTTTCTCCCCCTGATACTGAGAATATCATTTTATTAATTAGCGAAATATGCTTTTGAAACATCTCCAGTCAATTGTCCAATATGTAATATTTGACAGTGTTTCAAATAATAAATTTTCAGTTTTCTTTATAAACCTATCTTTATGTGCATGTGGGGGAGCAATTAAAACATATATTGTGCAGAACATCCTTAGATTGGTCTTTGAATAATTGAGAGTATATACTTCAATCGGTTGGCTTTGTTTGCATAAACATTGCAAGATTTTGATGAAGGATTCCACTAAATCACTTTGTGTATATGTGTGAGTCACATAATGCTCAACACTAATCTCAATTGACATACAATAATCATTAAATGATTGAGATATAAATACTCTTTCATAATCAAGATGAATTATCTTGATTGTATAATTCGAGAATATTTCCCTTAAATCGAATTATGTATATAAAAACTCTTGCAAATACCACATATCAAGTGAAAAATTCATTTGACAATAGAATTCTTTGATTCTTTAGTGAGTACTAGAATTTTCAATAATCCCCTTTATATATATATATATATATATATATATATATATATATATATATATATATATATATATATATATATATATATCATTATTGCGCTTGTATGTCTAAGACGATCATGTCAAAGTATAAAATTTTTGGATCAAATATCTTTTGGTTTATTAATGGGTGTTCATAGGAATTTTTTGATAATTCCTCTTTTATTATCGTTACACCCATATAAGTGATCACATAAATACAAGAAAATACTTGGATCACTATATCTTTATTCAATTACTTATATATTTGTATGATGAAACCCAAAAGATCAAGTAGTGACATAATAATAGTTGTTCTAGAGCATTCAATGAGACTAGTAGTAGCAGAAAATGTCATAAACTAAATATGACAAGAAAAACTGTTAAAACATAATATTAAAATATAGATCATCATCCAATAGAATAATCAATATGATCCATCTTAACTCTTATGATTTATCATTCACTGAAATTCAAGAAAACTAAACGAAATATATTGGCGTATTATATGTACTCATCAAATACCCAATTTAACCATATTTGCAGTGAATATTACTATTACTTTGAGATCTTATTTCTAGTGATTTCTCCTTAATAATTTTTCTCATTATTCTCCTTCGGGGATAAAGTTTATTTTTCTCATCCCATAAATAAGAAATCATCAAATTGACAATTAATACTTTCATAGAAATAAATAATATATTCATTTCATAAGATATGTGAATCTAGTTATTTATTCTCCATATAAGAACATAAAATTTATATTCTTATGAATAATATCATCCAAAATCATAAATCAAAAGTTATCCAAAATAACCCATCTTAAATGTGTGATTTCTTTTCCCCAGTAGCAAATAAGTTTGTTAATGAAAATATTAAAAATACTACAATGAAATACAATAGGAATACAATAACTCTTATAAAAAAGATTTAGATCTACGATGTAGATCCTTATTGCAACAATTATAACTAAATCTCACATCTATATTCTACATATAACCTTGAAGAGAATGAAGAGATAAATAAGGATCATAAGTAATATCCATACAAACATTAGAACTACATCCATGCACTCTTCCATTGCTATCCTCTGATTTTTTTTTCAGTGTTGACGGTGTGGAAGAGGATGAATGAGAGAAAGATGATAAGAAGTGAAGATTGTGGCACAATGAAGGAGAGAAAGAATAAATAGGATATTAGGTCAAACCACAATTGTTTGGTCAAATAAACATTGTCGTGAATAGTGATCAATGTAAACAGTACCACGTGAATAATATAATATGAATAGTATCGTGTGAACAGTAACCACTGACAGTTACTATTTCAACAGTGTCATGAATAGTACCACATAAACAGTAACCACCGATATGAGTTTTTACTATACAGTTTATTACAACTCAAGAATGTAGTTCACAAATTATGGTTAATCAACCATTATTATATTAAACATCATCATTGCCACCTTTAACTTTTGTCTACCATCTTTTGTTTACTTTTCTTTCTCTTTCTTTTGTCACCTTTCTTTAATTTTGACCATCACATAAAAGTTGCAATGGTTCTTTGCAATAAGGTGCAACAAACTGCATCTAGCAAGTCCCTCGTTCAGCTTACCAAACATTAGGGAATGGTGCGAGCTAGAAAGATGTAATTATATGCTTATAAAAGTTCATTGGGGATTTTTTTTTTTTTTTTTACCATAGTAAATTCAATTTTCAATCATTTATGAATATTAACAAAGGAAAATAATTATTTTGTGCAATATTCCTGGGATGCGATATTTCAAGTGGTGATAACTATAATCATATGCTTCTGAAGATGATTCTATTCTATCAACCCTATCCTCAAAAAGTCAATTCCTTTTAATGTTCAAAAGAAAGTGTAATAATCATTTTGTTGATCTTTGAGATGCTCAAGCACGTGTGGTGCTTACGGTGCTAAAAAAACAGCCACGACCTTTTTTTTTTAGCCAAAATTTTCTTGTCCAATAAAATTAGTGTAACCAAAGCTGTGGATCCAAAAGTTAACTAGTGGCCATAATAAAGATATTTTAAGTCAAAATGTACAGGGATGATCCACAGGAATAATTTTGCTAAAAGCTTAAGAATATAAATCTTTAGATCCACATTGCTGCACATTATACAATGAAAAAGAATTTCATTTTTAAGATACACAAGGTAGTGCATTTGATGGATCCATGGCCACTAATTTGCTCCAATGGGAAAAAATCTTCCTTAGCCAACCCAGGTTTAGCTACATTTATATATATATATATATATATATATATATATATATATATATATATATAAATAAAATATGTGTATATAGATATCAAGATCCAGTCATCAAGTGCTGCATACTTAACTCATAAAACAAGTACAACACGAAAACAAACAAGCTAAAAACTTCGGGCTATCTTATAAAATCTTATATTTATATCACGTACAAAGTAATAATTCATCTTCAAAATTAAACAATCACATTTTAAATAGCATAAAGATCCCGATCGCATTTTTAAAAGCATAAAGAGCATAGATCTGCATGTCCCTTGAAAGGTAGATGGGTAAAGATTAGATCAACAGAAAACTTAAGGAATAACTCATTGAACTGTATCTCTCATCAATTTTCTTGAAGCACTGTACCACTTCATAAATATCAAACCATATATCAACTTAATTATAATTTATACTTCGAATACTTTTAAGTCTGTTGATCATTTTTATTTTTTTTTATTTTTTTTTTTTTTAGTAGTGGTCTCTAACATGATAATTGCACAAATTGAAAAATAAAGACAAAGACCAGATCGTCTTCTTCCTCAATCATAACAAACCAAACTCAAGATAAATAGATTCCTACTGCAAATGGGAAAACAAGCAGGCCGAAAGCTGGATTTATTGAAGTAAGGCTTCATCATAACCATATTTATGTATTAAGCCTAGTTTCTACCAATTCATAAGCATCTTCTTCGTATTTTTTAGATACAGTGTTGAATGAGAGCTTTTTAGTAACAAAAACAATATATATTAGATATTGCATGCTTGGAATGTGATATAAAATACCAATAGAATATATGTAATAATATGACCATCAAAATTAGAGATGATAGAACCTGTGTTATGCGGAGATGATCAATTAAAGCATCTGTAAAGACGGTCTTGAATATTCCCTAATTCATATCTTTGCATTTTTCAACAACTTTCGACAACAGGAAATAAATCAGGGTGTTAATTTCTCTACCTTTTATTGAGTAACTCATTGGTAGAGACTCGTGCTGATAACGTGTTATAAAATTAATGCTAAAATACAATGAAACTATGAAAGTAAAGAAAGAATGCAGAGAATGTATAGAAGAAGATTATATTAAATCCATATCAGTATACCTCTTCCTCTAAATCAGATTTCTCTATTTATAGAATTACAAAGCTTCATGAATAATTACATCATCTTGTTAGGATTTGCAAAACCTTATTCTCTAAAAGTTCATTAACAAATCCTAAAATAACATGTTACTACCCACTTCAATTCAAGAGAATAAGAAGATACAGAAAGCGGAAGCATACCTGAATCCATTGCTGGGGTAGATTAATGGGTTGAGATCTTCCAAATTAGTACAAACTTTGCCAAAGGTGTTATCTCTTTCTCTGTTGATGGGGATGCAGAGAAAAACAACATACGTACAATTTGGGGACCATAACCCTAATATAACTTATAAGTTTTAGATATTTCTAATTTGGCCCCCTCATCAAATTAGAAATATCACTAAGGTATCTACACATTAATTCCATGACAATTATACCTATAAACCTAAACTTAATTCTTAATTAGATCACTTTAATTAGACTTAATTAATAGATAGCACAACACATTTAAATATTTACATGTGTGGCCCCACATGTTGAAATTTTTCAACAATCTCCTACTGGGCCATGTATGTAACCTTACAAATGTGTTTATCTTTATGAGCTCCAAAATTTGCTATCACAACCTTAGGGTATATCCGGACAATCTCGTCCATTGATTATATTGATATAGGATCAAAGTGGTCTTCATCACATTTAGCGTAACTAACCCCAACAATGGTGACGTATACCAATACAACCAAATGACATAGACCAATCATGGATGCATAGCATGGAAAATTACATGAAATGTGATCTAGACATGTCTATTTCCAACTGGTCCTACTTTAGTGAGATCGAAACCAAACATAATGTAACAGAGTGAATTTGAACTAAATACTTTATTTCTGCAGAAATCATCCAAATACCAAATACCAAAGTATGTCCTAAACCATACATAAAACATTAAAATACAAACTTCCACTAAACCGTAATATCTTTATACAATACTACACCCTTATAAGCAGTGTGCTCATTAAAGACCTTGGGCGGTAGTTCCTTAATAAGCGGATCCGCAATCATAGAGTTTGTCCCAATATGCTTTATAAAAATATGTACACTCTGTATTTTTTCCTTAAGTACCTAGACATTTGATGGATCCCTCAATGCCTCAGAATGCCAAAGAATCGGAATCAGAATACCTAATGATCTCCAACTGATCTGACTTCCGATATGTGAACATGTAATCTTTTATTCTCTATCAATTCTTTACAACCCATTTGTGTCCTGATTTCTTTATGATCCATTATAGGGTTTCTTAGTTTCTGTCTAACATCCTTACTATGTATGCGCAATACAAACACGTACATACTTGAATTTTCTTAAGATTCCTTACAACTGACACATAAGGGATATTTTGAATTTCCTTAACTTTAACATTAGCTTTCAGGCATTTTCTGAAATTGAATTCTCCTTAATGATAGGGGTGTCACCTGGTTTATTGTCCTGCATGCCAAACTTTTAAGTATCTTATCGATATAGTTCTTTTGTTATAATCCAAGAATACCCTGAGAACAATCTCAGTGTATCTGAATCCCTAATACAAAAGAGACGTCACCAAGTTGGTTTCGTGCAACATGCCTATATTATTAGTGGCAAACTGTATATGATCAATTTCTAAAACCAGGAATATATTCTTACTCCCACCGAACCTGAGTTACATACAATTATCAACAACAGTTATCTCAAAACCAAAGGAGATAAAAACTTGATGAAATTTGCAATACCTTTAACGGAAAGTTTGCTTGAGTACATAGATGAATTTCTTTAATTTGCAAACCATATTCTTTATGTCTTTCAACACAAAGTTTTCTGGTTGCACCATATACATTATCTCATCAATGTCACCATTAAGAAACGCTGTCTTAATATCCATTTGATGTAACTCAAATTCAAAATGTGCAACATTTCCCAAAATTATCCTGAAAGAGTCTTTCTTTGAAACCTGAGTGAAAGTCTCTTAAAAATTTAATGTCTTCCTTTTGAGTAAAATCTTAAGCTACAAGACTAGTAATCTTTTCACATTACCTTTCGAATCCCTTTGGTTTTAACCAATGGGGTTCGCATCTGCTGCTAATGGGACAAGATCCCAAATTTTATTGTCTTGTATTATTGATTGGTATTAATCCACTTTTGAGAGTTAGGACCATGCATGGCTTGATGGAAGTTGATAGGATCATCTTCTACCATTCCATTATCTTCCTCATGTTCCTAGATAAATACGATAAAATAGTCCAGAATTGCGTTTCTCCTTTCTCTAGTGGACCGCCTTAATGGCACTATTTCTTGAGGCTGTTGAGTTTGTTCCTCAGGAACAATTATCTCATCTTCAATGGAGGGTTGTTCAACATTGTCTGGTTGAAGGTCTGGATTCGCTTCTTCTTCAATGATAGGTATAAAAACATGCACATTGTCAAAATCGATAGTAGGAATGGAAACTGATTCCTCTTCATCCTCAAAGACAATGTCTCTGACCTTATTTCTCTCCCCAAACTCAACATCCTCAAAAAATGTTGCAGTCCCCGTCTCAAAAATTGTCCTAAGTTTGGGATCATAAAACTTATAGCCGCTAGATCGCTCAGCATAGCCAATAAAGTAGCTGCTCACAGTTTTAGAATCCAATTTCTTTTCATGTGGCCTATTAGGCCTTGCTTCAGCTGGACATCCCTAAACATGAAAGTGCTTTGCCTGTCCAAAGCTCATAAGGTGTTTTTTCAGCTGCTTTAGTTGGCACTCGGTTCAGAATATAAGCTGTTGTTTTTAGTGCTTCACCCCAGAGTGACTCTGGTAAGGTGGAATGACTAATCATACTCTTTACCATATCCTTAAAAGTCCGGTTTTGCCTTTCAGCTACACCATTCATGCTAGGTGATCTTGGCATAGTCTACTGTGGGACGATTCCACATTCCTCTAGGAATTTAGCAAACGGTCCTGGACGTTGTTCACCTGAACCATCATATCTGTCGTAATATTCACTACCACGGTTAAACCTGACGCTCTTGATTCTTTTGTTGAGTTGGTTCTCAACTTCAGCCTTAAATGATTTGAACACATCCAAAGACTTTGATTTCTCATGTATAAGAAATAGGTACCCATATCTTGAGTAATCGTCTATGAATAATATAAAATATTGTCGACCATTCTAAGATGCCATAGGGAATGGTCCACAAATGTCTATATGAATCAGTTCTAAGACGTCCGTAGTTCTGTTGACACCTAATTTCTTTGATTTGGTCTGTTTTCCCTTGATGCATTCAATACAGACTGTAAAGTCTATAAAGTCAAGAGAATCTAGAATCCTATCAAACACAAGTCGCTCAACTCTAGTTCTAGAGATGTGACCTAAGCGTTTGTGCCATAATGAGGCTGAATTTTCTTTATTAATTTTGCATTTAGTACCACGTGATTCCACATGCAAGGTTTCATTATATGACGCAATAGTCACTACAAGAAAAAATGGTTTCGGCAAGGGGAATCGTCCTTTGCTGAAACCTTCGTCGGTGAATTACAGTCCCTTATCGATCCCACGCCATTCGGCGACGACTCGGCGAGAGACATTTTTAGCGACGACTATGCGAGGGCAACAAGCTCTCGCCATTTTCGTCTCTCTCCGTGCCCTCACCGATTTCGTCCATCTCCGTGCCCTCACCGATTTCGTCCATCTCCGTGCCCTCTCCGTTTTCGTCCCTCTTTGTGCCCTCGCCGTTTTCATCCATCTCCGTGCCCTTGCCGATTTCTTCCTTCTCCATGCCCTCGCCGATTTTGTCCCTCTCCGTGCCCTCGCCGTTTGCGTCCATCTCCGTGCCCTCACCGATTTTTCCGTCCAACCCTCGCGTAAATGTGAGCTTATATTTTTCTAAATTTCCACTATAATTTTTACTATAATAAGTTGTTTCACCTGTCAATTCAATATTTTGTATTGCAAACAAATTGAAAACCACATATTTATACATTTAGCTAAAAAAAAAAGTAAATAAATTGCTCACAGTAAATCCAAAAATTATTACAGCTTGATTGTAAATTGTCATAACATTATAAAAGTTCAAAATTCTATTCCCTCTGACCATCATTCGAAGATGAAGACGAAGACGACGAACATTGTTGTTGTTCAGAAGTAGGAACAGGAACAGGTAACCTTGAAGCAAGTAGTGCTAGCTGTGCTTGGAGTTCACGTAGTTGCGATGAAGTTTCTTGTTGGAGTTTGTTGTACGCCTCGTTCTGCTTATCCAGCTTGTCTTCCAGCTTGTTGTACGCCTCGTTTTTTTATTCCAGCTTGCCTTCCAAAGTTGCTGTGGCTTGAGCAACTGCGTCTTGGAGATCTTTGAGAGTGATGTGGCTTCTGACAACTGAGTAACTGGTTGATGTAGATGCCATAGAGACTTATGATCCTACCCCGTACAAACGACCCTTGCGTGGTTTGCAACTGCCTCTAAGAATATTGTGTTATGATCAATAGGTGTTGGAGTTGAATCGGACTAGGATGCCTCTGTTGACTGTGATGCCTATTGGAACAATTCTTTGTATTGAGCCTGTTACGCACATATATCAACACGTAGAAACATGAATATTATTGACAAGTTAGTTGTGATACCACACAAAAAAATTACATAACCATCAGAGACACAAACAAAACAATCATCGGGAAAAACATACATATATAGTTATAACATGTCACAGTCTGACAAGACCCATGCTGAAAGGGTATGTTTGGACTCGAAAAACGGACAGAGTCTCCTATATACCATAGACTAACCACTTATTTGCACTCAATAGAAATAGCCACAACACAATATCTCTATCTTTCACACTCAAACACCTTGAAATATTAAACAAAATATTATATTCATTAATGCATTTTTATTACCTATTTGAATACTATGGCTATAATTTTGATTATCATACCACTCTAAATTCAAATGTCTTAATTATAACTTCGTAGCAAACAAGAAAGTAATATTACTCAACTTTTATCCATTAAAAACTTGAACCTAAGTTCAAAAACACTTTTAGCATCATTACTTGTCATATAATTAAGCTTGTAATCAAGAATTAACAAATTCTCAAAAAAAATTTGGACCCGACAAACGGACAGAGTCTCCTCTGTACCGTGAACTACCCAGTTACCTGTACTCAGAAGAGATATCCACAATGCAATATACAAGCATTGACTGTCATAAATTCAATGAATATTAAACAAGTTCCTAAGGCCATCATAGCGTTTCTACTGAATAAAATAAGACATTCATTCATGCATTTGCATTTTAGTTTACAATAATATGGCTATAATCTTCATTATCATGCCACTCTCATATTCTTTACTTAACTTTCTTAGATATTAAATCGTTGAACCTGCATTAACTTACTATCAAACAAGCATGCGAGATTACTAAAGTTTTGTCCAATCAACACACTATCCTAAGTTCAATAATCTACTTGGCATCATTAGATTTCATAAAATTAGGGGTACAATGAACAATTAACAAATACCCTTTTTAATTTGGAGTTCTTTGACGTCAATTTGGATAAAGCATTTGTTGAAACTCTGTATATATCAATCTTCAACGTTGTAAAGTTTAAAAAAACTAGCTTACCACTATCTATTCTACCCGAGCATCTGTGTAAGGTCCATCAGCAACCTTGCGATGAGCTTTGTTGAAAACATCAATGAAAGTCACTTCATTCTCGCATTCTTCAGCCTACATAAAAAAATCAGTAAAACAAACAACTTAACATGAAAGTTAGAAGCTAAAATTATAGGGTAATCAACACTTATTGTAGTATAGTCATCTTTATTCTTACCATTCTCCTTGCCCATTCGTGTCCGGGGATGCATCTCAAATGGTGTGTTGACGGATTTTTCCATCTATTATCAGAGTTCCATTTAGATATGTCCTGCCATGATGGGGAACTCCACTTCACTTTCATTCCGTCCCATACATTCTGTAAGATCCACGATGGCTTCTTATCTAGCCTACAGGCTTTGCTTAAGTTATATGTTACTCATTTTTGCCCGAAATTGTTGAACCTCTCGTTTATGTTTGCTTCGTGGCAGGGATACCACTTGTACATCATCTGTGAATCATATAATAAAAATATAGAAAGTACAACATATATATATATCTCAAGTACATAATACGTTTGTATAATACATAAATTGAATGCATATTTCGAACCTTAAAGTAATCAAAAAATTTCTCCTTGACATCGGGCAGAATCTCTCCCCAAGTTGTCCAAGGCTCTAAATATCCTGCATGTAGTGACTTCCAAATATCCCTTGTCGCGTTATATGGATCCCATATACATAATATAAATTAAATCGTTGTGTTATATGGTATGAAACTTAACTTCAAAAAAAAAGTGTTCTGAATACTTCTACTTACCCACCACCTTGAACTTTCAGATGCTTGCGTGAATCCGTGGCCCATGTTGCAAATTCTTCCATAGACGAGAATCCATATGTCATCCAATCTAGAACGCTATCAGCTCGATTTTCTGCAGCTCTCAATGACTCAGCCATCGGGGGATATTGTATGTCACCATGTGCAGGCATGTCATCCCTCTCAACATGTAGATCATCAAAACTTTGTCGCAATGCAGAGGAAGTAGTGGTTTGGGTATTTGTTACATGAGGGTAATGTGGAAGGTTTGGAGTCATATGCCCAGCTACATGGGCAGCGCGAACTCCGGATGAGTATGAAAGTTCATGAGGCATTACCTGTTGTGGAAGTAGAGTGTCTACCATCCGCTGCTCCATACCAATGGAGGCTGAGGTCGAGTTATGCACTAGTAAACCATGTATACCTATAGATTGGCGAACACTTGAAGGCTGACCAGCTGTTTGTCCTCGGCCAAGTGATGGTTCACCTGTTCATGTACACCATTCAAAGTTGTCAACTATGATACAAAACAAGGAACTCAAGTATTAATTTTAAATGAGTAAAATAATGATAGTTAATTTACATTACTCACCTGTCGATGTGTTTGGCGCTTGTCCACGGTCTCTGCGCCTACTTAATGGGTTTGACAATTTAATTTTTTTAGGGAATTTGGGGTCTTTATCGTTACCACCTCCCATATGAAATTAAACACAATTATCATTAGTTCACTGATTATATTACTTAGGTTCATATCTTACAAGCACATTAATGTTTATTACAAATCTACTGTGACGTCACGTGCGATGAAACAAAAATTACAATAAATTCATAAAACAATTAATGACTTTACCAAAGACTAATATTCAATCATCTCATTCACTATTTTTATCATCTTCATCACCATTATCATCATCATTGTCATCTTCAGTATCATCTTCATATTCCTCTTCAGCTTCGGTAACATCTTCATATTCTTCTTCATCCTCTGTCTCATCTTCATATTCTTCAAGTTCTTCATCCTTATTTTCATCAATTATAGGCTGCTTATAATTGTCATTAGTATCATCTTCTAATATTTCGTTGTTCTCACCCGAGTCACGACGGATTGTTGCCAAATTTTCATCATTTCGTTCTTCTACATGCACATTCATCTCATCGGACTAGAAACTTGTTCTTTGCTCCACTTCTTTTTCATTTTCAGACATGGCATAGATATTTCTAGGGCGTACTTTAACTACTGCCTGCCAATTTTTTCGATTTCCTTTAGCCCCTAGATATCTACAATAATATACTTGCTGAGCTTGGGCTGCCAACACAAATGGTTCATATTTAGGATACTTTCTCTTCACATTCACTTCAATCAAACCAGACTTACGATAGTATTTCACACCTCTATCATTCGTGGTATCGTACCACTCGCACTTAAAGAGAACTAACCTTGTACGTTGTAACGTTGGATTATTATATTCAAGTTAAATAATGTTCTGCAACACACTATAGTAGCCAATATCCTTGGTCCCGCCATCACTTATCCCTTTCACGTATACTCCACTATTATTGGTGGTCATCGATGTAGCATATTCGTGTGTAGCAAATATGTATCCATTCACCATGTATCTTGACGATATCCTAACCAATTTATACGGCCACTTTGAAAGACATTGTACACGATGATCTACATCATTCTTCTACTTAACCAACAAATATATATCACTTTAGTTTTAAGGTATGCATACCGTAAGGGATAAAATTAATTTCATTTATGAGACATGTACTTACATAGTCATATAACCATTTTGGGAAAAACTTGTCAACATGTAGTTGAAGTTCTCCCGGAGTCAATGGCCCATATTGGTTACGAAGGTATTCCTCGAACATGCTAGCAAATAGACAAATATTAGTCAACTGATTTTGTATAGTTATTGCCCAACATGTTAACATATTGATAACTTGTCATATCCTTACCTAACATACGGTTGTACCTCTACGCAATTCATCAATACATAGCAGTGTGCCAAATATAAGTTGTCTTCCGCTATTGTCATCTCTTTCCATTTCCTGATTGAACGGCCTGGATGAGTAAATATAGCCAAGCATTCATCGAGGTATTCCACATCGTCATATTGGTCATTCCGGCCAAGCCTTCTACTCTTAGTGGCCACATGTTCTTCAAAATAATAGGAACAAAAAGTTGACGTTTCCAGTATGTGGTAGGTTTCACAAATAGTGTGCCTCATTCTTTACTTTCTTCTTCAAGCCCTGTGAAAACCTCTCAAAGGGATACATTCACCGATATTGTACAAGTCCATAACAAATCGCTTCGTGTACAAATGAACAAGCAAGTGCTTCATTGAATCAAAGAATGCAGGAGGTATCAACTTTTCCAAGTTGCAAATAGTCACGACAATGTCTTCTTGCATCCTATCCAAATCTAACATTTGCAAGCTTGTGCAACATATGTTGGTAAAGAACAAACTAAGTTGTGCAAAAGCCTCCCAAACTTGTTTAGGCATCAGCTCGCGTAATGCAAACACAAGCAATCTTTCCATGAATACATGACAGTCGTGGCTTTTCATGTGTGACATCTTTAGTTGTTGCATGTCTACACATCTCGCTAAATTTGATGCATAGCCATCAGGAAATTTTAATTCTCCAACTTATTCCAGAAGTAGTTTTCTCTTTACCACAGGAAGAGTATAAACACCAATCACATCTGCGTACTCTTCACATAATTCGGGACGGTCACAATACACAACCATGTCTTTTCTCGCTTTTACATTGTCTTTTGTCTTTCCTTTCACAGCCATAATAGTGTTGAAAACATTGTCGAATACGTTTTTTTCTATATGCATGACATCCAAATTGTGGCGTACAAGATGCGTCTTCCAATAACGTAAGTCCCAAAAAATACTTCTCTTTGTCCAGTTGTGCCACTCCCCAAACCCATGCAACTTCATTTTTTTCTTGTCATTCATCATTTGTTGTATCTTTGTCAAATTCATCACACTTTTCCATATTTGATCACCATCTAATATGGGCGGAGGCCCCCAAGTCTCTCTTTTTCCCCGTATGAAAATTTTCGTGTCACGTCGCATAGAACTATTTATTGGTAAAAATTTACGATGACAATCAAAGAATGAATTATTTCTTCCTTCTTGCAACCGAAAAACATCAGAGTTATTCATGCAATATGGACATGACAGTCTTCCATGAGTGCTCCAGCCAAACAACATACCATAAGCTGAGAAGTCATTTATTGTCCACATCAAGGTTGCCCTCATTTGGAAATTTGTCTTTGTTGAAACATCATAGCACGGTGTTCCCACCAACCATAATTCTTGTAATTCATCAATGAGAGGCTCCAAATACACATCTATTTTCTTACCGGGATTTTTCGGACCGGGTATGAGCAATGTCAAGAACATGACAGGATCCTTGATACACATCCATGGTGGCAGATTGTAGGGTGTTAATATCACTGGCCAACATGAATAAGGTTGAGCATTGGAATTGTAAGGTGTAAACCCATCTGAACAAAGCCCAAGTCGAATATTTCTAGCTTCATCAGCAAAATGTGGATGTACAACATCAAAGTGTTTCCATGCTTCAGCATCAGATGGGTGACCAATATGACCATCCTCTGTTTGGTATTTCTTGTACCACTGCATGTGTTCAGCCATAGCCTTGGACATGTACAATCTTTTTAACCTCAGTGTTAATGGGAAATATCTTAATTGTTGGTAAGGTATAAGCTTACTCCCTTTTCTACCCACTGTTGTCTTGAAGCGTCAGTGGCCACAGTGGGGACAACTCTGAAGTGAACTTCTATCTTTATAAAATAAAATGCATCCATTTACACATACATCTATCTTCTAATAACCTAATGGCTTAAGCATTTTCTTAAACCTGTATAAGTTCTCAGGTAGGTTATTTTTTACAGGCATCAACTCCATAAATTCTGATACAACCTGGTTAAATAGGTCGTTGCTCATATTATGTTCTGATTTCAAATTTAGATAACGAACCACAGCATACACTGGGTAAGATTCCTACAACCCGTAAATAATGGTTTTTCCGAGACATTCAACAAATTAAAAAATTCTTGTGCTTCCATGTTTGGTACTTCTTCACTCACGTTCTGATCTTTTACCATATCTACTCTAGCAGCGTCAAAGACCATTGTCTGATAGTTATTCCCACAATCTAAGTCGTGTCGCATATTATTACCAATGTGTTGTTCAGTGACCCTTATGTTGTTCGACACATATTCCTCATGAGCATGCCATACATAGTAATTAGGCATGAAATCTTTAGTATAAAGATGTTTTATCACAATGTCAGTTGTAAGATATCGCAAGTTTTCACATTCAAGGCATGGACATCTTATTTTTACACCGTCCATGTAATATTGTTGACTACTTGCGAATGTTATAAATTCATCACACTTTGAACAAAGCCCTCATTGATATATCCATCAACCCAACAATTATACATCCATTCACGTGATGATGCCATTATGACTGATACATACATCAACAAATAGGAATTTAAAATTAGAAACAAAGAAGTAAGACTTAAATATAAGCCTTGCGAATTTAAGTTTACTATATTCTTTCTTAATCTGAAATTAATTGACATTAGTGAGCTTTACTTACAAAGTGGACCACAAATGCAAGCAACATAATAAACATGAAGAAAACAACATTTTCAACAATTTGAAAAATCCTATTCAACTGCGTAGACCAACACACCCCTTCATACAGAAAGTTAAACTCTATCTTCACAAAACCCGAACGGCTCAATTCAAACAATATATTCAACATAAAGTTACACGAAATAAATTTAAATTAATGAAACGGATTTAAAACCACAATATAATAGATTGTACAATAAATACTATATGAATCATAATACTAACCGGAGCCTATGGAATCTTTATTCGTTTCCACCAATTACTCTAATGCCCCAAAACCTACCTGTAGAAAATCCAAACAAATGAAATTAGCTATTAATATTATAATAAAAGGTAATTAAAAAATATTGATTTAAGTTACAATATATTGATTTACGTTAACTATTAATTTTAATGTAGAAAATATTTATAAATAATTAAAAAAAAGATAATTCAATAAATTTAATAAAAAATTCAGACAAAAAAAGGTTATAAAAATTGAAATAAAACTGAAAAAAATTAAAAATTTTGGAAATTAAAAAAAATCCAAAAATTATATATTGAAAATAAAAATTATTTTAACACAACATATTGTGAAAAAATAAAAAAATATAATTAAAAAAATTCCCTTAACAATTCGGAAATAAAAAAGTTATAAAAATTGAAATAAAACTGAAAAAAAAATCTAGGAAATAAAAAAAAATCCAAAAATTACATGTTGAAAATAAAAATTATTTTAACATAATATATAATACAAAACAAAAACAAAAATAAAATAAAATATATTGTTACATATGTATATATACAAAAAAAAAAAAAAAATATATATATATATATATATATATATATATATACAAAAATTTATATATGTATGTAAATACATGACAAAAAATATATAAAAAAATTACCCTTGATGACATGGGTGAATGGTGGGTTGACGGGTTAGGGTGAAGGGTGGGGGGTGGGGGGTGGGTGGGTTCACGGTTAGGGAGGGTTGGGGTACACAGGTAGGGAGGATAAAGGGGTAGGGTATCGAGTTTGGTAGGTAGGGGGGGTAGAGGATGCAGGTAAAGGGGGTGGGTAGCTGCTGCGCAGCGTGGGAGGGGTGGGGTTTTTTTTTCTTTTGAAATTTGAGATCAGATGAGGCACGACTACCTCATCTGATCTCATTCTGGGCGACGACCCAGCGTGAGACTAGGCCGCCGCCCAGAAACCAATAGGCAGGCCCATTGGATTATTTACAGGAGATGGACCAGCAAGTCCGTCTCTTATTTAATTTTTTTTCAATTTTTTTTATATTATTTCTACAGTTTTTTTTTTCATACTTAATTTGTTTTACATTTTTTTCATCATGAATATTATATAAATTTAATATTACTTTATTTTTTTCACTTTTTTTATTATCTTCACTTTTTTATATATTAATTTGTTTAACTAAAGAATAACATAATTAGTATAATAATTACATATTATATTGTGTTTTTAATTATGTTTTGTTTATTAACTTTAAACTTTAAACTAATTTAATTAATATGTTGTTTCATATTTTCATCAAAATAATTATATTAATTAGCTAGTAGTTTGTTTTTCCCCTCTTTTTCTTTGTATTGAATATATTTTATTTTAACTTAAAACCTTATAAAAAAATAATGTAAATAAAGTTAATTCATAAATAATTCTGCGAAGTTGTTTATGAACCAAAACTTTACTACTATATGTAGTAATTTTGGAAAAACACACAAATCTAAATAATTAATTTAGATTTTATATGAGAATATTATATTAATTACATTTTTTTTAATTATCTACAATTTTTGTTCGCGTGCACACCACGTGGCGGAAAATCGTCCGAACTAATAGGGCCCCGGTTTCGAAACAAGATGGACACATGAGCTTTTAGATGTCGAAACTATCGTGCATGCATGCCCACTTACCACAGGGCATAATATAATGAAATGCGATGGCCCCGTTTTGGAATAGACATAGCGAAATACCTGTTTTGCATGCATTGGGTTCGCGTGCACGCCACGTGGCAGAAAATCATCCGAATTGATAGGGCCCTAGTTTCAAAACGAGATGGACACATCAGTTTTTAAATCTTGAAACTAGTGTGTACGCATGTCCCTAATTATTTTACCCATCCAAGACCAATGGTGGATAATCACGTTTCCGCGAACCATTAGTTGATATATTCGCATTCAATGACCTTAAGCCTATAAATAGCACTTGACAATGCGTTTTCTCATAGCATCTAAAATTTGTAATTTTACTTTTCATCTAAAAAGTTTGAAGAATGAGTAAGGATCAACCACATCTGAAATATTTTGTTCGAGTGACTATTAAAGAAGAGGTGGATACAATGAATGAGTATCCAAATTACTCCAAGTTTGTTAAACCCGCCCTTGATCTAAATGCTCCGCCAAAATACGACGGATACATTTCAAATGCCCAAGTACGCCAGCTCGTTCAAGACGAAATGATGCGGATCCAGTGCCCAAACGTTTTCCCTTAATATCTCTATCTTTTTAGCCTCGTTGAAAGTATCGGGATTAGTAATCTTTAATTATGTTAGGTACTAAGTCGCTGTGTTGCTGTATTAAAAAAGGATGATATGTAATCCTTTATTAATTATCAATGTAAAATTATGTTTATGTTTGAAATGCATTAACTATTATAATAAAATGCTTTAATTATAATTTTGTTTTGTTGCTTATAAAGAAGTAATTGTTTATATTTTGTAGTACGTTAAATATTAATATTGCATATAATTTATTTTTCACGTAGACAACAATTTGTCCAATAAATTGTTTAAAGGATGTAAACATGTTTTTATTTATAGTAAAAGCCATATTTTGTTTTCTAAGTAATGCTGAATAAATTATTGTTACAATCAAAGTCGAAATTTTGAAGCTTTACTCGAGTTATGTACACGCCAATCAAGGACATTTTAAGAAGGAAAAATATTAATCAGTAGCTATATGTATAATTATCTAAAACCAATAATTAATATTTTTTAATTTAAATTTAAAGCTATTAAAACACTCATAATCTGAAATATGGCGAGGGAAGTTCTTGCCCCTCACCTCGTCGAATCGGCGAGGGCAAAAGGCGGCCATCGCCAAATCGACGAGGTACAGGGATTTCCCTCGCCGAATCGACGAGGGCAAAAGGGAGCCCTCACCAAATCGGTAGGAGGAAGATACGCCGTCACCGAATCGGCTAGGGCAAGAGGGAGCCGTGGCCGAATCGACGAGGGCAAGAGAGAGCCCTCGCCGATTTGGCGAGAACAAGGCCTCTCTTGCCTAGCCCTAGCCGAAAAGCGAGGGCACGGCGACGGCCTATCGCCGAGACCGATTTTTCTTGTAGTGAGTATATAACAAATATAGGTTGTCATAAATGTTAAGAGCGCCAGTTCCAACAACATTTGAATTTATAGATAAAGTCAACTGATTGTTTCCAAATGAACAATAATAACCAGATTTGTCCAATAAAGAAACTGAAACCAAATTCCGTCTAAAAGACGGTACAATAAAAGTATATATCAAATCCAAATAAAAGCTAGTTCCTAACAATAACCTAAAATGCCCTATTGCTTCTACTTCCATCGACTTGCTATCACCCACAAAGATGTGTCTTTCAGCATCATTTGGCTTTCGGTAGCTCAGGCAACCCTGCATAGAAACACTGATGTGAGTAGTTGTACCAGAATCTAACCACCACATGTTTCTAGGTACTAAAGCTAAATTTATCTCAGAACAGACCAAATTAAGAAAAGTACCTTTCTTTGCACACCATGCGTGATACTTGGTACAATTTTTCTTCACATGTCCAGGCTTGCCACAAAAGAAACATCCCTCATTGTCTTTTTGTTGTTTCTTTGGTTCTGGACCCTTAGCAGCTTCATTATTCTTCCTCTTTTTGCCCTTGCCCTTAGAGGTGCTAGCCAAATGAGCACTTTCTGTCTTATCTTGGTTCAATCTCTCTTCTTCTTGCACACAATAAGAAATGAGCTCATTGAGAGTCCATTTATCTTTATGACAATTGTAACTGACCTTAAACTGTCTTAATTGTGCAGGAAGAGAGATTAATACCAGATGCACGAGTAAGTCATTAGACAGCTTGAGCTTAAGAGTCTTAAGTTTTGAAGCAATATGAGACATTTCCATAATGTACTCCCTGATATTTTCTTTGCCTTTATACTTCAGAGAAATCAAGCTTTGCAAAAGCGTGCTTGTTTCCACCTTATAGTTTTTCGCAAAACGCTTCTCAATTTCGGCTAGGAAATCTTTGGCACTGGTTATCCCTTCGGACACCGCACCCCTAAATGCCTCCGGAATGCCGCGCTTAATGATCATGAGACTCATGCGATTTGAGCGATCCCACTTCTCAAAGTTCCTCCAGTCATCAAGAGAACTTGCATTTGTAAGAGAAGCAAGTTTCTCAATCCAAAGCGCAAGGTCCAGATCCATGCAGCCAAGAACAATGAGTATGTTCTCCTTCCAATCCTTAAAGTTTTTCCCATTAAGAATGGGGATCGAGTTGATATTTGCAGATATTGTAGAAACACTAACTGTATAGAGAACAAAACAACCAACCAAATATGCTCACATTAATAACAAAGCAAAATAATCAACAAATTCAAATAATGGTAAACCCTATCTCAAGATACCTAGCACAATATTAATATCAGGTCTTTCGATAATAATATTAACTGTAAGTGGTACTCTTGTTGTAATGATCAAACATTGATAATAAATCATGTCAAATAATAAATCTATATTTGGATCTATTTATTATTCACATGTAAAACCTTATAATTGTCACATGTTTACCACCATAGGTATGTGTGCAATTCGGCAAAATATTAACCTTCCTTTGGGCCGGCTAATTCCCGCATGAATATACACACACATAAACATCCAACATCCTTCATGAATAAGCTACACAAGATAGGTCACTTTGGTGACATCTTGTTTCAATTAACCCACTTAGAATGTTAGACAACCTCAATTTATTATTTAAAAGATATACCATAATTATTTGAATTTGTGAGCAGTCCAAATGAATATTCAATTTGCATTGAATCCATATGTACACCAAATATATATTTATGGCAGAAAATTCTCAATTTCAGATATAAAATAGAAAGGAATTATGAAGAAAATAAATTAAATGTTTTGTCTTCATAACCTTATAATATATATTCATGTTCTTTTAGGACACAAGGGATATCCCCAGCCTAGCGACAAAAAATCCAATCATGCATTTAAAAGGTCACAAGGTCGAAACTTGGAGCAACGAATTTTACACATCATAATTTCTCTTTTGAACTATGAGCAGAAGAAATCAGATTTGTTATATAGATTATAGGTGCGCTTCAAAACCAATAACAAGACTTGTCTTAGTTGGAAGCATAGTCCTAAAACGTATGTGAGGTTTGGTGTTCAAGACTTGCAGTAACAGAAGAATCTTTTTTTTTTTTTGAAAAAACTCATGAAAACTTCACAAAAGGAATTCATTGTCAAACATGAGCATCAAAGTGACGTGAGCATACAGAGAAGGAATTCATTGCCAAAAGTTTTGAACCTCAGCCGCATCCTCTTTTTTTTTTTTGAATCCAAAACAGATGCACACATATGTCTAATTGATGAACAGAATATGATGAACACCAAATATCCAATAAATCTCAAAATAGAAGATCAAAACCCTAAAGTTTTAGAAGTTTTTCAAAACTAAAAAATAATATTTCTCATGAATCGATTATGGGTGGCTCTGATACCACTTGTTAGGATTTGCAAAACCTTATTCTTTAAAAGTTCTTTAACAAATCCTAAAATAACATGTTACTACCCACTTCATTTCAAGAGAATAAGAAGATACAGAAAGCGGAAGTATACTTGAATCCATTGCTAGAGGTAGATTAACAGGTTGAGATCTTCCAAATTAGTACGAACTTTGCCAAAGGTGTTATCTCTTTCTCTGTTGATGGGGATGCAGAGAAAAATAACGTACGTACAATTTGAGGAACATAACCTTAATATAACTTATAAGTTTTATATATTTCTAATTTGGCCCCTCATCAAATTAGAAATATCACTAAGGTATCTACACATTAATTTCATGACAATTATACCCATAAGCCTAAACTTAATTCTTAATTAGATCACTTTAATTAGACTTAATTAATAGATACCACAACACATTTAAATACTTATATGTGTGGCCCCACATATTGAAATTTTCCAACATATCTACCATCTTAAACATAATGATATCTCCTCATGATGATGTCTTACAACTTCATCCATAAAAGAGGGCTTTACAACTCATTCCTCAGTTTTCTAATTTGAAGATTCTCTCAACAAAGTGATGGAATATCCACCTAACAATGTTACATAACAAAAATGGCTTAAATATCACATAAAAGCTAAGATGGGCTTAGAGGAAAGTATTCATGCAGATCAGTACAACAATTTGATCCCTAAATATGCAAATTCTAGGGTTTGTGAAGCTAAAAATTTAAAAATTGTACTTGAATGGTGAAACCGAGATGCGAATTTGAAGTTTGAGCCCTAACTTTGATGAAACAGAGAGAAAAGAAAAAAAAAAAGGTTTCGAGCTTAGAAAACTTCCATTAGGTCTATGCTTTTTTATTATTATTATCAATTAAAGCATCAGTATCTGGGAAATGAAATTATATTTGATACTAGAATTGGTGGGAGTGAGAAGCAACGTTTTAGTTTAAGAAAATAACTATTGTAATTAATTTTTAATTTGATAAACTGTTCTAAAAATTGAAAATTATTAATAAAGCATTGTAAAAATTAAAAATTATAATTATTGTTTAACAAAAAGAGATACAGAATTTCAATGTTGCAACACTTTCTAACGGTTTCTAAAAGTCTTAGTTTTAGGTGACGGTTAAAAAACTGTTGCAAAATTTTATATATATATATATATATATATATATATATATATATATATATATATATATATATATATATATATATATATCTAAAATGTGGTAGTGGTAGTTAAAATTTGATTAGGATTCAACTAGATTAATTTTAATTAGCTTTAAATTAGTTTTTTGTAAGTAGTCTTTGCTTAGTGGGTAATAGTTTTATATCCTAATTGGTATTGGATTTTTGTGAATCCTATAAATAGGGTTAGTACTTTCAATTGTAGGTATACAAAATAAAAGGGTAATAAAAATTTAATTTAGTCTCTCTATATTTTTTCCTTATTTTCTCCCTACGATTAAAATAGTCAATTCCATATTCCAAAAGCTTCTTCACAAAGCTCTTCTTAATTTTCTTGCGTAAACATGTCTGGTACGAAGTCTAACGTGCAAATTGGAGCAACTGATGGTGGTGATAACGTTTCAGCTTCAGTCAATCACATTGCTGCGCCTATCTTTCAATGTGATGATTTGATCAAAGTTGATAAAGAGGATAGGCTGTACCAATTAATCAAGTCACAGTTCATATCGAGTTTGAATTCTCTAGGAGTGTCTACTCATGTTGAGGCCATTCATCGGAATGAATTTGCAGGCTTGATGAAACAAGCAAAGTGGCAATCTTTCTTTAGCTTTGCGCGAACCATGGCGAGAATCTGTGGGGGTAATGCAAACGTGAATTATGCTTGGTATGGTGCTTCCAAGGATGAGATTTGTAAGATCATCGCTCATGGATTTGGCGATTCAACAAGCAATGGAATCTATGGCCGTGGCGTCTATCTCTCGCCTAATGATTACCCTGTTGACAGCATACTATCCTCGATAGTTGATGAGAACGGCCTAAGGCATCTACTGCTTTGCCGTGTTATTCTGGGGAGCATGGAGCTTGTTCGTCCGGGTTCTGAACAGAGCCATCCCAGTTCTGAAGAGTTTGATTCTGGGGTTGACAATTTATCATCTCCTGCAAAGTATATTATCTGGAATACGCACATCAATACTCATATCTTGCCAGAATATGTCATCAGTTTTAGAGCCCCAACTGGCTTGGAAGAAGAGTATAATGATCCCCTACAAGAGAAGGTCACTCTTCGCGAATATGTACACAGGATGATACAACTAGGATATATATAAATTTGTTAAACTCTTGGTACAGAGACATGCTTATTTGTACTATAATTATATTTTTGAAATATAGGTTAGTTAAGAATTAAATATTGATTTTTGTCATTGAAAAGATACCCTATGAGATCAACTTTGTGTTTATTATCAGTTTGAAATCTAATTGGGGCTCGTCCTTGCTACATTTGACTTTATTTTCTTAATTTAAAATTTAAAATTAATGATATATAGACAAATATTGACTTCATTAATTATTTGATAAAATGTATTTATGTGATTACTATTTGTTTTGATGCTCCCATTGAATATGTTTGTCTTCGTATCCGCATCATTCCTAACGAATCTTGCTAACTTCATTATGTACCCTCATGTTAAGGCCAATAGATAAATTTTTTAAACTCTCGTACTTGGTTATAACTTGTTCTTTTAAAAAATAAAAAATAAAAAATAAAATGATTCGTATGGATCTCTAATTCTTTTATTTTATCTGTTTTTGTTTATATCATCTACTCATATGGGTTGGACTTAAATGCTTATTAAAGAGTATTATTCACTGAAAATATAATCCTGTAGAACGTCTCTAGCCTTGTAGCTTCTCTGCAAATATAGGAAAATAGTGTCTTTTTATGTTCAAACGTTGAACGTATTCCGTGTAAAGTGATCACTTCATCTAAAAGTTTAAATTACGGGTTTATTATATTACTTGTTATATTCAACACACTCCCGCAAGTACATTAGTTTTTTAGGCTTGCACTTGAACAATTTTCATATTTTTAAATGGGTGGCCGTGAGTTTTGAACCCTAGACCTTTTGGTACATATGCTTTGATATCATGTTAAATGACTAACTTATCTAAAAGCTTAAACTCTTATAGATGAATTTATTATATTATTTGTTATATTCAACATTCCACAACCCTCTAATATTTTGATCCTTGGAAGTTCATGAGAAAATCAGAAAAATCTTGAAGTTCTAAGTTTAATTGTTTAAGAGGTATGTGGTTAGATCATCGCCATTAAAAAATCCCAGATCTCAAATCCATTATATGATTTCAGAAGTCACGAATATTATCTTTATTTTGTGTATCTTGGATTTTGAAATTGAAGTTGACACGTGTTTAAAGATTTTAGAACAAATTTGCAATCTTTAAACTTACTGAATTCTCAACTTGCATTTGAACCTTGAGCTTAGAAAATTACTATAACTTTCAGGAAAGATTTAAGATTTGAATTTTTAGAAGAAAAAAAAAAGAACAATAACATGGTCGAACTTAATTTTATGTATTTGTAATTATTCTACCAATAGGCTCCAGTTAGTTTAGGTGAAAGTGTGTAAAAGTGACTGAGTGAGTGTTAGAAACAATACGGGATAGATTGGGTGGTTGATCAAAGTAAAAGAAAGAAAAGTAAATAATTTAGAGTTGGGATTTGCAAATACGTGAAGTTATGATAATGATTGAATGGAATTTGTTGTGTAACCTTGCATGCTCGAGGATTAGTCCTTTGGTTTGCGACAGTGATGCCCTTGAAGTCCGGCTAGGGTGGATTTCGTAGACGTGACAATATCTATATATATAAGGATCACTCCTCGCGAATATGTACAGAGGAGTGATCCTTATATGAGAAATGTAATTATATAAGGATATTAATTTCTGTAACACGCGCAAACTTTTTGAACCATATTAACTTCTTTTTCCGTATATAGCTTACTCTCATATACAAACATCTTCAAAGATTTTTCTTCGTTCTTTCATATGTTCAAAGCTTCATTCTAAAATTTGAAAAGATTTCTTATCTGATTCTTTTGATATGAGCTCTTGTTCACGGCTACCTGGAAAAAAACTCATAATCAACTCACGTCCAATCAAAGCTTGATCTCATTCATTTCTCTTGACCGAAGAAAATTTCCTTTCAGAAATCATCGAAATCTTGAGTTTTTGCTTCTTCCTTAGGAATTCAACTTTTTTACTGTGTTGGTTTTCTTGATTGCAGATCAAGTCATTAGCTTATGTTAGTAGTTAAACGTGATTAGGATTCAACTAGATTAACTCTAGTTAGCTTTAAAATTATTTTTTGGTAGTCTTTTCCTAGTGGGTATAGGTTTCCTATCCTAATTGGTATTAAAATTTTGTAAACTCTATAAATAGGAGTGAGTTCTTTCAATTTTACGTATCACAAATAAAAGAGTAATAAAAATTTAGTTAGTGTTTCTACATGTTTCCTTTATTTTCTCCCTACGTTAAAATATAAAATAGCGTATACCATATACTAATAGCTTCTTCACAAGGCTCTTCTTAATTTTCTTGCGTAAACATGTATGGTACGAAGTCTAACGTGCAAATTGGAGCAACCGATGGTGGTGATAACGTTTCAGCTTCAGTCAATCACATTGCGGCGCCTACTTGTGAGGATCATTCCAATGGTTCAGGGGCGAATCGTAGCGACCCACATCAAGTTCAAGATGATGCAGTTTCTGTCTTTCAATGTGATGATTTGATCAAAGTTGATAAAGAGGATAGGCTGTACGGATCAATCAAGTCACAACTCATATCGCGTTTGAATTCTCAAGGATTCGATACTCAAGTTGAGGCCATTCATAGGAATGAATTTTCAGGCTTGATAAAAAGGCAAAGTGGCAATCTTTCTTTAGCTTTGCGCGTGCCATGGCGAGAATCTGTGGGGGTAATGCAAACGTGAATTATGCTTGGTATGGTGCTTCCAAGGATGAGATTTGTAAGATGATCGCTCATGGATTTGGCGATTCAACAAGCAATGGAATCTATGGCCGTGGCGTCTATCTCACACCTAATGATTACCCTGTTGACAGCATACTATCCTCGATAGTTGATGAGAACGGGCTAAGGCATCTACTGCTTTGCCGTGTTATTCTGGGAAGGATGGAGCTTGTTCGTCCGGGTTCTGAACAGAGTCGTCCGAGTTCTGAACAGTTTGATTCTGGGGTTGACAATTTATCATCTCCCACAAAGTATATTATCTGGAGTTCTCACACAAATACTCATATCTTGCCAGAATATGTCATCAGTTTCAGAGCCCCAACTGACTTGCAAGAAGCGTATAATGATCTCCGACAAAATAAGATCACTCCTCGCGAATATGTACAGAGGCTGAAACAAATAGCAGGGGAAGATTACTGACTGCAACCATTGAACAAGCACTTTTGAGCGATGTTTTCATTGGTAGAATTAGTGTGTAGTTACAACTAATCTTCACCCTTTGAGGGGAAAATATAAATATTGTGTTAGTCCACATAGCTTATTATGGAAATACGAAATTAAAGTAAATTTTTCAACAATCTGGGATGTGTTAAACTGAAATGTGAGAATTGTTGTAAGAGCCGTGGATTCGCGAACTCTTCAAAATGCCTGAAAACAGATTGAGTGTTTAAAGAGTAAACTGGTTTATCTTCAAAGTCAGCCATGGAATGAACACAAATTATTTTAGGGGTTATTAAATAATTTTGTAATCCTGTTTTGACCATAGAATTATTTTTGCCATTAAAAAGACCATTAATTTATTTGCAATGGTTTCATTTAAGTCATTCAGTTAAATTCCATTATGGAAACTTAACGGAGAGGGGTTAAAATATAAAAACTAAAATAAGGGTAGCCAAATAAAATTTATTTCTATATTTCTCGTTATTGTTCTAAATCTTGAATTCAGTTCTTCCTTTCTCTATTTTCTTTTTTCTTTTTTTATTCTGTTCCTCTTCCTCTCCTCCCTACCACTTATCTTCTTTCCTCCTCCTAACACCACCATTCACCACCACACCGCACCACTGTTAGCAACTATCCACCATCACCATTGTAACGCCCCGATCCCTCACAAGACCCAAGACCACGATTCCATTCCCGAGGTCACGAAAAATGAGAAAAAAGAGACAGAGTCTCTCCTGTTTATAGGACTATCTGATACCTGCACGCATGCTATATATATAACCACAAAACAACTCTTTCACAATTCCCGTCCTTCGATATCAACATATACAACAAACTCTTCAAGGCCATCCGAGCCTTGGAATTCAACAAACTCAACAAAGGTACACAAGCAAGCATGCAATCTCATAAGTTATTGAAATACTGGGTTATAAAATCAGTTATCATACTACTCTAATGTTCTTTATTCAATTCATTTAAAGATTAAATCTTCCAATCACTACTTACCTCATTTCACACACAAGCACGCAAGCTAATTAGACAATAAAGTAAATCTTTAAAGTTATTACATGCAAGTTGGGAGATTTAGATACAATCCTCTACAGAGCAACATAAATACATACTAAACTTCTCCGAACACAAAACATATTACAAGACAACTCTACATTTGCTTTACAAATAACACATAGTACAGATAGCTAAACAACTTCATTCAAGATGTCTTATGGCCTTCTCTTTCTCAATCTCCGAACCTGAAATGGTTAGAAAGAGGGTTGACCATACAACACTCATATGCCTAGTGAGGAAGGGAATATATAATCAGAGAGTTTTTGAAAAACATTTCCTTGCAATGCATATAAAGCATAAAACCATTTAACAAGATAAAGTACTCTTTCGATGGAATAAAACCAATTAACTTATTAGAGAACTATAACTAATAACAAGCAATAAAGAATAAGCAAGGAAATACAAAAGCCACATAAACACAATTAGCAAGGCGATACCAATGTACAATTAATAACTAAGCGTCACCTAACAAGGAAAAGAGAATAACCATATCAAGAAGTATACGATATAACTACAAGATCACAATCCAAAGTAACTGTCCAAAGAACAAGGGCCCAAACAAGAGTTACACGATGGATGACCAGAAGACGAGTAAGAAAATTAAGACAATTAATTCAAGTGTCACTTAGTCAAGCTTGACTCAATTAGGAGATAAACTCCAGTACAATCTGACGATAGCCTCCGACACATTCAGGAATTATTCCGACACTCGCACATTCGGGAGGCATACCCCGGTACATTCAGGTGATTTGCATCGCACGCTGATTAATCACATAATCGAGGTAACATTCAACTAGAAGGTCATCACAATTTAGCATACAATCAAGTAACATAGTGTACAAGTCATAAATCACATCATACAACAACTACTTAACAAACATTAGAACTACACAATTGAGATATAAGCATTAACCACAAGTGCACAAAGGGGTCATTATCATGCTTTTCACGAAAACATACCAAAAGCTCACATAATCCTTAAAGTTTTATATAAACACATAATAATCAATTACTAGCCCATACAAGCTCTACAACACATAATTCCCACATTTCTCCATTTGTTATCCTAAGCCATTTAACTCTATAATGAAGACCAAGGTTCTTGATTCTCGAACGAGCTATTTTATTCTTCTAACTATACATTATGGCACACTTAGAGCACACGAAACCACCCGATAGCCCACATTAGCCACAAAAGCCCGGTTTTCTCCCTTATGCATTATAACTACAAGTACTCTATTCGATGTCCATTTAAGTGCCATAATGGCATATTTAGTACTTCCATATCCTAAGTACACTAAATATAACACTTAAATCAACCTGGATTTACATTACACCCAAAATCCCTTCATAAACTAAACTAATAAGGCATTTTTACTCAAGTTTCGGGCAATCTAAGTTCATACAACTATAATTCTACGTTAATTAGCATCTCTAGCACCTAAAGGAAGCATGAAATCAATCTAATTAGCAATTTATAGCAAAACCCTAGAATTTTACTATTTATCATCTTCCTCATTGCATCTTATTTCAAAACTCATGCAAGCAAGCCATCCAACTACACATATTATGTCTTTAGCACATAATAAGCATACTTTGTGAAAGCATTTAGCAAGATATGGACATATAGGCACAAAGCTAAGAATTAAAGTTTAGGCAAAACTTGAAAATAACTCATGAAATGCAAAACCGTCACCAAATGAAGATGGAGAAGCTTTGTTGATGATCTAGGAAGGTTGAAACACTACCCCAAGCAAGCTCAAAAATCAATTTTTGAAGATTGAAGAAAAAAATTTATTTTTCTTTTCTTTTTTCACCTTGGCTGTCCACCTCATTTCTTTTTCCTCTTATTTTTTTTGTTTGTTTTATAGTTAGTTTATGGGTATTTGGGTTGGGTTGTGGGTTTGAGTTATGGGTTGGATCAAGTTTGGGTGAAGAAAATGCAATTAAAAGCTTAAAAATGCTACTTTGTTATTACTATTCATACGATAGAAAAAAAATAATTTCTATTTCACTCTTCCTGAGATGCTATGCACGAAATAACATTTTTCTCATGCCTCACATAAGTTACGTAACTTGGAAAAAATACAAAATCGAAAAAATTAGACAGTCGAAATCCCAAGTGAATAGTAACTTTTGAAAATAGGCTTTTAAAATAGGTAAATGTATAATTAAATGCAATCTCCTTTAATAACTTTTATAAAAATGATATAAATGTACATTTACTATTTACTAAATTAAATAAACTTATAATTTAAATTTAAAAGTTAATTTAAACACACAATTACACGTAAGAGACAACTAAACACTTAGTTACACATTTCTAGTAAGTAGACATTTAAGCAAGTAAAGGCATAGTAATTGCTCCATTAAATGTATAAAATGCATGCAATGTATAGTGTATGCATGTCCTAAGTCTCGGGTGTCATATCCTTCTCCCCTTAAACAAATTGCGTCATCACAATTTCTTAAGCTCAAAAGAATCCTCAACAGCTATAGCAACTTGGGCTGGAGCTGTTGTTGGAGAAGTATACTGCCTAGAATACCATCAAGAATACACACGATAACGCTACTGAGAACTCCGCAAGAATACCAAAAGAACCACACGAAGGAAATCCCGAGCGAGGTAGCCAAATAAAGGTTCCCACGAAATACCAGTTAGAAAATACCAAGAATTTACCAAGAGGAAGCCCATATGGAAACACTGAAGATGAAGCTGAACGGGATCTCAAAAGTGATTTCCACATATTGATATCACTGATAGATACTCAATAAGGATACCAAAGAATACCATGGATGAAGTATCGAATAAGAAATCAAGTAAGAAGTACCATCAAAAATTCTAGCAAGAAGTTCCACAAGGTGCCATGCGAGAATCCCAATATGCGTGCCGAGTAAGAGGTGTGATAAGAATACAATGCAAGAAAACCCGAAAGATATTGCATAAGAATTCCAAAAGAATGCTCACAATGACTCATGCGCGACTAACATACCCTCGTAGGTCACAAGTCATATACATGAGTAATTCTAAATATCTCAATGTCAGATAACCAAGCATAACACATATATACATCATTTATATTGATATAAAATAATTCATTCTTGTTCTTACCCATTCCGTGAAATGGTATGACAAGGTAGACTCTGATTCGAGCTAATTATTGCGGAGGAACATTATCTGTAGGTCCACCCTAAGTCCCTATGCTGGAAATCCACTCTCGAATGCTTAGCCATTTCGGACAGTCTTTTACTCTGTGTCGATTACTACCACAACCAGTACACTTTCCAGATTTCTTCCAACAGTCATTCTTAAAATGCCCCTTACGCTTGCAGAAAGTACAATGGCAAACTCGACTAGTAGTGCCTTTCTCCATAGAGTCCAAGGCTAAAGAAGCAACAACAGGTCCACTCGACTGGGGTTCCATAACAATCTGCCTAGCCTGCTCTTGAGTCTGAATCGGTCCTTGCTGAGATTCCATAATAATCGATGAATCATGCAACTGAGTAAAAAAGTACTCCAACTATGCCACAGGTTGATAGGATTGCTTCAATTCAACTACTTGAATCAGGGACCGATAATGGCTTTGTTGTCCTTGAGACGGAGGGGATTGTTGCTGATTTGGACTCTGAGATAAGTTCGACCTCTTATTAGGTTGATTACTCTCGGCTACTAATTATGTCTTGCACTTTTCAAATCTCAACGCCGCTTTAACAATAGTAGAGTAAGTAAGTAAATCCTAAGAAGACAAGTTGAGTTGTATATCTGCCTCCAATCCCCGAATAAATCTTTGAATCCTCCGGCTCTCAGGCTGCACTAAAGTGGGTACATATCGGGAACGTCTAGTAAATGCAGCCTCATACTGATCAACGATCATATTTCCTTGTTTTAATGATATAAACTCTTGCTCCCGCCTTTCACATGCTACCTCAAAAATGTACTTATCTCGGAACTCCCTAACAAAGTCGACCCATAATTGTGGCGTATCCTTATCCTCCCATCTAAGCTTCACAGTCCTCCACCATTGCTCGGCATCTCCTTCAAGCAAGAACACAGCAAATAAGACTCTTCTCTCATTAGAATACTCTAAGGCATTGGAGATCTTCTCAACCCGATTTAACCATCGTTCAGCCTGTACATCTTCTGGCTCCCCAAGGAATACAGTTGCCCCATAAGCAAGAAACTTCTCCAGTTGATTACTATTATTATCACCAATACCTGCCCGTCTCTGTTCCACGAGTAGTTCGGTAATTCTGTCCAAAGTGGTTATCAACCGTTCATTAGCAGCTTGCTAACCCAGATCTACTGCCCCTGTATTTTCTACTTCTACTTCCTTCCATATGATAACTAGAATGCAATATGTTATGACAAGTATGCGAAATATGACACAAACATAGGTGCACCACATAATGAAATGATCATATAAGCATGTAATAACAATTAAAGCCACATAAGTATTAAACTTCACATAGAATAAGTTGATCAAGTATGCACATTAATCACAGCAAGTACAAATAACCACTAGATTGCACATATTATACATCTTTCATATTCCACACAAACATAGTACTCAGGAACACATTTTCATTCAAGTAAGCACATCAATCTTCTCAAGCATACACTTACTACACAAGTTTCACACATTACGCAGTTAGGACACCTAGGTGCACATAATTTCCAATCAAACCACACAAATACGCATAGTCATAAATTTGCATATCCGTCACACTATGCCTATTCCACATAAACAATCCCCTAGAACTACATTGACATTCAAGACACACAAGTCTCACATGCAAGCACATATTTATTCAAACATACTTTCACATGCACTCACTTGAGGTTCCGCTACCCAATAGACCGAAGACTATGTCCCGGTTGAGAGCTAACTAAGCTTTGATACCAACTGTAATGCCCCGATCCCTCAAGAGACTAGGGGCCCCAATTCCATTCCCGAGGTCATGAAAAACGAGAAAAACGGACAGAGTCTTCCCCGTTTATATGACTATCTGATACATGCACATAGGCTATATAACCACAAAACAACTCCTTCACAATTCCCGTCCTCCGATAATAACACATACAACAAACTCCTCAAGGCCATCCAAGCCTTGGAACTCAACAAACTCAACAAAGGTACACAAGCAAGTATGCGATCTCATAAGTTATTGAAATACTGGGTTATAAAATCAGTTATCTTACCACTCTAATGTTCATTATTCAATTCATTTAAAGATTAAATCTTCCAATCACTCCCTATCTCATTTCACACACAAGCATGCAAGCTAACTAGACAATAAAGTAAATCTTTAAAGTTATTACATGCCAGTTGGGAGATTTAGATACACTCCTCTACAGAGCAACATAAATACATACTAAACTTCTCCGAACACAAAACATATTACAAGACAACTCTGCATTTGCTTTACAAATAACACATATATAGTACAGCTAGCTGAACAACTTCATTCAAGATGTATTCTGGCATTCTCTTTCTCAATCTCTGAACTTGAAATGGTTAGAAAGAGGGTTCACCATATAACACTCGTATGCCCAGTGAGGAAGGGAACATATAATCGGGGAGTTTTCAAAAAACATTTTCGTGCAATGCATATAAAGCATAAAACCATTTAAAAAGATAAAGTACTCATTCAAGGGAATAAAACCAATTAACTTATTAGAGAACTTTAACTAATAACAAGCAATAAAGAATAAGCAAGGAAATACAAAAGCCACATAAACAAAATTAACAAGGCGAGACCAATATACAATTAACAATTAAGCGTCACCTAAACAAGGGAAAGAGAATAACCACATCAAGAAGTATACGATATAACTACAAGATCACAATCCAAGGTAACTCTCCAAAGAACAAGGGCCCAAGCAAGAGTTACACGATGGATGGCCAGAAGACGAGTAAGGCAATTAAGACAATTAATTCAAGTGTCACTTAGTCAAGCTTGACTCAATCAGGAGATAAACTCCGGTACAATCTGGAAATAGCCTCTGGCACATTCAGGAATTATTCCGACACTCGCACATTCGGGAGGCATATCCCAGTACATTCAGGTTTTTTGCACCGCACGCCGATTAATCACATAATCGAGGTAACATTCAACTAGAAGGTCATCACAATTTAGCATACAATCAAGTAACATAGTGTACAAGCCATAAATCACATCATACAACAACTACTTAACAAACATTAGAACTACACAATTGATATATAAGTATTAACCACAAGTGCACAAAGGGGTCATTATCATGCATTTCACGAAAACATACCAAAAGCTCACATAATCCTTAAAGTTGCAAGTAAGCACATAATAAGCAATTACAAGCCCATACAAGCCCTACAACACACAATTCCCACATTTTCCTCTTTGTTATCCTAGGTCATTTAACTCTATAATGAAGACCAAGGTTCCCGATTCTCGAACGAGCTATTCTATGCTTCTAACTATATATTATGGCACACTTAGGGCATACGAAACCACCCAATAGCCCACATTAGCCACAAAAGCCCCGTTTTCCTCTTATACTTTATAACTACAAGTATTCTATTCGATGTCCATTTAAGCACCATAATCACATATTTAGTACTTCTTTACCCTAAGTACGCTAAATATAACACTTAAATCAACCTGGATTTACATTACACCCAAAACCCCTTCGTAAACTAAACTAATTAGGCATTTTTACTCAAGTTTCGGGCAATTTAAGTTCATACAACTATAATTCTACTTTAATTAGCATCTCTAGCACCTAAAAGAAGCATGGAATCAATCTAATTAGCAATTTACAGCAAAACCCTAGAATTTTACTATTCATCATCTTTCTCATTGCATCTTATTTCAAAACTCATGCAAACAAGACATCCAACTACACATATTAAGTCTCTAGCACATAATAGGCATAATTCTTAGCTTTGTGCCTATATGAAAGCATTTAGCAAGATATGGACATATAAACACAAAGCTAAGAATTAAAGTTTAGGCAAAACTTGAAAATAACTCATGAAATGCAAAACCCTCACCAAATGAAGATGGAGAAGCTTTTTTGATAATCTAGGAAGGTTGAAACACTACCCCAAGCAAGCTCAAAAATCAATTCTTGGAGATTGAAGAAATGTTTTTCTTTTTCCTTTCTTTTTTCACCTTGGTCGTCCACCTCCTTTCTTTTTCCTCTTATTTTTTTTGTTTTGTTTGTTTTATAGTTAGTTTATGGGTATTTGGGTTGGGTTGTGGGTTTGAGTTATGGGATGGATCAAGTTTGGGTCAAGAAAATGCAATTAAAAGCTTAAAAATG
This sequence comes from Ehretia macrophylla, assembly GCA_037974665.1. Lineage (NCBI taxonomy): Eukaryota > Viridiplantae > Streptophyta > Magnoliopsida > Boraginales > Ehretiaceae > Ehretia > Ehretia macrophylla. The sequence goes on along the minus strand of CM075775.1, from coordinate 10,398,407 downwards.
CTACTTTGTTGTTACTATTTATATGATAGAAAAGATAATTTCTATTTCACTCTTCCCGAGATATTATGCACAAAATAAAATTTTTCTCATGCCTCACATAAGTCACGTAACTTGGGAAAAATACAAAATTGAAAAAATTAGACAGTCGAAATCGCAAGTGAATAGTAACTTTTGAAAATAGGCTTTTAAAATAGGTAAATGTATAATTAAATGCAATCTCCTTTAATAACTTTTATAAAAATAATATAAATACACATTTACTATTTACTAAATTAAATAAACTCATAATTTTAATTTAAAAGTTAATTTAAACATGTAATTACACGTAAGAGACAACTACACACTTAGTTGCACATTTAAGCAAGTAAAGGCATAGTAATGTCTCCACTAAATGTATAAAATGCACGCAATGTGTACTGTATACATGTCCTAAGTCTCGGGTGTCACAACTATTACCAGTTTTCACATCACCCATAGCATACAAATTACAGTAACTTGTGTGCTATGGGGTAAATGCCCGATCCTTTGACGGAGAATCCAACCACATTACAAGACTTGGGAATTAAAAGAAAGATCTTGTGAATGTATTGGGACCTTGTCAGGCCACATTGGCCTTGATGATTCCAATTAAGCCGACCTCTCCTTAGTGCTCTCATAGGTGACGTGTCCATTTAAGAAAATCTCTCATATTTCTGAGGTCCATCATATATTCTATAAGATTTTCTACCAAATACTATAAATAGGACCCCAAGAGTCACAAAAAGTAACTCATTATTTTCCTTAAATAGTCGCACTTTAAACTCCTACTGCACATCGCTCGTGCTCAGACACATTTGACTGGCTTGATCATTGGAGGAGGTCCCTAAGAAAACCACATGTGGTTCCTTTGTTTTGTAGGTAATGTGCTCAGCTTAGACGTAGTGAATTTCTCCCTTAACAGGTTGGCACCGTCTATGAGAAAGAATTTAATCCCACAAAGAAACATTGCACAACGATAGAATTCTAATGTTGTGTTTCATTGATATTTCCTTGATTTCATGTTGTGAAGTGATGTTACAACATACAACTTAAATAGAGGAAGATTTAACTAAAGTCTAAATAAACAATAAATGTTGGCAGATCCTATCAAATCTATGAAGAATAATTTCAACAAATAATAAATGACACACTGCTCAAGACTAATATATTCTATCACGCCTCCTCAAATGAAACCGGATTGCTGACGGTGAGCTTGTCTGGGAAAATATAAAAATGACGAACATTCATTGTTGCATAGCCGATAGAGGTTGGGCACAATTGGTGATTGAGAAAAGAGCGCCAGTGAGATAGTTTGTGCACTTGAGAGAAGTACTGAGTTCAAGAAAGAGATCAGATGAGAAAGGATTTGTAGTGCTAGCATTGTTTGTAATTGAACGCCTTGTGTTGTGCTAGCATGGTATGTAATGGGGCCATTTGATTGAGAAGAGAAAGAATGACTCATAGGGCCTTTATATGTAGGAGTTGATACCAATATTTTGGAATTTAAGTGTTGGTGTTTGACTATTTGGTCATGACATGAACATAAGAGAAGTGAAAAGCTTATGAGAGTTTATAAAAAGAAAAGTGAATGTGATAGGTCGTGAGCACATTGTCTGATTTGGTGAGGTCACGACTAGAATAGAGAGAGAAGAGTAATTAAAAAAAAAAGGGACTAATTTGGTGAAAGAAGATCAGAAAGGGTTAATATAGAGAAAGTTAGATTAACACCTATGGAGGAGAGAGAAGTAGTTGAGAATTATGGAGATATGAGATGAGATTTGAAAAGAGAGATGTTTTATTATTGTGAGGGGCCCAGTGGATATATAGAGAATGTTTAAAATGGACAAAGAGGAAGGAATATTTGTGTTAAAGCCGTTGGAGGAAATGAATAAACATGGCATTCAATGTGAAGTTGGTAAATTTGAAAGTAAAGGGAGTGGGGCCCTCGAAGAGAGATCAGAAATAGGCATTTTAGATTGTAAGACTATGGGTTGGGAGAGAGTGGAAGAGAGAGAATTAGTGGAAAATTATAACAAAGAATTGAAATAGGTAGTGAAATTAAAATGTGCATTTAGATATATTTGAGTCAATGAAAGAAGTGATTGGCATGGATAAGGGAATGAGAGGAGAGAAAATTGGGTAAAAACTGTTAAAGTGGTAAAGAAGAGACATTAAGAATGGGAGGAAAGAATAAGTTGTGGGGAGCCATGATGATTGAGAAAGTGAGAGAAATTACTTGAAGTGATATTGTGATGCACAACTAAGTGGTTTGGGAGGAAAACAAATGCATATCTGAAGGAAATGAGAAAAACTACAGAGAGAGTGGGATAATTTGTTGTCTCAAGAGTACCGTTAGGTACTTTAACAAAGTTAGAAGAAGATTCATGCAATAAGGAGGAGAAAAAAAAGGCTCATCAGAGATATGGTGTGAGGGAATGAGCAGATCTATTACTTTATTATCACATGTTAAGTGAGATTAAGAACAGAGAAGACATATAGACTCAGTTTAAAGAAATTTGGTAAGTGGAGTGATTCAGATATGAGAATGAAGAAGAGAAGGGTAGGGGGATCTAGCACTGCACATCTTTTTTATTTTTTTAATCCTGTATGATTTGCATCAAGTTGTGCAGATTTTGTCTCAGAAATGTGAGTCATGTTAGAAAATCTATGGTTGTGGATGTTAGGTCATTTATGGAGATTTGAAGTTGAAAAGTAAATGAAGATTTGCAGTCAATTTTGGTATGCAGAAGAAGATTTAAAAGGTTGATGGTTTGCAACTATTTCGTAGGGTTTTTTTTTTCCTGGTGTTGGACATGGTGCCATTAAAGACAGAGAAGTAGGCATCGAAGATTTGAAAAGTCGTCAGCGAGGAAGCCCCAGTAGAGAAAAAGCCAAAAGTCAGGAAGAAACTCCTAAAAAGTGGGGCTACTACAGCTCCGGCATAAAAAAAAGGATCATGACGCTAGTCTTGTAAACTCTTGATATGATGGTAGAATTGCAATGTTGTGTTTATTGATATTTCCTTGATTTCATGTTGTGAAATGATGTTACAATATACAACTTAAATCGAGTAAAATTTAACTAAAGTCTAAATAAACAATAAATGTTCGTAGATCTAATCAAATCTATGAAGAAGAATTTCAACAAGTAATAAATGACACACTACTCAAGACTAATATATTCTATCATGCCCCCTCAAGCAAAACCAGATTGTTGACGATGAGCTTGTCTGGAAAAATATAAAAATGACAAACATTCATGGTTGCATCGCTGATAGATACTGGGCACAACTGGTGATTGAGAAAAGAGAGAAATGCGAAAAAGTGCCAGTAAGATAGTTTGTGTGCTTGAGAGAAGTACTGAGTTCAAGAAAAGAGATCAGATGAGAAAGGATTTGTAGTGCTAGCATTGTTTGTAATTGGACGCCTTGTGTTATGTTAGCATGGTATATAATGGGGCCATTGGATTGAGAAGAGAGAGAATGACTCGTAGGGCCTTTATATGTAGGAGTTGATACCAAGATTTTGGAATTTAAGTGTTGGTGTTTGATCATTTGGTCATGACATGAACAGAAGAGAAGTGAAAAGCTTATGAGAGTTTATAAAAAGAAAAGTGAATGTGATAGGCCGTGAGCACATTGTCTGATTTGGTGAGGTCACGACTAGAATGGAGAGAGAAAGGTCATTAAAAAGAAGGACTAATTTGGTGAAAGAGGATCAGAAAGGGTTAATATGGAGAAAGTTAGATTAATACCTTTGGAGGAGAGAGAAGTAGTGGAGAATTATAGAGATATGAGATGAGATGTGAAAAGAGAGAAGATTTATTATTGTGCGGGGCCTAGTGGATATATAATGAAGGTTTGAAATGGACAAAGAGGAAGAAATATTTGTGTTAAAGCCGTTGGAGGAAATAAATAAACATGGCATTCAATGTGAAGTTGGTAAATTTGAAAGTAAAAAGAGTGGGGCCCTTGAGGAGAGATTAGAAGTAGGCATTGTAGATGGTAGGACTATGGGTTAGGAGAGAGTGGACGAGAGAGAATTAGTGGAAAATTATATAAATAAATAAAAAGAATTGAAATAGGTAGTGAAACTAAAATGTGCATTTAGATGTATTTGAGTCATTGGAAGAAGCGATTGGCATGGACAAGGGAATGAGATGAGAGAAAATTGGGTTAAAACTGTTAAAGAGGTAAAGGAGAGACTTTAAGAATGAGAGGAGAGAAAAAGTTGTGGGGAGCCATGATGATTGGGAAAGTGAGAGAAATTACTTGAAGTGATATTGTGATGCACAACTAAGTGGTTTGGGAGGAAAACGGATGCATATCTGAAGAAAATGAGAAAAACTACAGAGAGAGTGGGATAATTTGTTGGCTCAATAGTACCGTTAGGTACTTTAACAAAGTTAGAAGAAGATTCATGAAATAAGGAGGAGAAAAAAAAAGGCTCATCAGAGATAAGGTGTGAGGGAATGAGCAGAACTATTACTTTATTGTCACATGTTAAGTGAGATTAAGAATAGAGAAGACATATAGACTCTGTTTGAAGAAATTTGGTAAGTGGAGTGATTCAGATATAAGAATGAAGAAGAGAAAGGTAGGGGGATCTATCACTGCAGATCTTCTTTTTTTTTTTTTTTTTTATCCTTAATGATTTGCATCAAGTTGTGCAGATTTTGGCTCAGAAAAATGAGTCATGTTGGAAAATCCATGGTTGTGGCTATTAGGTCATTGATGGAGATTTGAAGTTGAAAGGCAAATGAAGATCTGCAGTCAATTTTGATATGCAGAAGAAGATTTAGAAGGTTGAAGGTTGCAACTATTTGGTGGGGTTTCTTTTTTTTATTTTTTTCTTTTTTTAGGTGTTGGACATGGTGCCATTAAAGGCAGAGAAGTAGGCAGCGTAGAATAGAAAAGTCATTAGCGAGGAAGCCCCAGCAGAGAAGAAGCCAAAAGTCGGGAAGAAACTCCCAAAAGGTGGAGCTACTGGAGCTCCGACGAAAAAAAAAGATCATTACGCTAGTGTTGTAAACTCTTGATACCAGTAGAATTGTAATATTGTGTTTCATTGATATTTAATTTCCTTAATTTCATGTTGTGAAATGATGTTACAATATACAACTTAAATAGAGGAAAATTTAACTAAAGTCTAAATAAATAATAAATGTTCGCAGATCTAATCAAATCTGATGAAGAAGAATTTCAACAAGTAATAAATGATACAATGTTTAAGATTGCACACTGTTCAAGACTAATATATTCTATCACACAATGGTCAATACAAGAAGCCAATGTAATGCCGGAGGTGATCCATTACCACTAACGGTGGCCGATTCTACCATCTGAGGTCCTACACCTCTTGATAACTTTCAGCCGAGCAATATTCGTTTAACTGCTTCACCCATCGAAATGTACCCACAACCCTATACAATCGCATTGGCCGCCTCTATGGCAGTGCCACCTCAAATTCCAACACCAATGTTGACGAATGCTCTGCTATCTTCGCCGATTACCCCACTAGTTGATATCAACACTCTCTATTGCATGGTTCAAGACATGCACAATGTGATCGTACCAGCCCAACCTTCACCCATCTACTATACAGCTCAGGCAGCAAATTACCCTACCCAACAAACAAACCATATAGTGCAAACCCCACCGAACAAAAACCCATCTATATATAGACTGCAACACATGCAAACTTGCTAAACCATACCAACTGATCTATTCCCGTATACAGTTTACACTCATACACAATCATCTTCAAAGATTTTTCTTATTCTTTCATTTGTTCAAAGACACATTCCACTGGTTGAAATACTTCTTCGCTGATTCTTTTACGCGAGTCTTCTTCTTCTTTACATAGAGAAAAACTCCAAAATCTTTCTTGCGCAAACATGCCTGCAAAGAAGTCTAACGTGCGAATTGGAGCAACTGATGGTGGTGCGCCTACTCGTGAGGATCATTCCAATGGTTTAGCCATCAAGAACTCTGGTGCGGGGGCGAATTGTAACGACCAAGATCATGCTTACATTGGTGCGCCTACTCGTAAGGATCATTCCACTGGTTTAGCCATCAAGAACTCGGGTGCGGCGGCGAATCGTAACAACCAAGATCAAGTTCAAGATCACGCAGTCTCTGTGATTCAAAGGAGCGATTGTTGTGGATGCTTCGGTGGTGGTGTGATCAGAATTGGTGAACGGGATAGAGTGTACCAATCAATCAAGTCAAAGTTGATTTCGGGTGTGAATTCTGTAGGGATGTGCACCCAAGTTGTGGTTATTCATCAAAACCTTTTTCAAAATTCAAGAAAACAAGCAAAGTTGCAATGTTTCAAGATCTTTTCGCAAACTATGAAGAAAATGTATGGGAGTAATGCAAACGTGACTCATGACTGGTATGGACCAGCTTCCGAGGATGAGATTTGTAAGATCATCTCACATGGATTTGGTGATTCTTTGAGTAATGGAATCTATGGCCACGGCATCTATCTCTCGTCTGCTGATTACCCTCTTTACAACATCAAATCCTCAATAGCAGACGAGAATGGGCTAAGGCATCTATTGCTTTGTCGTGTTATTCTGGGAAGGATGGAGCTTGTTCGTCCAGGTTCTCAACAGTCTCATCCAACTTCTGTAGAGTTTGATTCTGGGGTTGACGATTTACCATCACCCACAAAGTATATTATCTGGGGTTCTCACACAAATACTCATATCTTGCCTGAATTTGTTATCAGTTTCAGACCATCTACTGGCCAAAAAAATTCAATTCCTCGTAGGGAACCAAATTCAACTCAAACATCCTTTTCGATTCTCTTGCCTGAACTTTCAAAGGTTTTACCTCCATGTTCCATCGACTTGATCAACGAGTATCATCATGATTACGAACAAAAGAAGATAACTAAGCTGGAATTCGAAGAGAGGATGGCAGAAATAGCAGGGCAAACTTTCCTGGATGCAATACTAGAAGGCCTATACTAACAAGACCCCACCCAAACCAGTGACTGCAAGGCAAGCGGAAGAAACTTTGCACCCTAGAAGAAAGACTAGAGCGATGATTTGTCTGGCAAAATTAGTATGTAGTTACAAGTAGCAAAGAAACAGAGGAAATTCGCATATTCTACCAGCTAATGTTAGAACTATTTTTCTTGACAAGTTGTGTTTTCAAGCTAGATTCTCTTGACTTTCAACAGTAGTGGATGCATTGTATTGATAGCAAACTGATATTACACATGAAAAATTTTACAAGTTTTATATAGCTTTATATCATTATCTAGTGTACTGTGGACATCTAAATGACAATAAGAACCATTCTGGTTAGTAGATGCAGTCAGGTCAAAATAATGGATTTAAAGCCTGTGTGCGCATTTAAAACTTCCACAAATGCCATAAGAATGGATATAAAGCCCCTTAGCACTGCTAGTCTTGCGAGCTATTGGATGTTGCTATCAGATTATAGTGGAGAACAGCCTGCAAGTGCACTTAAACTTTCTCAAACAGATACGAGTTTAAGTCTGCAATAACCTTCCAACCAGAAAGTGAGAAACATATTTTACAAGCTGTCACTTTCAAAGGAATCCAGATTCTCATTTTTCTTTTCGATAACTGAAGATTATTGTCAAAGCCCTTGTCGGTCAGAAGAAAAAAAACAAGGTCACAATCCGCATTTGATTGGAAGATTATTGACAAAGTCCATGTAGTTCAGAAGAAAAAAACCAAGGTAACAATCAACATTTGATTGGAGGATCATTATATAAATACATGTAGTTCAGAAGAAAAAGACCAAGGTAATGAATCCACATTTGATTGGACAAGAAGTTTTCCTATGATTGAATAGTTGAAGAATTTTCTAAAGTATAGCAGTTACGATTCAAGCGTTAGATATGAATTGTTTTATGAATTTCATACAAGACTACTTATTTACCTAAAGTTTACTTTTGCTTACCAAAAAAGTTAAAAAAGAATGCAGTGATATTGTGATCACAACAATTAATAATTTATATGCAGAAGGGGCCTTCATCTGTTGGGTGCTTCATTTGAATTGTAGGATTTACATGAAACAGTAAGATTGCTGAAAGACTTTCTTGATACTAAGCTGGAGAATGTTAACCTTGACATTATAGATATTTCATTTGAATTTGCAAACAAAAGTATGGTGACAAAGGCATTGTCACATTATTTTGTGTACCTACAATAAGGAGGAATATGGTATTGTTTCTTGGACACCATTGTTATCTAAAAAGCTCAATGATAGGTGCCAATACGGAAAATGTGTTTAAGATTTCAAGGGACACATCCAAGGATCAAATACGGAAACTTCCTTTGTACAGCAATTTGATGCTAATTTATGTGAATTAGCCTTTTTATGATCAGTTGGGGGAAAAATCTCACATTTAGTTTTTATTGTTTGCAGAAAAATTCAGTTTAGTCCTTATTGTTTAAAACGTCTTAATTTAGTCTCTATTGTTTTTCTAAAAGTTTCAATTTCATCCCTATTGTTTAAAGTTTTCAATTGCGTTCTTATTGTTTCCCAAAAAAATTTAATTTTATCCCTATTGTTTTCAAAAGTTTCAAATTCATCCCTATTGTTTCTAAAAAATTTTTGATTTAATCCTTGGATAATAGGAACGGATTTGAAACTTTAAGAAAACAATAAGTACGAAATTGAAACTTTTTAAAAATAATAAGGATGAATTTGAAACTTTAAAAAAATAATAGGGATGAAATTGAATCTTTTTAAAAATAATAAGGATGAATTTGAAACTTTTTGAAAACAATAGGGACTAAATTGAGACATTTTAAATAATAGAGACTAAAGTGAGACACTTTGCAAATAATAGGGACTAAATGTGAAATTTTCTCATCAGTTGGGGGACAGCAAAAAATTCTTCTAAACTTTTTTTATAAAATTTTGCGAGAGGCAAAATGTGTAACCATTTGCATCCTCGAATTTTATTTTTCGTTTCTACACCTATCTATCTTTCATATCTTCTAAGCGTGTCAGGGTTAGAAAATATGAACATGGTAAACAGCCATACTGAAACTAACCCATGCAACTTAAGTCAGATTAAGCTTCAGAACCTCATTGTTAGGAATAATGTCCTAAAAACTAATTAATTGTATTTTTGAAATTATGAATAATATATTATTTTATTTATTAAATTATTTATTGCGGGCAGTTTATTTATTTATTAATATATTTTAATTAAATAAATAAAAGTCCTTAGAACACTATTTATAGATTCTATCTTTAAGAATAAGGATATTAGTGACGGAATCTATATTCATATATATGTTCTAAAACTTGTCCCCGATCAGAGGATAAATTAATTGACTGTTAATTTATCCGGATAGATCAGATTACAGTCTACTAACCAAGTAATATGACATATTAAATTGATAGATTAGTCTCATATCGTTATAGTAGATGTATAAGTACTTGTTTCGAACAAATGACTGGACTTGACCACCAATACAACTAATTACATGATGTCAATAATTCATTGTATCATGTAATTGTGTGATTAATCCTCAGACCTGAAATACCACGGTTATCTCATGATTAGGAATACCATAATTTACGGGTGCAATTAAGCTAGTCCTAATCACGAATTAGACAATATACTCAATGGTTATGATCTATTCCGTCATGGAGGTATATGCATGTAGATACGGGAATTGTCAATTGGGAGTCCTATGCGATCTAATTAGTTAAGTAACTAGAAATTTTTGGCCAAGGTAGAATAGTGGAAGTCGTTCTACAGATTATTCATTAGTTACTAATTAAATAGATTTTAGCATATGATCGAGTAATAGAGTTTGATAGCCCAATCCATAATTCTGGCTCGATCGGGATAATTAAGACAGTAGGATTCGATTGTATAGAAATTACTAAATGAGTTTATATACTTGCACTTCATCTTTAATTAGATAATCGCGATATACTGCTAGGTGTCACTTGCGATTTACGAATTAATTAGAAGAGTTCTAATTTAATTAATTAGTAGAATTAATTATTCGTTACCGATTAATAGTGAACCCAAGAGGTCACATACAAAAGGAATTTGCAGATTAATTGGATTAGAGAAAAGATTAAATTAAATTTAGGTTGTCTTAAATATTAATTTAATTGGACTCATAGTAATTAAATAGTGATCTGGTTATTATGAGGTCCAAGACTGGTTGGTTAAGACCAGTCCACATATGACCCTATGTCATGTGTGTCTCCTATATATAGTACTATTCTGATAGGAAAATAGCTAGCACAATTTTTCATAAGTCAGAAAAATATAGGTTTTCTCTAAAGAACTCTAGTGTGGGTGAAAATCCAATTGATATTGCAGATTCTGTGTGGACTAATCTTGGAGGCTTCACGCGTGGGAAGCTCGTCTCAGATTCTACCTTAATCTTCGGGATAAGAGGCAATCCTAAAACTGCTACTATGATATTTAATGAGATTAATTATTGTATGCATTAAATCTGCGTAATCAAATATGAACGGATAGATGAATATTATTCTGCTGCGTTAATTAAAATTTTAGTTATCATGTATGTTTTTCAACAATGGTATCAGAGCCACCGTTTATGTTTATTACGCTATTTAATGTTTATGGCACAATATTTCATATCTCTTATATCCTAAATTAAAGTTGTTCAATTTTATGATTAGATAATAGCCCAAATTTTTCTTCTCAATTTTATGTAAAAAGGTATTTTTGCATAATTAGAGATTTTTATGAAAAAAGGGTTTTTCTAAAATTTTTATTATTCTATTTTTTAGAATAATTTTAAACAGGTTTTAAAATAAAAATAAAAAATTGAAAACCCCCATACCCAGCAGTGGCACCGCCGCTGCACCAATACTGTTGGGAGCTGTTGCACACAGCAGCACTGTGGCAAGGCTGCTATTGAGGCAGCAACGTGCGCTTAGCAATAGCCATGCTGCTAGGCAGCAGTGTTGCGCAAGGGGCAGCGGTGCTGTTTTTTCAAAAAGGGAGGGACGGCGCTGGGAAGAGATGAAAGAAAAGAAAAAAATGTTTTTTTGGGTTAGAGTTTTCTAACCCAAACCCAGATCCGATTAAGATCCAGATCTAGGTCTGAAATCCACAACCCAAGTGTTATGGGTTGGTTGGTTTTGGACCTTGGGCATTTTTATTTTATTTCTTTTCTGTTGGGCTATTAAAGATGTGAAGCCTCACATTCATTTATACATTTAATTATATGAATTCATAAGTATTTAATGCGCACTCATATTTTCTTATTTGCATTCTAGAGTTTCTAAGTGCATTTACATGGTTTTATAAACATTTACATCATTTTACATGCACTTGCATTGCTTTACGTGCAAAAATATTCTCTTACGTGCATTTGAGTAATTTACATAATGTAGACAATGTAACGCCTCGATCCCTCACGAGACCAGAGGCTCTAATAGTCATGCTAATCACAACCCAATTTCAACCCGGTCACAAAATTTAGAAAAAACGGACGGAGTTTTTCCTATTTATAAGACTATTTGGAAACCTGTAAACTACAACATACAACCACAAGACCATAATCCACAACTTCAATCTGTTTCATCCCTATCAGCATGCAAGTCAACTAAACAGAAAAGTAAACAATTGAAGTTATTACAAACCACTAGCACCTAACTATCACCCAAGACTAAAACTTTAATATTACATTTCTTAAGATAACATAGATACATATATGACCATAAGGTCTCAAATAGTATACAGGCATATAATGTACACATTTTTCCTTGTTCTACACACTGATAGAGCAGGTAGGCCATACAGGAGGCAATCCCATTTTCAGCTTATAGCACTGATCCTGAAAGGTGTTAGAAACGAGGGTGAGTATACAACATGTATACTCAGTGAGGGAGGTGATGCAGCAAACCGAGGGATGCTTTCATGAGATGCAACAAGAATAATAACATATACAACACAAAATAACAAAGTTAATTAGACAAGTATTTAACCACGTATAAAAAAGATACGATTCGATATTTGTCTTCAATCACGAGCCACGAGCCAAGATCTTAAAGCAAATGCCGGCAAACCCTTACTCCTCCAAATTGGGGTACTCCGGATGTACCCCGATCATGCGATCATTTCTCTTGAGGTAGGTCCATATGCCCATCAGGTAAACCACGCCTCTGGGATAGTGGAGTATACTCAGCGAGAGAAAGGGAATAGGCACCATGGTAGTCGAGGAAGCACGACAAGCCCGATGCCGCCCATGTTTCTCGACGCTACCATGTCCGAAAAGGTTGCGCAACTCGACACGAATTCAAGAATTCACGAGATAATATTAAACAAACACGAGTAACCACGAGATAACAAATAAATGGTACATGTAAATTTTATCAATTAGCTAATTCATATAATCCAAAAACAATGAAATAAACTAAGATGCACAAAAGGAATAAAGACTCCCTCACTTTAGATTAAGCCAAGCATGCAGGAAAATAACTTACATTCACTCCAACCTCTTTAAATTGGCTCAACTATGCAATCTCTAGCTTGTTCCTATAAATATAACACTTTAGCAAATAACCCACAATACCAAGTGAACTAACTTTACATGAACACTTCATAACTTTATTTATATTCCAAGCATTTGTAAGTAAATTGTTACATAACACTTAACACATATAGATTAACTAACTCATTAGCTTTTAACTTGTTATCTCCTCCCTACTTGCAATTAGCAATTTAGTCTTTCAGTTATACAATGACAACTAACAACTCTTAATACAATCTTGTTTACTTACTCTTAAACTAGTCACATTCTCCTTAAGCTAACAATTAATTTAGCAAACAGGCTAAAGTCTCAAGTAACCTAGCTATCATTCCAACTACTCTAAAAGCTATAACAATACAAGGAAAACACGTACAATACAACTAACAAGCAATGTAGCATTATAAACGAGATATAAATATGTTCACTCAACGTTTAACAAAGTAAACATATAACTCGATTTACGAACTTCTCCAAAAGAAAATGACATTCTTTAACTATAATCATTTAACCTTATTCAAGGATTTTGCTTTCAAGCTGGTTACTGCGTTTGAACAAGGAACATAAAATATGATAAGAATTAGTAGCTACTTCAATAAAGTAACATAACATATTCGAGAATCAAGCAATTACATGTATTCTATAGCATTTTCTTCCACCATGATACAATCAATCAATAAACATTTCTTCCTTACAACTAGCTAATGGCTTGCACAAAGAAGAACACAATTAACTCAAGAAAAGAATATTCAATTAGTATGCTATAGTTAGGTGCAATTAAGATAAATATAGTTTCACCAAACTAACTCAACTACATTTAACATGCTTGCTAGCTTGCTAATTCACTCGTGATAACACATAATATAAGCATATGAAGTCAATATGCATTACTTTCACTAACATAAATCACATTATGCATTCTTTATCATTATTTAACTCTAAAACTTGCAACTAAACTAGATTCAATACTCATTAGACACCGTAGCTTCAAAAACACCATTAATTCATAAAATCTTTAACTAAATCAACTAGGTATTTAACTTTAACTTGTCAAATTGTTGTTCAACGTATACCAAAGATCAAAGACCATTAAAAGACCACTAAATGCTAACTTTTAAACCAATCTAACCATCAAAACCTCAAAATCCCCAAACAACACAAAGGAGCCAATTTGGCACATGGAGTTTTACTCAGATTTCTTAGTTGTTTCTTGGTTCATAAATTAAATAAAGCCTAATTCTACCAATATACACTTCATTCAAGCATTGAATCAAACACTTGGTCTTCAATTTCCACCTAACACATCAAACTTTGATCTATAATGAAAATAATCATATAAGTTTCTACAATTAGCAAAAGAATGTTCTTACACACCCATGATATACCAGATAGACATTTATATAAGCTCAAATCTATTTAACCACCAAAATAAGATCAACTACCAAATACGTTTTCAACACTTAACATGTAAAATTTCATGGAAGCAAACTCATTTTTCAACTTCCTAGCAGAAGCTTAAATTTATCCTATTATCTACCTATGCTAATGACTTCCAAACTCTCTTATTTTTATGTATAAACGTAGCTCTTTGAATGTAGATAACTTTAGAATCAAACGGAACTCAATTCCGATCTAAATTCCTCAATATACAACTATTTCCGTATGACTGCGAATAACTGCCCTACACCAGCGATTTTCAGGACAGATTTAAAAAATGGCCAAATCAGAAGGTCAAAACGTTCGAATTAGTCTTAGCACCAGAAATCAGCATTTGTTCTAAACTGCCTAATCTAGCCACTATACAAATTTCGTTCAATTCTAAGCTCATTTACTATGTCAAAACTGCTCTAGAAGATGATGATAGTGAACTGCCCAAACAGGGTATCCACACACACATGCACATTTCTTGCATTGAACTAACTATGAGCATTATACTAGCATGTGACATAATCCTACACTTCATTTAGGAAATTAAACAAACACCTTAGCTACTACTACAAAATTCCATTCAAGTTTTACTAGTTGCAACTAAAATTACAACCAACATTCAAGATACAAGTAATACAATGCCAAAAGTTTACTCTACAAGCTTTCTAGCTATCATTTCATGTATTAAAAGCAAATAAACAATTAGAAATGCAAAAATCCCAAAATTCGCAGGTTACTATTTATAGTTACTATTCATCATCTTCTCCAAATTGCATTTTGCATTTCTAGCCAATCAAGAAGCTAACTAACTTCAAAAGAATGCTCTACAACCTCTATCAAGTGTATTTCAAGCAACAATAAGTATAAATATAACAACAATTAACAATTACAAATTATCAAGTTAAACCCTAGAAATTTAAATGTTCAAAAGATTATTCTACATCACCTAATGGTAGCAAAATAAGGTGGAGAAGACTTAGGAGAAGAGGTTTTCACTCTTGAATGCAAGCTAACACTAAGGATTGAAGAGCAAAGTGCAAAGTTCTCCTCATTTTCCTTCCTCTTTGTCGACGGGTTTGGGGGGTGGGTTTTCTCTTCTTTTTTTGTGTCTTATGTATTGTTTTAATAAGTCTAAGTTATAAATAAATATGTGTGTAGGAAAAATGCACACTATTGAAGTAAGACTAAATCAAATACAAGCTTAAAAATGCTCTTATTATGTTATATAGATAATAGACTAAGGAAATAATAGGTTGGGTTGATAAATTGAGTCTAATTAAACATATTTAAGGGTCTAATAAAAATTCACAGTCTAGCTAATTCACTAGAAGCCCAAATAAAAATTCTACAAAAAGTTAATATTCTTTCGTAACACTATTCATTTAGGACACTAATATTTTTATATCTCACATTCTCGACATGTTATGCACATAGCTCCAATAGACAAAATACGTCTAATAAGGTAAGTAATAAAGGAAAAATGTAAATTTTGAAAAATAAAATAGTCAAATTTTACACCCCAAACACTATTCCTTTGTTATACTAATTAATTTTCTACCGACCTTCCCAAAACACCATGCACATAAAAATTATGAACGTATGCATGAAAATAAACATATAATAAAAATAAAATTTTAAATTTTAAAAAAATAGCGTACTTCAAAAATCACCCCAGACTCAGGGCTCATTTTAAAATGATGAAAACTAATTTATTAGACATAAGAAAGTAATATCACATTTTACAAATAACAAAATAAGAGATTAAGCATTTTATATAATTTAATTAAGTACTAATTACACATATTAAAGAAATTCTAAAAGTAAAGTTACTAAATATATATATATAAAGTTAAAATAAACACTTAAATTCATCCAATCAATTAAATTAACACATAAATATATGCAAATAGATACTATTCACTACATGCTAGGTCTGGAGTATCACAGACAATAATTAAACTCTAGCAATTAATAGTAGCTACAAACTAGTTAGAAACAAACAAAATGGCAAACTAATAAAATTTCATTTAGTTGAGGGGCACTCTTGTCCATAGGCAAAAATAACAAAATATCCTAACACTATTTGACCTCTTCCTAACAAAACACACACTATACAGTACACACACACACACACAAAACGCAGCACACACATACACACACTCATATTTTCGTCCATAGGAAGAAGAGGAAGAAGAGAGAAAAGAGAAGAAAGAAGAAGGAGAAGAGGAATGAGAAGATCTTCAAGCCATCTAGAGCATTTCTCTTGCATTTTCTTGCTTTCTTCAAGGTCATTTTAGCTCAACTTCATCTAGGCTTCAAGAACAAAGGTGAAGAAATCTTCAAAACTGATTTTAAAGAGTTCATTCAAGGTTATTTGATTCTCATTTGGTGCTAGTCTTGTTGTAGTTGCATACAAGAGCTTAAGAATGAAGTTTGAGTATGTTGTGTGTTGTAGATCTAGGAATTGCTAAATTCATAATGGGTGTTCTTGAGGTGTTGAGAGATGAGTTTGTATTGTCCTTGTATGTGTATTGGTTATATGAGTAACTTATATACAAGGTTTGGGTACAAGACCCTAGCATTTGAGGGCTTAATTGGTAATCCTTGTTGTTCTTGAGTTGTTGTAGGAACTTGGTTGTTTAGATGATATTGATGATTCAAGAGTGTTGTTGTATGATTCATAAGCTTGAAAATGTTGTTTAACAATGCCTTTTGGGTGTGACAAGAGGTGGATTGAGGCTAAAAGCTAGAAAGCGGGTTGAGAAGCGAAAGGGACCAATTTTCGTGTCTGTCCGGGTGTGATACCCGATCATGATCAACATGACCGGATCACACGACCGGACCACTGGGCAGTGGCCTCGTCGTTTACCCAGACGTGATGTCCAGTCGTGATCAACATGATCGGGTAACACGACCGAATTCCCTGTTTTTCAGTTTCATAGTTTTGCGCAATAATTTTTCGAAGACCATATCTCAGTCAATTCAACTCCAAATTGAGTTTCGTTTGATTCTAGAACTATCTAATTTCGATATGCTTTAATTCTATACCAAAATAAGTTATTTGGAGTTCGGAAGAGTAGAGAAAATAACCGTTTAAGTTAGGATATTGTAGAAACATTGAAGTTGCTTCATAGTTTCGCTCATGTTTGCATTTTGTTTCCGTTTTAAGTAGTCTATTGGTGTCTTTTCACTATCTTATTATACTTGGAAATATTTGAAGCACCATAAATGAGATATATGCATGATCATTATATGTTTGCTTGATATGCCATTGATTAATCATTTATTATCGCAAGAGGTTTACATACTTACTTGTCATAATTTTGATATTGTTGCTGTGACAGAAGCAATCTACTTTGTTGCTATCTTAGTCCCTCTCTCGCTTAATGTCTTTCCTTGGAGAGTTAGGTTATTACACTTACATTTATATCAAGGTTATAACCTTTCATATCGGGCATAGTAGAAGTTTCGATTCTCCCCTGCGGCATTGGACCGTCAAGTATAGGTCTCGGCGACCATGACTTCCCGTAGTTCATGCAATCTAATAAACCCCATGGTAGAAGTTCCGGTACCGCATGAGCGGTATTGGGCTTACCAGGACGGACAGGCTACCGTGGTAAATTCGTGGTGTGTATCCGGATTTCACCCTCATGTTTGGCATTTGGGGATTATGATATTGATAAAGCTTCGAGATTTGCCATCTCCATCAAGATTCGAGAAACTGTATCCTTTCATTAAGTATGAAACCAATCTCGCTTGGTCCCTAGAGGACCTCGGGGAGAAGAGTTGATTGGTTATTATTAAAGCTATTACGATTTCTATATGCAATTCATGTATCGTCGTGCATGACATAACTTCTTATCATGTTTGATCTTGTATCCTTTTTACCTACTCCCGCTTGGTGTGTTTTCTCGAAGAATAGAGTTGCTTGCTTTGTATGAAGTTGATTTCATTCTTGTTAATCTTGTTGTACTTGTTAAGCTTCGTATATGCATAACACAGTTTTAGAAAGAAGTTTACGAAAAGATAAAACCTTTGAGAAAACTCACTTCCCCTTTATCCCTCGCTGAGCTAAGTGTAGCTCACCTCTTTCTCTACCATTACAGGTTGCTCAAGGCTGGAGCTTGTGAGCAGTTGCTCGTGTTAGCTAACTTTTGTTGTAATAGAATGAACTAGGCATGTGATTTAGTTGATGTAACGTATTAATCTTGTGGACACTTAACTATGTAACTAATTTGATACATTACTCTTTTGAGGCCTAGTTGTAGTAGTTGGACGTATGTGAAGTAGCCTAGTGAATCCAAATCTTGTAAATTTGTACTTCGTGATTGTAATATTAGCTATTAGTGATGAAGTTTGTATAATGTGTATTACTAGAATTGGTGTAATACATAGTTTGACATTTTGATTTATGGTAATAGTGCTCGGGCTATTGTTTCGTGCCTTAGCAGACTTAGAAGAAGTGATTTTCTTAAACCCGTGACATTATGACCCTAGAACGCTTGAGGATTCGTAAGCTTAAATTTTAATTATTTGGCATTCTTATGGTATCAGAGACAGTTTTTGTAATTAAGGAAAATGGGGGCGTGATAAAAGAATTGGGCTTCTGGGTTGATTTTAAAATATATTTATTAATTGATTGGGCTAGGTTTTTTTTAATAAAAAGTTGGACTGATTTTATTTAAATTTGGCCTAAGACACTATTTTAAATAGAACCCAAGTGTTATTAAAGTCCAAGAGGATATTAAGAGATTTTCAATTAATCAATTATTTATTAAATATTTAAATAAATAAAAGAAAATTTATTTATTAAATATAATATGAGATATTATGCTTAATTGATAAATGATTTATTAAATTAAGCAACTAGATATAATGAGATTGTATCAAGGAAATTAATTGTAGCATATTCGTGGATTACCTATTAAATTTATGATTATGTGTATGCATGATCATGAACTAAAAATGATGAATGGATGAATGAATGAATGAATGAAATTGTTTTATTTATTTATTTATTTATTCTTTTGGGTTTTATGTAATTATTTAAATGGGGTTTGCATGCCTCTTACCCATTTTAATAATGTAAAACCCATATTCTCATTTATACATCCCAGTAGATTAGGAATTTATGTACATAAATGTAACAAGAAGATCAAGCAGGACGCATGAAGGAATTGGTGGACTCGGTTCGCAGAAAGAGTTTTGTGGAGCCCATCAAGGAGTAGTCCAATGATTGGGCCCTAATTTTATTTTAAGATATCAACCCAGTGGCTTAGGTTGATATATAGTGCTCTTAGTCCATGATCATCCCATTTGTTTACATGCATTTATTTATTATGTGATATATATTAAATGCGTGGATGTTTCTAGTTTTAGTTTATGAGATAAATTGAAATCAGAAGCATGTGAAAAGTGAGACCTTAATTAAAGACCGACAAATCTGCCCACTCCAAATATTAAGTTAATAATGATATAGTTTAGAGTAGATTATATCATTGTCTTCTAATATCGTAGATTAGTTTATGTATTAGGCAAGTAAGTAGCTGGCTATGGATACATATGGGTTATTTATTTGTATTAATATGTAAATTAAGTCTATAAAACATGACATGTAGAAAAATTTTGATTCTTAATGACTACCAAGAATCTATAATGTGAGGTGTCGGTATTGCATTGATCCAAATTGCCTAGGATAATGGGTTTGACTTAAACAATTCTTAGAGACAAAAAATCTATAATGTGAGGTCAAAGGAATTATAGGCAAGTAAATTGGGATTTCTATGTGATATATTGAATAAAGTGTTATTCAACTATTAGTCTTTGATTCACTAAAAATCTATAATGTGAGGAGAAACAAAGATTAATGGGCCCCATAATCCATTAAGAAACTCATTCATTTGATTTTTCGTTTTTCTATTAGGGAAGTGTAGAATTCAAAAAAATTAGTGAGGGTACTATTTGATTTAAAGACCCAAATCGAATAGCTAATAATACATTATCTAATTTCAATTAATTATTTTCTGTAGTTATATGTCAAAAATGAATTCTCTTGCAACTATCTTAGATAAGAACTGTTTGATCAGACCGAACTTTGCTGACTGGTTCAACAACTTGAAAATTATACTGAGTTCTAAAAAAAATGAGTATGTGCTTGATGGTCCACTTCCTGAGGAGATGCCTGATAAGGCAACTAAAGAGGAATTGGAAACCATTAGAAAATGGCGTGATAATGCATTGAAGGTCAGGAGTTATGTTTTGGCTTCAATGTCAAACGAGCTTCAACGTCAACACGAGGACATAGAAGATGTCACTGCAATCATCACACACTTGCAAGAGTTGTATGGTGTGAAAAATAGGGTTGCTAGATATGAGATATCTTGAGAATTGTTCTGATTGAGGATGAATGAATGATCATATGTCAATACACATGTTATTAAGATTATCAGTTTGATCGAGCGTCTTGAATCCTTGAATTTCTCTATGGATTTGAACTTGCAAACTGACTTGATATTTCAGTCTCTTCCTGAATCATTTCATCCATTCATTGTCATTTTCCAGATGAATGACATTGAGCGCATCTTACCTCAGCTCTTGAATATGTTGGTTCTATATCAAGGGTAGATGAAAGAAAAAAGTAAGGAGACGGTGTTGGCATTTGCTTCTTCTTCATCAGCTACCAGGCAAAAAAAGAAGAAGAAGAAAGGCAAAAAGGCCCCTCAGGGCAAACCTACTGGAGGTGTGTCCAAGAAGAAGGGGAAGGTAACAAAGCCTAGAACTTTCACTGTGAGAAGGAAGAACATTGGAAGATGAATTGTCTAGAGTACCTCAAGGGTTTGAAGGGAAACGGCAAGGCCTCTGCAGGTATGTCTCGATTGTTCATGTTTGAAATTAGTCTTTCGATTAATCATGACGCTAATTCATGGGTGGTAGATTCTGGCACCACTTCTCATATATGTACTTCTGTACAGGAACTGAGGAAAAGTAGAGCATTGGGAGAAGGCGACGTGGTTCAGAAGGCGAGAAATTGAGCCATGGTTGCTGCGTTAGCTGTTGGGACATGTTGTCTTACTTTGTCATCTGGATTTACTTTAGTTTTGGACAATTGTTTATTTTTGTCTAGTGCCTTAAAGAACATTATTTATGTTTCCGTTTTGATTCAAAATGGTTTTGAATTTAAATTTACGGATAATGGATGTTTTATTTATTTGAGAAATAAATGTGTTGGCACTGGCAAATTAGTAAATGGGCTTGATATACTTGATATAAAGAAAGATGACAATAAAAATGAGCAATGTATGAATGTTCAGACCTGTAAATAAAACATCCGTTTTCCATAAATCTTGCATCCTCAGTAAGATGACCAAATCACCCTTTGTGGGACAAAGGCAAAAAGCTACAAACATTTTAGAGTTAGTACACACTGATGTGTGTAAGCCTTTTGGTGAATTGGCCCGAGGTGGGTTTGCCTACTTCATTACTTTTACTAACGATGTGTCTCAGTATGGGTATGTATATCTTATGAAACACAAATATGAATCTTGTGTTTACAAGAAAGTTAATGATAAAACAGTTACATTCCTCATCTTGTATGTAGATGACATACTACTGATTGGGAATAACATAGGCATGATGTCATCTGTTAAGGTCTAATTATCAGGAATATTCTCCATGAAGGATTTGGGAGAAACAAACTATATCCTAGGAATTCGAATCTATAGAGATAGATTGAAGGGATTGATAGGTCTCTCCTAGAGTACGTACATAGATAAGGTGTTAAAGAAGTTTAACATGCAGGATTCTAAAAAGGGGTTATTACTTTTTAGACATGATATTCGTCTCTCTAGGGCTATGAGTCCTAAGACAACTGAAGAAAGAAAGAGGATGAATAGGATTTCATATGCTTCGGCTTTTGGAAGCCTTATGTATGCCATGCTATGTACTAGGTATGAGACCCCATATTTTCATCTTTGTCTCGATTTGCATGTTTTGACCTGTTTATGAGTTATATGAATTAGAATGTGCTAATTCTATGATTTATATTCCTATTACATGCTATGTGTGCATTCATGAAATTTTCATAAAAAACGGCATCAGAAATTTTTTCGACGGTTTTTATAAATAGTGTTTTGAACACACGTCCGCTAAAATTTTTACACGGGTGTTTTAAACATTTTAAAACCTAGTCCTCGGATATCAATAGACCCGTGTTTGATTAAAACGGATTTTAAATCAGTTTTGAAATTTTAAAAGTTTTTACACTTTCTTTTGCAAAAATCGCGTTTTTAACCGAGTCAGGTGAAAGTCTTTGCATGAGAAAATTGTTGTCACCCAAAAATATTCTACTTAAATTAGTCTAAGTGTCAATTGCATGTTGTGAGCAAAAATAGTCAAGAAACTAAATTAAAAGACTAGAAAAACAATTAAAAGACTAAATGAATCAACTTTGACTTTGTTTATTTTGTTGACTTGCTTTATATATGCATAATATACTAAAAATAGCTCATAAAACAAAGCTCAAACACACTCAAAACTAACACACATGGCCAAAACTCTAAGAGCCATTTTTGCTTTATTTTTTATAAAATTTTCTCATAGAAATTGCAATACAAAGCCAATAATCTTGAACCAAAGTTTGATTGCACTTGTTGGGCATCCATTCTACACCTTTCTTGTATCAAATAACATCAAAGGTGAGAGAAAAATTCTAGATCTCAAAATGTCATTTTTATGTTAATTCATATAATCGAATTTTTAGCCGTTGAAATGTTAAATTGTTGTTATATTATTGCTCAGTAGATGCTAAGGATTGATTATATGGGTTTATAGCAGTTTTGAACCATGGTAGTATGAATTTTTATTTTTCGGGTATTAAAATTGAGTTGTTGGCTATTTGTTGAATAATTGGAGTTATGGTGGTTGGAATCGATTGTTGTTAGCTTGTAAAAGTTTGTTAAATACGTGATAGTAATATTGTAATGCCGAAATTTTGATTGCGATGTCGTGGTGAAAATCCAAAAATTTCAACCATGGTGCATTGAGGTTTTAGGGTTGTTGGGCTTAATTTGGATGGATTGTGGTTGGTTTCCGAGGGGGCTAATGTAGTTGCTTGAGTGGGTGAGTGATAGAATCTAGTTTGGAGGTCATTGGATTAGTAGATTGTAAGTTATGACTTTTAGAAGTTTGGGTTGTCTTTCTTTAAATGTTAAAATAATGTTTTTAGTTGTTTGGGTAGTGTTTGAGTGGTTGAATTATGAGTTGTTGTTGATTAGATGCGGGTTTAGTTGAGTGGTTAAATGCGTGTTAAGTTGGATGGCCTACTTTATCATCTAACTTAGTTGTTGAGTTGTTAATTGTTTAATTGATGATATATTGTTGAAATGTTATTAATTGATTATTGATTATTGATTATTGAGGAAGCTGGGAGATAGGCAACCTACTTTGTTGTCCTCCTGAGACATGAATGATTATTATTATTATCATGAGTCTTGGTATGTATGTGTCACCTCTCGGGTAGTGTCGGGTTGTCGGGTTGATAACGGTATGACTATCATAGACTACCCCCAGCTCGCATGGCAAAGGTGCCATGGAGGGAGGGGCTAGTGAGGTACCTCGGGTGCCTGAGTAATGGGGAGTTATAAGAAGAATGGTTGAGATCGTGATGGCGTTTGGAGCTACACCAACTAAAGTATCCTTTATTGTTTGGTTATCATTACTAATGTGCTTATATTGTTATTGATGATTATTATGTGTTTGCTACTCAAAGGATGATTTCCAAGGAGTGTAGTAAATATTGTTAAGAGATCTGTCGAATCCTTACTGAGCTTGTTTTATATAAGCTCACTCTCAATTATTGCATGCATACATGTGATATTGAACAAGATTACGGGTACGTGCCTCAGGAAGCTGAGAATGTGCCATATGTGGACGAGTCATATGTGCCAGAGTCTTGTCCTTGATATCTGAGATGTTGTACTCTTTTGTTATCTTGTATATTAAAACTAGTTGATTTGTATTTACTTAGAAGTTTATGATGTATAAGATGTTGTAAAGTTAACGGATTAAATGTTGCTAGCTTAGTAGTCATGTTTTGGAACATGATTAGGTTGCTAGATTGGTTATAATCTATTTTGAAAATATATGTTATATAGTAAATGTATGATGTTGGAACGGAGGCGTATAACCTAAGGATGTAATGGTAAAAGAATGTTTAATGTATATTGTGGTTGTGTTGTTTAATTGTTGAATTGTTTGTGGAGTTGGTTGTATGAGTTGCGAAGAGGTTAGTTTAGAGCCTCGGTGTCCTAATTACTGTCGTTATACTGCTGAAATTCCGTTGCGTCCTGACTGATTGTAGGAGGGGTCGAGTTGGGGCATTACACTAGGCCTTATATCACACACGCTGTAAGTGTTACTAGCAGATATCAGTCACATCCAGGTGAGGAACACTGGATAGCCGTCAAGAATATCCTGAAGTACTTGAATAGGACTAAGGATATGGTCTTGGTATATGGAGGAGAGGAATTGAAAATCGAGGGTTTCACTGACTTGGATTTTTAGTATGATGTAGATGATCGTAAATCCATATCTGGATTCATTTTCGTTTGTAATGGAGGAGCGATCAGTTGGAAGAGTTCCAAACAGAGTACGATTGTGGATTCCACTACGGAAGCCGAATACATCAGAACATCAGATGCAACAAAAGAGGTAGTTTGGATCAAGAAGTTCGTCTCGGAACTCAGAGTAGTTCCTTCCATTAAGGTCGCAGTGCCTTTACATTGTGATAATAATGGAGTGATAGCGCAAAGCTAAGGAACCAAGGTCTCACCAAAAATCCAAACATGTAGAGAGACGTTACCACATTATCCGATAAATTGTAAGAAGAGGTGACATAGTGATGCAGAAAGTAGTATCAACAGATAACACTGCTAATTTGTTGACCAAGGCTCTGTCTAAGCAATCTTTGGATCGACACTTAGAGATGATGGGTATGAGATACCATTCTGATTAGTTTTAGTGCAAGTGGGGGATTGTTAGGAATAATGCCCTAAAAGCCAATTAATTGTATTTTTAGAATTATAGATAATGTATTATTTTATTTATTAAATCATTTATTGCAGACAGTTTATTTATTTACTAATATGTTTTAATTAAATAAATAAAAGTCCTTTGAACACTATTTATAGATTCTATCTTTAGAAATAAGGATATGAGTGACGGAATCTATATTCACATATATGTTCTAAAACTTATCCTCGATCAGAGGATAAATTAATTGGGCATTAATTTATCTGGATAGATTAGATTACAGTCTACTAACCAAGTAATATGAGATATTAAATTGGGTGATTAATCTCATATCGTTATAGTAGATGTATAAGTACTTGTTGTGAACAAGTGACTAGACTTGACCACCAATACAACGAATTACATGGAATGTCAATAATTCATTGTATCATATAAATGTGTGATTAATCCTCAGACCTGAGATGCCACGATTATCTCATGATTAGGAATACCATAATTTGCTGGTGCAATTAAGCTAGTTCTAATCACAGATTAGACAATGTGCTCAGTGGTTATTGTGACACCCCGGACCTAGCATGTAGTAAATAATGTCTATTTGCATATGTTTATGTGTCATTTTAATTGATTGTGTGAATTTATGTGTTTATTTTAGCTTTTGACTTTATTTAGTAGCTTTACTTTCTTCTATTTCCTCAAATATACAATTGATGTTTAATTAATTTATGTAACTTAATTAACCTATTATTTTGATATTTATACTATGTGGAATTGTTTCTTACTTCTAATAAATTAAATTTTATCATATAAAAATGAGCCTTGAGTCTAGGGTAAAAATTAAACTATTTTATTTTGCGAATTTCGTATTTTTTCCTTATTATATAATTTTTTTGGGCATACGTTCATAAATTTTATTTGCATAGCATGTTAGGAAGGTGAATAGAAAAAATGTTTCTTGTATCGTATGAATAGTAACAACTAGAATGCATTTTTGGCCAAATAAAGCTTTTTTTGCATTTTATCTTACCCAAACCCAAACCCAAACCCATATATATATATACACTTATATATACATATATTACATAGTATAACAAGTAACAAAAAAAAAAAAAAAAGACAAAGAGGCCATCGGCCAAAGAAAAAAAAAGGAAATAACTTCAAGCTAGGGTTTGATCATTGGTATCTTCCAAGCCATGCTTCATCCTAGCATTTTAACTTTATTTTAGGTGAGAGATTCATTTTATGTGGCATTTTAATTATTTTCTAGTTTGGTATAAAATTTGATATTGTGTAGATTGTTGATATTGCTGCTAGAAATGCTTGAAATGTTAGCTTAATGATGTGTATAGTAGACTTTTAGTGTTGTTATGTTTGTATAATTAGAGTTTGTATGTATTCTTGCAAGTGGTTCATTGGAGAAGACAATAAATAGTATTTTTTCTTCAAGTTTGTGTTTTAATGGTTTTAATGCTTGTAGTAGGTGCCATAAATGTCTAGGAAGCTAGAAGTGGTATTAAATTGGTTAGAACATGGTTAACACTTAGAAATTCTTGATTATGAACAAAGGGGTCATGTATGTGTTTTGTTGTCCAGGTGTGTTTGGGGGTATTGGTGGTGTTAAATGTGTTAGCTAGTGATTATGGTGCGTTTATGGCGTTATTTTAGTGAATAGATTAGGGTGTTATAGTGTTAGTGGACAAAGGGGCATTTATGTGTTTTGAGTTGTGTGTGTGTTTGTGTATTTTTAATGGTTTGGGTGTGTGCCATAAGTAATCTAGTAACTTGGGAAATGTTTAAAATAGCTTGGATGTGCTTAGTTTTTTAATAAGAATTGAATAAAGAAGGTGATGAATATTGCTTGTCTTGATAATTTGTAGTTTATGAAGTAATACTTGACTTTATGCTCTACTTAGCTGCCATAAATGTTGTTGAGTCTAGAATTGGGTATATAATGATTAAACTAAGTTTTGAATTTGGTGTAGGTATGTATGAACCAAAGGGCCGAGATTGTGTTTGTGTGTTTAGTATATGTTTTGTGTGTTTAACTTGTGTGTGGGTATGTGAGTAGTAAGTGAAGTTTGTATAACATGTAATATTGGTATTGATGTGTTATTTAGATGAATACTTTATGTGGTTATCGAATCGATTTTCCTTGGATTCCTAGATACCATCGAGTGATAACTTATATATTTTGTTATCGATATTATGGTTGTGCAACCATTTGGGCATGGTAGTGTTGGGGAAATCGGGCGGCATCGGGCTTGCCGGTATACATCGGCGAGTATGGTACCCAGTCCCTCTCTCTCTGGGGATGTCGCCCTAGGAGAGTGGGGTCGGAGGATAACTGGGTGTTATATCCGGAGTACCCCCATTTGGTGTATAAGGATACCGGCTTATCGATATCATTATTATTATCTTATTGAGTTCGTGGTTCGTAACTCGTGGCTCGTGGTTCGTGGCTCATGGCTTGTGGTTCGTGCTCGTGATCAACATTGTATCCTTTTATTAAGTAACTCTAGCTTTGGCCCTAAGTCTTGGAGAGTTACCTTTGATTGTGTTCCTCTATATGTGTTATCTAGTTTCGTATACTTGAGTAATACGTTGTATTGATATTGTATTCTTAGGGTTACTTTTGTACTTGTTCTATCGTATTTGTTTTCCTTCTTTAATGAATATTGGTAGTTTGCTTATTGTATAATAGTCTAGTAATGTTAATTATTTTATTATGGTTATTGCATTACACGAAACCATTTTTAAAACTCCCCGGATCTCTGTTTCCCTCCCTCACTGAGCAACAATGTTTGCTCATTCCCCTATTTCTAACCATTTTAGGTAAGACAGGTTCGGTTCTTTCAGAGACTGAGAAGGAGAAGGCTCGAGAGTCTCCTTGAGTAGATGTTTTAGCTTTAGTTGGTTGTTCTATGTAAATTATGTGTATGTTATGTATTCTTTTGAGACCTGCGTGCCTTGTGTAGAACTTGGTTGTAAAGAATGTATTTAAGTGGAGGCTCACCTAGATTAGCAGCATGTAATAATTTAATTAATGCTTTAGTTGTGAAAACCTAGATAAGAGTAATTATAGCCTATTTTGCTAAGAAATAGAACCTGGAACTATTAAATGAACTAGAAATAAACTAGTATGGTCTAAATCATGTCTATATACAATGTTTCTTGTGTGATGATTCTTTTGCGTACAGGTTGGTTTAGCCTAGAAATAGGGAAAACTCAATCTGTTTTTCCTCGTTTTTCGTGACTTGGGGTTTTGATATTGGGGACCTGATTCCGTGAGGGGTCAGGGCGTTACAGTTATGATCTATTCTGTCATAGAGGTATGTAAGTGTAGATACGGGAACTGTCAATTGAGAGTCCTATGCGATCTAATTAATTAAGTAACTAGAAATTCTTGGTCAAAGTGAAATAGTGGAAGTCATTCCACAGATTATTCATTAGTTACTAATTAAATAGATTTTGGCATATGATCGAGTAATAGAATTTGACGATCCAATCTATGACTCTGGCTCGATTGAGATAATTAAGACAATAGGATTCGATTATATAGAAATTACTAAATGGGTTCATATACTTCTACTTCATCTTTAATTAGATAATCGTGATATACTGCTAGGTGTCATTCGCGATTTGTGAATTAATTAGAAGAGTTCTAATTTAATTAATTAGTATAATTAATTATTCGCTACTGATTAATGGTGAACCTAAGAGGTCACACACAAAAGGAATTTACAGATTAATTAGATTAGAGAAAAGATTAAATTAAATTTAGGGTCGTCCTAAATATTAATTTAATTGGTCTTGTAGTAATTAGATGGTGATCTGGTTATTTTGAGGTCCAAGACTAGTTAGTTAAGACCAATCCACATATGGTCCTAGGTCATATGTGTCACATATATATAGTACTATTCTGACAGGAAAATTGCTAGCACAATTTTTCATAAGTCAGAAAAATATAGGTTTTCTCTAAAGAACTTTAGTAGGGGTGAAAATTCAATTGATAGCGCGGATTCTGTGTGGACTACTAATCTTGAAGCCTTGATGTGTGGGAAGCTTCTCTCAGATTTTACCTTAATCTTCGCTGATATGGATAAAAAATGGTCCAATATCATGAAGGCCCAAAACCAAAGATAACAAAGGAGGCCCACTACACGAAAACACTTGTCATAAAAATAGCATATAAGGACGGATGAGGACCACTCCAAAAAGGTAACCACACTACTATAAATAGCATAAGGAAAGTGACAAAAATATAACTAATCAATTCTTTACTATTTCCAAATTTGTCAGTCCGAGTACAACCGAGCCAAAAAACTAATTCTCTCGCCCGAGGAGAAACGCGGGAGATAACCCTAGTTGTTTCTTTTCCTTTCCTTGTCTAGGTCTTCAGCTCGGACGAATGAATTAAATAAAGTCTTCGGCTCGGTAAATTTCATACTCAACAATTGGCGCCGTCTGTGGGAATCTCCATATCAAAACTCACTGAGATCCACAATGGCTAGCACAAGAAGTAGCGTCAGATTTGCTACAACCAGGGGCTGTAGAACGAAATGTCCGACCACCAAACCCAATGATACCACCTCCTAACACAGAAAATAATGCCACTCAAGTTAACCTCGCCTCGAGCAGCACTCCAAATCTCACCCAACCACAAACCAACCAGTGAATACCCCTTTCAAACAGCCCAAAACCCCTTAACACTAAATATGAACACGATGTACCTCATGATAATGGAGATGAGGGAGGCAATGACCAGATTAACCAACAACCAAGCACCATACCAAACTACTATCCCTACGAACCAAGGGCCAACCGTTCAACGTAATGGTCAACCCCATGTAGCTCAAGAAAGGACCAAGTAGGTTAGATTCCAAAATCATGTGGAGGATGATAGGGGATCCTCGGGACCTGTTAGTCGTCCTGAGGTGGCAAGAGGGAAAAGACCTGTAATAACAGTCTATGAGCCAACTCGGACTATGGCAAATGTCTCTCGAGCATAGTCGGGCTGGATGCAAGCCCATTGGCACTGGAGATCCGGGGAGAATTACTTCCTGATAGGACCAAACTGCCAAGTATAGCGCCATACGATGGGGAAGGCAACCCCGAGGATTTTCTAACGACTTTTAGTCGGAACCTCATACTGTTCAACTTCTTGGATACAGTGAAGTGCAAGGCATTTTCAACGTACATGACGGGGGCCACAGGCCAGTGGTATAGAGAACTGATGGATAGGTCGATACAAACCTCGAGGTGAGCTTGTTGATGGTAATCTCTCGACTCTTGCCATCCTTCCCCTGCACAACAACATGCTCGGGGGGAGGAAAAACTTTTCCAGAAACCTTTTCCACCTTGGGATTTTTGTCTGAGGCAGCAGGGATGACATCCTTTGAGCCCTTGGCGGGATTCGAGGGGGAGGAGTCGGCATCGATCACCACGTAGCTGAGGACATTTTGTGGCGAGGGTGGGACGACATGTCACCAGAAGAATGGGCCTTTCTTTTCTTCTGAAGAGATGACGATGCCTAGACTTTTGAAGGAGGGATTGAGGAGATGGACTAATGTCCTTTCTGCTTGTCGGAATAAGGAAGAAGTGTAGGAACCGAAAGGGTAGAGGACGAGTCTTCCGTCCTCAATGCCTTATTAGACTTGCCGAAGGCGGCCCTGAGGATGCTGAGAGGATCCATATATGCAGAATCGAGCTGGCAGTTAATAAAAAGAAAAGCGATAAACCAGAAATAAATGAAAGCAAGAAGAGTCCTAAAAAAGGGCCTACCCCTACACCTCTTCAATCATTTCCTCTTCTTAGAAGCAGACGCCTTGACCTTGAAGAGGTCCGGATGAGGACTAGCTGGGATTGGATGTGGCAAACCATATAAGCCTGATCCCCATATCTTCTCCCAAGCAACAAATTCTGAGGCATCTAGACCCCTATCACTATACAGAGTCGTGGATGCGTCCTTCTCGAGGTTAGAAAGGTAGGGGATGTCATTTTTACCATCTTCGATAATACCCCAGACAGTAGGGATATGCCAAGGACGAGGACTCGTCACAAAATAGTACCTATTGTGCCACCCCTTATGAGAAGACTTCGAGTTCTTAAAAATAAGACATCTAGATCGAGCCGAGGCATAGTTCCAGCCTGGAAGTGGGGGTTCAGTTTAAAAGTAAAAAAGAGTCAAAACAAGGCACCGATCGGGATTAAACCTTTCAGCTTCACAAAAACGTAAAATGTGACCATCATGGCCCAACCGTTAGGGGAGATTTGGCCGAGGCTTATTTCAAAGTGGCTCACTATATTAGCTATATAAAGGGGAATTGGAAACCTAAAAAACTCAAAGGCAACATCATATATACATATTTATCCTTCTCGAGGAGAACATGCCACCTCGTCTATAGCTGGGATTCTAATCCTAACGTCATGAGGGATAGACCATCCTAGTAACCTATCATTGGCCATTTCCCGAGTATTAAGACAAGGCCAAGTATGGCAAGAAAACAACTTCTTGCCAGCCCCATGGGTGACCCCGTTAGCGACGGAAGATTCCCCGACAACTGCTTCAGATTGATCAGCGACGTGAGAGGAACTAGTCCTCGGGAGAGGAAAAGGGTTTACTATAGGGTTAATATGAAGTTCTACGCCCCTAAGGTCGGCCAAGGGAGATTCCCCCGAGCCATGATATTCCTCAACGTCGGTAAAACCCACTAGTTCAATTTGATCCTCGGGAGAAGGGTTCTCAACTGTTTGACCATCATTATTGGGAGAAGTCTCTAAATCATCACCTCCATTAGGGGCCTTAGTCACTGACATTGCCTCAGATTCAGAACTAGAAGACTCCTCACCACCTCTATCGTAAGAATGGACAGATTCGTTCTAGAAATCCTCACTACTGCCCGACCCGGCCATAACTCAAGGAAAAGATGAAAGAAATGGTAGATAAAATACGTACCTAGTGGTTCAGGAAAGACCCGAGCAAGAGAGGAAGAGAAAGGGGAAAAGCTATTCGAGCCGAACTAAAACGAAAAGGAAGAACGTATAAAGGACAATATGCGAAATGGGAAAACAAACGTGTGAGAATGTCGCGGGATGCCCATATTTATAGGACGGCAGGGGCGCGAATCTCAAAGCACGATTCATCGTGACTCTTCATGTCAATAGGCGCGAAATCATTACACTACACCATAGGAACGGAAATCGAAGCGCCACTAAGGGGAAGGTCAATAGCCAAAAGAATAAAGGAACTGTAGTAAGGCCTACCGAGGCCAATCCTCGGCCTTGGAAGGCTTGGGGGGAAAATGATATGGATAAAAAATGGTCCAATATCATGGAGGCCCAAAACCAAAGATAACAAATGAGGCCCACTACGTGAAGACACTTGTCACAAAAATAGCATGCAAGAACGGATGGGGACCACTCCAAAAAAAGTAACCACACTACTATAAATAGTATAAGGAAAGTGACAAAAAGGTAACTAATCAATTTTTTACTATTTCCAAATTTGTCAGTCTGAGTACAATCGAGCCAAAAAACTAATTCTCTCGCTCGAGAAGAAATGCGGGAGATAACCCCCGTTGTTTCTTTTCCTTTCCTTGTGCAGGTCTTCAACTCGGACGAAGGAATTACATAAAGTCTCCGGCTCGGTAAATTTCATACTTAACAGTAACTAATCAATTCTTTACTATTTCTAAATTTGTTAGTCCGAGTACAACTGAGCTAAAAAACTAATTCTCTCGCCTGAGGAGAAATGCGAGAGATAATCCCCATTATTTATGTTCCTTTCCTTGTACAGGTCTTCAGCTCGGACGAAGGAATTACATAAAGTCTTCGGCTCGGTAAATTTCATACTCAACATTCGCGATAAAAGGTAATTTTAAAACTGCTGCTATGATATTTAATGAGATTAATTATTGTATGCATTAAATCTACGTAATCAACCATGAACATATATATGAATATTATTCCACTGTGTTAATTAAAATTTTAATTATCATGTCTATTTTTCAACACTTACTGCAAACGGAGAGTGTCAAAACTTCAATTCCAATCTTGCCGGTTTCAATCAGAATGCACAAAGTAAAACCAAATTAAAGCGGTATCATGTAATATGAAATCCAATAATGAGATGGCTCCTAAAAGTTATATTTGCACAATGTACAGCAGCAAATCAAGTACAAAGTTTAGAAACGTTTTGTATTTCAATAAAAGTTTACGACTTTAGATATTCCAAAGTCATCATTTCTGGAAACATTATAAAAGAATGAAGAAAGAATTCTCAAGACTCTTGCTCTACTCATCAAAAAATTCCCCGACTTCTCTTTCTTCTCTCATTGAGATGATTTTATGTCGACTTGCTTTATAACTCCAAGACGTAAAATATATATGATCATAATTTGGTCGGTATGTAAAATGAGTGCAAAAGTTAATAAAGTTTAAATTTACAAGTGTACGGATCAATTTAGTATAGTGTGCTTAAGTGCGAGATTGAATATACTAGTAGGCTCCAGTTAGTTTAGGTGAAAGTGTGTCGAAGTGTCTAAGTGAATGTTAGAAATAATTACGGGATAGATTGGGTGGTTGATCAAAATAAAAGAAAAAAAAGTAAATAATCTAGAGTTGAGATTTGCAAATACGTGGAGTTATGATAATGATTGAATGGAATTTGTAGTGTAACCTTGCATGCTCGAGGATTAGTCCTTTGGTCTGCCACAGTAACGCCCTTAAAGTCCGGCTAGGGTGGATTTCGGGGCGTGACAACATCTATATATGGATATTAATTACTGTAACACACGCAAACTTTTTAAACCATACTAACTTCTTTTCCCGTATATAGCTAACTCTCATATACAAACATCTTCAAAGATTTTTCTTCGTTCTTTCATATGTTCAAGGCTTCATTCTAAAGTTTGAAAAGATTTCTTATCTGATTCTTTAGATATGAGCTCTTGTTCATCGCTACCTGGAAAAAACTCATAATCAACTCACGTCCAATCAAAGCTTGATCTCATTCATTTCTCTTGACCGAAGAAAATTTTCTTTCAGAAATCATCGAAATCTTGAGTTTTTGCTTCTTCCTTAGGAATTCAACTTTTTTACTGTGTTGGTTTTCTTGATTGCGGATCGAGTCATTAGCTTATGTTAGTAGTTAAACTTGATTAGGATTCAACTAGATTAACTCTAGTTAGCTTTAAATTATTTTTTTGTCTAGGTAGTCTTTTTCTAGTGGGTAAAGGTTTTCTATCCTAATTGGTATTGGATTTTTGTGAATTCTATAAATAAGAGTTAGTTTTTCCAATTTTATCGTATCCCAAATAAAAGAGTAATAAAGATTTAGTTAGTGTATCTATATTTTTTCCTTATTTTCTATCTACGTTAAAATAGCCTATACCATATACCAATAGCTTCTTCACAAACATGTATGGTACGAAGTCTAACGTGCAAATTGGAGCAACCGATGGTGGTGATAACGTTTCAGCTTTAGTCAATCACATTGCGCCGCCTACTTGTGAGGATCATTCCAATGGTTCAGGGGCGAATCGTAGCGACCCACATCAAGTTCAAGATAATGCAGTTTCTGTCTTTCAATGTGATGATTTGATCAAAGTTGATAAAGAGGATAGGCTGTACGGATCAATCAAGTCACAGCTCATATCGCGTTTGAATTCTCAAGGATTTGATACGCAAGTTGAGGCCATTCATAGGAATGAATTTTCAGGCTTGATGAAAAAGGCAAAGTGGCAATCTTTCTTTAGCTTTGCGCGTGCCATGGCGAGAATCTGTGGGTGTAATGCAAACGTGAATTATGCTTGGTATGGTGCTTCCAAGGATGAGATTTGTAAGATCATCGCTCAAGGATTTGGCGATTCAATAAGCAATGGAATCTATGGCCGTGGCGTCTATCTCACACCTAATGATTACCCTGTTGACAGCATACTATCCTCGATAGTTGATGAGAACGGGTTAAGGCATCTACTGCTTTGCCGTGTTATTCTGGGAAGGATGGAGCTTGTTCGTCCGGGTTCTGAACAGAGTCGTCCGAGTTCTGAACAGTTTGATTCTGGGGTTGACAATTTATCATCTCCCACAAAGTATATTATCTGGAGTACTCACACAAATACTCATATCTTGTCAGAATATGTCATCAGTTTCAAAGCCCCAACTGACTTGCAAGAAGCGTATAATAATCTCCGACAAAATAAGATCACTCCTCGCGAATATGTACAGAGGCTGAAACAAATAGCAGGGGAAGATTACTGACTGCAACCATTGAACAAGCACTTTTGAGCGATGTTTTCATTGGTAGAATTAGTATGTAGTTACAACTAATCTTCACCCTTTGAGGGGTTAGATACAGATAGTAGTGTTTTGAAGCTAGATTCTCTTCAATTCCAATAATAGTGGATATGGACATGAATATGGAGATATTTTTTGTCAATTAACTAACTCGTTTAAAGACTAACATTAAAATTCCATTATGGAAACTTAACGGAGAGGGGTTAAAATATAAAAACTAAAATAAGGGTAGCCAAATAAAATTTATTTTTATATTTCTCGTTATTGTTTTAAATCTTAAATTCACTTCTTCATTTCTCTATTTTCTATTTTCATTTTTTTATTTTGTTCCTCTTTCTCTCCTCCCTACCACTATGGGTTGTGGGTTGTGAGAGAAAGGAAGAGAGAGAATTAGTGGAAAATTGTAGGAAAGAATTGAAATAGGTAGTGAAATTAAAATGTGCATTTAGATGTATTTGAGTCATTGGAAGAAGTGATTGGCATGGACAAGGGAATGAGAGGAGAGAAAATTGGGTAAAAACTGTTAGTGAGGTAAAGGAGAGACTTTAAGTATGAAAGGAGAGAAAAAGCTATGGGGAGCTATGATGATTGAGAAAGTGAGAGAAATTACTTGAAGTGATATTGTGATACACAACTACGTGGTTTAGGAGGAAAACAGATCCATATCTGAAGGAAATGAGAAAAACTTCAAAGAGAGTGGGATAATTTGTTGGCTCAAGAGTACCGTTAGGTGCTTTAACAGAGTTAGAAGAAGATTCATGAAATAAGGAGGAGAAAAAAAAAATGCTCATCAGAGATAAGGTGTGAG
The DNA here is from genome assembly GCA_037974665.1 of Ehretia macrophylla. Taxonomy (NCBI): domain Eukaryota; kingdom Viridiplantae; phylum Streptophyta; class Magnoliopsida; order Boraginales; family Ehretiaceae; genus Ehretia; species Ehretia macrophylla. Next base: position 10,362,310 of record CM075775.1, on the reverse strand, counting down.
GGAATGAGTAGATCTATTACTTTATTGTCACATGTTAAGTGAAATTAAGAATAAAGAAGACATATAGACTATGTTTGAAGAAATTTGGTAAGTGGAGTGATTCAGATATGAGAATGAAGAAGAGAAAGGTAGGGGGATCTATCAATGTAGATCTTTTTTTTTTTGTTCCTATATGATTTGCATCAAGTTGTGCAAATTTTGGCTTAGAAATATGAGTCATGTTGGAAAATCCATGGTTGTGGCTGTTAGGCCATTGATGGAGATTTGAAGTTGAAAAGTAAATGAAGATCTGCAGTCACTTTTGATCTACATAAGAAGATTTAGAAGGTTGAAGGTTTGCAACTATTTGGGTTGGGGGTTTTTTTTTTTTTTTTCTTTTTTTAGGTGTTGGACATGGTGACATTAAAGACAAAGAAGTAGGCAGCGTAGAATAGAAAAGTCGTTAGTGAGGAAGCCCTGGCAGAGAAGAAGCCAAAAGTCGGGAAGAAACTCCCAAAAGGTGGAGCTGTTGCAGCTCCAACCAAAAAAAAAGGATTATGACGCTAGTCTTGTAAACTCTTGATACGATGGTAGAATTGTAATGTTGTGTTTTATTGATATTTCCTTGATTTCATGTTGTGAAAGATGTTACAACATACAACTTAAATAGAGAAAAATTTAACTAAAGTCTAAATAAACAATAAATGTTCGCAGATCCAATCAAATCTATGAAGAAGAATTTCAACAAGTAATAAATAGCACACTACTCAAGACTAATATATTCTATCACGCCCCCTCAAGCAAAACCGTATTGTTGACGGTGAGCTTGTCTAGAAAAATATAAAAATGACGAACATTCAGGGTTGCATCGCCGATAGAGGCTGGGAACAACTGGTGATTGAGAAAAGAGTGCCAGTGAGATAGTTTGTGTGCTTGAGAGAAGTACTGAGTTCAAGAAAATAGATCAGATGAGAAAGGATTTGCAGTGCTAGCATTGTTTGTAATTGGACGCCTTGTGTTGTGCTAGCATGGTATGTAATGGGGCCATTGGATTAAGAAGAGAGAGAATGACTCACAAGGCCTTCATATGTGGGAGTTGATACCAAAATTTTGGAATTTAAGTGTTGGTGTTTGACCATTTGGTCATGACATGAACAAAAGAGAAGTAAAAAGCTTATGAGAGTTTATAAAAAGAAAAGTGAATGTGATAGGCCGTGAGCACATTGTCTGATTTGGTGAGGTCACGGCTAGAATGCAGAGAGGAGGGTAATTAAAAAGAGGGATTAATTTGGTGAAGAGGATCATAAAGGGTTAATATGGAGAAAGTTAGATTAATAAAGGGATAATATGAAGAAAGTTAGATTAATACCTTTGGTAAAGAGAGAAATATTGGAAAATTATGGAGAGATGAGATGAGATGTGAAAAGAGAGAAGTATTATTATTGTTCGGGTCCTAGTGGATATATAGGGAAGATTTGAAATGGACAAAGAAGAAGGAATATTTGTGTTAAAGCAGTTGGAAGAAATAAATAAACATGCATTCAATGTGAAGTTGGTAAATTTGAAAGTAAAGGGAGTGGGACCCTTGAGGAAGGATTAGAAATAGGCATTGTAGATGGTAGGACTGTGGGTTAGGAGAGAGCGGAAGAGAGAGAATTAGTGGAAAATTATAAGAAAGAATTGAAATAGGTAGTTAAATTAAAATGTGCATTTAGATGTATTTGAGTCATTGGGAGAAGTGATTGGCATGGACAAGGGAATGAGAGAAGAGAAAATTGGGTAAAAACTATTAAGGAGGTAAAGGAGAGACTTTAAGAATGAGAGGAGAGAAAAAGTTGTGGGGAGCCATGATGATTGAGAAAATGAGATAAATTACTTGAAGTGATATTGTGATGCACAACTAAGTGGTTTGGGAGGAAAATGGATGCATATCTGAAGGAAATGAGAAAAACTACAGAGAGAGTGGGATAATTTATTGGCTCAAGAGTATCGTTAGGTACTTTAACAGAGTTAGAAGAAGATTCATGAAATAAGGAGGAAAGAAAAAAAATTGGCTCATCAGAGATAAGGTGTGAGGGAATGAGCAGATCTATTACTTTATTGTCACATGTTAAGTGAGATTAATAATAGAGAAGACATATAGACTCAGTTTGAAGAAATTTGGTAAGTGGAGTGATTCAAATATGAGAATGAAGAGAAAGGTAGGGATCTATCACTGCAGGTCTTTTTTTTTATTTTTATTTTTTTTGATCCTGTATGATTTGCATCAAGTTGTGCAGATGTTGGCTCAGTAATAAGAGTCATGTTGGAAAATTCATGGTTGTGGCTATTAGGTCATTGATGGAGATTTGAAGTTGAAAGGTAAATGAAGATCTGCAGTCAATTTTGATCTGCAGAAGAAGATTTAGAAGGTTGAAGGTTGCAACTATTTGGTGGGGTTTCTTTTTTTAGGTGTTGGACATGGTGCCATTAAAGGCAGAGAAGTAGGCAGCGTAGAATAGAAAAGTCATTAGCATGGAAGCCCCAGCAGAGAAGAAGCCAAAAGTCGGGAAGAAACTCCCAAAAGGTGGAGCTGCTGGAGCTCCGACGAAAAAAAGGATCATTACGCTAGTGTTGTAAACTCTTGATACCAGTAGAATTGTAATATTGTGTTTCATTGATATTTAATTTCCTTAATTCATGTTGTGAAATGATGTTACAATATACAACTTAAATAGAAGAAAATTTAACTAAAGTCTAAATAAATAATAAATGTTCGCAGATCTAATCAAATCGATGAAAAATAATTTCAACAAGTAATAAATGACACAATGTTCAAGATTGCACACTGTTCAACACTAATATATTCTATCACACAATGGTCAATACAAGAAGCCAATGTAATGCCGGAGGTGATCCATTACCACCAACGGTGGCCGATTCTACCATCCGAGGTCCTACACCTCTTGGTAACTTTCAGCCGAGCAATATTCGTTTAACTGCTTCACCCATCGAAATGTACCCACAACCCTATACAATCGCATTGGCCGCCTCTATACCAGTGCCACCTCAAATTCCAACACCAATGTTGACGAATGCTCTGCTATCTTCGCCGATTACCCCACTAGTTGATATCAACACTCTCTATTGCATGGTTCAAGACATGCACAATGTGATCGTACCAGCCCTACCTTCACCCATCTACTATACAGCTCAGGCAGCAAATTACCCTACCCAACAAACAAACCATATAGTGCAAACCCCACCGAACAAAAACCCATCTATATATAGACTGCAACACATGCAAACTTGCTAAACCATACCAACTGATCTATTCCCGTATACAGTTTACACTCATACACAATCATCTTCAAAGATTTTCTTATTCTTTCATTTGTTCAAAGACACATTCCACTGGTTGAAATACTTCTTCGCTGATTCTTTTACGCGAGTCTTCTTCTTCTTTACATAGAGAAAAACTCCAAAATCTTTCTTGCGCAAACATGCCTGCAAAGAAGTCTAACGTGCGAATTGGAGCAACTGATGGTGGTGCGCCTACTCGTGAGGATCATTCCAATGGCTTAGCCATCAAGAACTCTGGTGCGGGGGCGAATTGTAACGACCAAGATCATGCTTACATTGGTGCGCCTACTCGTAAGGATCATTCCACTGGTTTAGCCATTAAGAACTCGGGCGCGGGGGCGAATCGTAACAACCAAGATCAAGTTCAAGATCATGCAGTCTCTGTGATTCAAAGGAGCGATTGTTGTGGATGCTTCGGTGGTGGTGTGATCAGAATTGGTGAACGGGATAGAGTGTACCAATCAATCAAGTCAAAGTTGATTTCGGTTGTGAATTCTGTAGGGATGTGCACCCAAGTTGTGGTTATTCATCAAAACCTTTTTCAAAATTCAAGAAAACAAGCAAAGTTGCAATGTTTCAAGATCTTTTCGCAAACTATGAAGAAAATGTATGGGAGTAATGCAAACGTGACTCATGCCTGGTATGGACCAGCTTCCAAGGATGAGATTTGTAAGATCATCTCACATGGACTTGGTGATTCTTTGAGCAATGGAATCTATGGCCACGGCATCTATCTCTCGTCTGCTGATTACCCTCTTTACAACATCAAATCCTCAATAGCAGACGAGAATGGGCTAAGGCATCTATTGCTTTGTCGTGTTATTCTGGGAAGGATGGAGCTTGTTCGTCCAGGTTCTCAACAGTCTCATCCAACTTCTGTAGAGTTTGATTCTGGGGTTGACGATTTACCATCACCCACAAAGTATATTATCTGGGGTGCTCACACAAATACTCATATCTTGCCAGAATTTGTTATCAGTTTCAGACCATCTACTGGCCAAAAAAATTCAATTCCTCGTAGGGAACCAAATTCAACTCAAACATCCTTTTCGATTCTCTTGCCTGAACTTTCAAAGGTTTTACCTCCATGTTCCATCGACTTGATCAACGAGTATCATCATGATTACGAACAAAAGAAGATAACTAAGCTGGAATTCGAAGAGAGGATGTCAGAAATAGCAGGGCAAACTTTCCTGGATGCAATACTAGAAGGCTTATACTAACAAGAGCCCACCCAAACCAGTGACTGCAGGCAAGCGGAAGAAACTTTGCACCCTAGAAGAAAGACTAGAGCGATGATTTGTCTGGAAAAATTAGTATGTAGTTACAAGTAGCAAAGAAACAGAGGAAATTCGCATATTCTACCAGCTAATGTTAGAACTATTTTTCTTGACAAGTTGTGTTTTCAAGCTAGATTGTCTTGACTTTCAACAGTAGTGGATGCATTGTATTGATAGCAAACTGATATTACACATGAAAAATTTTACAAGTTTTATATCATTATCTAGTGTACTGTGGATATGTAAATGACAATAAGAACCATTCTGGTTAGTAGATGCAGTTTGCTTTTATCTCCTTAGCAAAAGAAGATTCAGATCAATCATCCGTCTTTGCCTTCTCTCTTTCTCTTTTAGAGATTTTGATATTTGAACTATTTGGACAAAATGACCATAGAATTAACAGATCCACATTTTTGCTGAAATCTAAGTAAATAATTGTAATCATCTTAGGCGTATCTTCCCCCTTTTAGTTTTCCATCTTTATGGACACATACATGCATGCAGCAAATGCTCACTTAAACACCAATATCTTGAATAGGAGCTATTGCTTCATATGTTACTGTCTCTGTATTCAAAGTTTGCATATAGAAATAACATGTTTAACTATGAAATCCAGAATGGTTAATCTAGGCTTTTCCGCTTTCTTGGGTGAACAAGCCGGCTTGCTTGGTCCAGCATGTTGCAAGGCAGTGTTGGAAATTGCAGAAAGCTGTTTGCAAAACGTGTTTCCCTCAAATCCTTCCTTTGCACCATTGCTTAAGGATTGTTGTGCAGCACCACCTCCACAGTAGCCAATTGCACCACCATCGCCAATCCTACAATATTTGTCGGGACTACAATATTATGAGGACAAAAAAAAAAAAAAATTGTTTCTCTTGATTGATAATTTGGTCCACCCAAGAATCCTTTCTGTGTTGCTTTTTCTTTAAAATAATTTTAATATTTAGTGTGTTATCTTTAATTTTAATTTGATGTCATTGCCCATATTATGTGAAATTATTATCATTGTGAATTGATGTTTCTTTACAATTCATTTAAATTTTGGTTATTTTTTATTTTTATTTTTGAGGAACTATGAATTTTCCGAAAATTAATAATGGAAATTTTTGTTTTGCGGACAATGCAACATCACACAACCATTCTCAAAGATAGGCACTATATTTCCGGTCTAAAATCAGCTAAATCAAATATTAATTCAACATTTGATATTCCAATTCTGATTGAAGATTCTAGAAAAGCCTAGATTATGCTTCCTAGACGAACAAAATATTTGACAAATGATGTCTTATTTTCCAGTGGTTCACAACGAAATCCAGTAAAAAACACATAATATTGAGAGCCCATAACTGAAAGAAATTTGTAGTATATGTATATTACTTCACTTACCTAAGGCAAAAAACACAGTCAAAAGAGCCAACAATATTTTCTTTCGGATGATATAATACCTATATAAATCTATTTGAATGTAATTTTTTGATTAACTATAAATGATTTTATTAAAACATTTTGCTCTTTGGCATAATCGTTTGGTCATCTAGGTCCATTAATGATGAAGGAGATTATATTATTTTGTGGACACCCATTAAAATTAGAAAAATTATGTTATTAAGTGAGTGTCCAATGGAAAATGATTATTAGAACATCCCCAAAAAAAAAAAATGATCATATTGAATATGCTACATTTTTAGAATGAATTCAAACGGATATATGTTTCTATTTTATAATTGTGTTGATCATTTTAAAACTTTTAGTATGAATAGAACCTCAATACGTTGATCACATTTTCCTCTCTCATTTACTCACAATATATATAGTATTTGCGAGACTTCTTAATGATGTAGGGGGGAGAAATTTTTTTATTGTACAACAGAAATAATTAATTCCATCACTGTAAAAAGAAAATGTTATATCCAAGGATTTTAATCACCTTTCTTGAAACAAGAACAATACCTAATTAGAGAGTACGCTAAATGTATATCTCTCCCACAAAAGAAGAGTCAAAGTATAATGCTTCTTGTCTCATATGATTATCAGTCCCCCTTTTCTCTTTTCTCATTTATGTGTTGGATGACGAATGAATCAGTCTACAAAAAAATAAGAATGAGAGTTTATGTTGGAATCACATCACTGTAAATTATAGAATATCTTTAAAACTATAAATGTTGAGTTCTCACAACCAATGGCAGAGGCACTGGGGCCAGAGGGGGCGGCAACCCCCACTAACTCAGAAATTTTGTTATACGTATATAAAATTTTGGGTGAAAAAATAAATTAGTCCCTAATGAATATTTAATAATTTTAATTTTTAAAATTATTTTTTTATAAATTTTAAGAATTTGATTTACTTATTTTGCGGACAAGATTTTACGAATCAAAAATAAAAATAAGACAGAAAAGTTAAAACTAAAAAAAATAAAGTTAATCACATCAAATAACTCACCTCTAGCTTTTTGCACTAATATATAATATATTACTTATTACATATCAACATCAACGTGACAACCCATTACCATTTACCATAGGTCATATCTTCTTACTTCTTTCTTACCAAAACCGTGGATGCAGATCTTCAGGTGCTAGTATTTTTTTTTTTTTTTAGATGCTAGTTTGCTCAAATCTATTAAAACTTCATATAATCTACATTTTAGCCAAAAAAAAAAAGTGATTCAAGAGCAAATAGCCAAGTGAAATAGATGCTTCTAGTGGCAGAACCACTATTAAAATTGTAGGGTTGCAACCCCACTCAACTCAAATCGATAGTTTACTCTTTCAAATAGCACATTAGAATGACATAGTATATCCTAAAGGATCGAAAACGGTAATAGACAAAAAAAAGTTATTGTATAGGTTCCAAAGACTTTTTAGCATACTATTCAATTTAAGTGTCTTATGTTTGTTGGGCAAAGTAGTGTAATTACGAAAGTTGAATATGTTTGTTCTTCAAGAATAGAATTATAGATAATCTTTAGATTCTTCGAAAACGTAATTTTGAGATTATAAGTATCAAATGTCACCACATTTGTTCTACAGCCATTGCATAAGAATCCGGAATTGTTTAGCAAAAAGGAGAGCCACTTTTTTTTTTTTCAAATAATGACGAACGATAGTGAAACAATGCATACATATGTTTTAGTGCAAAATGTGCTTCTACACACTAACAATGGTGAGATTTAGAATTTCTGTCCAATTTGGAAATACCGTTATATGTAGCGTATTGTGATGTATGGCGTCCTTCCCCCGTGCCCTCTTCTCAAGCATTTCACTACTACCTTGTACTAGTTGATGATTATAGTAGATTCTCATGTTTATGTCCTCTCATTCGCAAATCCGACACTACGGCAATATTTCCTATATTCATTAGCATGGTACAAAATCTTCATAATATGCGAATCAAAAATATTCAATCAAACGGAGGTGGAGAATTTATTAATCACAATACTCGGCTTCTATTTCAATGATCTAGTATTGTTCATCGTTTATCTTGCCCAGGAATCCCAAAACAAAATGGTGTGTCAGAACGTAAGCACCGTCACATTGTGGAAACAAGACTTATATTATTGGCTCATAGTGGTCTCTCACCCAATTTTTGGACTCACGCTTTCGCTACTACGATTTACCTCATAAATCGAATGCCCATGCCATTACTTGATTTTAAGTCACTATATGAACTTCTCTATGGCATTGCACCAGATTATTTCAATCTTAGGGTGTTTGGCTCAAATTGCTATCCTTGCATAAGTACATTTGGGTGACATAAACTCAATTTTAAGAGTTGCAAACGTATATTTCTCAGATATAGTGCAAAACATAAGGGGTACAAGTGCTATAATCCTCTAACTGGGAAAATAGTTCTATCTCGTGATGTTGTCTTTGATGAGAAAAAAATTTCATGACTCGAAAACTCCATACCATAGGCAAGTGTTAGCCGCCTTTAAATTTAGCCCGAGATTAGGGGCAATTTGCATTATCTTAATTGTCTTTATTTTTGGCAACACAGATCTTGGTTTGGTAAAGATTGTGCCAGATTTATCTTATATGGAAATAGATCAATTTGCTGCAACTGTAAGTATGCTGAGATGATTTTTATAAAGCCAAAGAAGATTTTGACTGAAAATTTTTTTGATTGAGCAAATCTTTGAAGATTGACTTGGGTAAAGACTCATTCAAAGGTCAACAATACTCACGGATACTTGGAGCCCAAGATTGCAGCACTCACACCTATATATACTGAGGATCTCACAAGAATAAAATAGGGACAGATGACGGAGAGCAAAGTCTAGATCTTACAAGGCTGTTATGTATTTATCAAATCTGTCTATATAAATACTGTGGTGAGAGTTTGCTTAGGAACTGTGAGTGCGCTGAATAGGTTTTGTTTGTAAACACTCTATTTATTTGTCTCATTAAACATCATTCAGGAGAAGGAGGTGAGTATTCGGGAGAATACGCTAAGTTGAGGGATCTTATTAGGTTGTAAATCCTTAGGTGGGTTAGATGGTCTAGGCGGTGAGGGTTACAAGGGAGTTGTCAATCACATAAGTCCATTGACTATTGTAACTGTGAAAACATCTAGTGGATTGCCTATTTTGACCAGGGATTGGTCATGTGGTTTTTTTTTCCCAGTTGGATTTTCCACGTTAAAATAGTGTGTGTGCTTTACTTACTGTCTTTTAATTTGTTTCACTGTATGAATTAGGCGTATCACTGTGGTTGATTCACTTATTACTGTGTTCTATCTGCAAACGTGTTTAATTGTTTAAACGCACAATCGAACACGAAGCTGGAAACTGGTTTTCAAATGGTATCAGAGCTAGAAATTGAATCATTAACTCAGTAAGATCCGAGAGGTTTCTGGCTGTTTTGCAGGAATGGACAACATGCGTGACGGAGGTTCAATCAACAGGCCACTATTACTTGATGGCTCCAACTACAGTTATTGGAAAGCTAGGATGTGTGCATATATCAAGGTGATTGATGAAGGTGCCTGGAGATCTGTGGTTAATGGGTGGACTGCGCCCACTGTTGAGACTGCACTACCACAAACTAGAGGCACTAGCATACAGGGAGCATCATTTGAAGGGAGTGGTAGTAGTTTTACTACTGTGGTCAGGACCATTACAGTTCTCAAACCTGAGGACCAGTGGACTAATGCTGAAAAGAGGTTGGCGAATTGTAATTCCAAAGCATTAAATGCAATATTTAATGCAATCGACATCAACAGGTTCAAACTGATTTCGAACTGTGAAACGGCGAAGGAAACATGGGATGTGTTGCAAACATCGTTTGAAGGTACAGAAGCTGTGAAAAGATTCAAATTACAGTATCTGACCACGAAGTTTGAAGATCTAAAAATGCATGAGAATGAGACAGTGTCAGAGTTTTATGCACGACTTTGTGATATAACCAATGAAGCATTTGCTCTCGGAGAACAGTACTCTGAAGCAAAATTGCTAAGAAATATCCTACAGTCTCTGCGATCAAGATTTGCATCGAAGGTAGATGCGATTGAAAAAGCAAAGGATCCTGACACTGTGTAGGTTGATGCACTTATCAGTTCTTTAAAGATATATGAACTAAAATTTAAACAGCAAAAGAAGGAGAAAAAACTTGCACTTCAGGCCGAACTATCTGATGAGTTGGATGGCAGTGATGACGGGTTGGAAGCACTGGTACTATTGAAAAAAAAAATTGCTAGAGCTATTGGAAAATGGAAAAAAAAAGAAGTTCTCTATGCAAGAGAATAATAGTAGATAGAATTTCAGCAGGCACAACTGTGACAACCCTGGCAGAAGGAGTAGTGGTGAAATACCCAGAGAAACTGATAACAGACAAAACAATGATATCTCTTGAGAAAAGAAAAAGAAAGGTATACAGTGTAGAGAGTGTGAGGGTTTCGGGAACATCCAAGTGGAATGTGCAAACACATTAAAAAGGAAAAATAAGGCATTTAATGCCACATGGAATTATGAGGAGCCAAAAGAAGAAGATGCATCAAGTGATGATGGTACAGGAAACTCGCACTTACTACTGTTCAGAATGATCAAATTGTGTCCAAATCCAAGGTCACTATGACTGGCGGGGAGGACACCGACTTTAATGACTCAGAGACAGAAGAATCCATGAGTAATGAACAACTCCTAAAAAACTATAAACTGATGTTTGAAAAATGGGTTGTGGTCTGTAAGAAGAATGAAGAATTTGTGATTTCTAATTTGGAACAGAGTACAAAAATTAATGATCTTGAAAAACAAAATGAAACTCTCATCCAACAGTTAGAAGAAAAAACTCAAAAACTGTTGAATGTACAGGGTGAATTGCAGCAGTTACAACGAGGTGTTCGTATGATGAATTCCGGGAAGCAAAAACTTGATCATGCGTTTTCAATCTAGAAACCATGTGGTGATCGCACCGGTCTTGGGTATCAGGGATCAGGTTCTAGTTGTACCACAATATTTATCAAAGCCTCGGAAACATAGGAACTTTCACAGCCAACACCCCCACAGGGACCTACAGTGATATCCAAGAAGAAATCTGAAAGAAGGTTTGTACCAATCTGTCACTACTGTGGTTATGCTGGTCAAATTCGACCCCACTGTTTTCATCTCTTGCAGGAAACAGGTATGTTTACTTATCCTTTTTCATATCAGTATAGTACCCCAAAAACAAAAGCACAACAAAAGGTGAGAAAAATATAGGTACCTAAGAACAATAAAAAATGTCTTGTCGTTTACACTTCCTTAAAAGCCGATGCTACTAACTCATGGTATTTGGACAGTGGCTGCTTGAGACACATGACAGGTGATCACAGTATCTTCATAGACTACTATGAATACCATGGAGGATATGTTACTTTTGGGGATGGCATCTTTGGAAGGGTAATCGGTCACGGTACAGTGGCTGTTGAAGGATTTTTGAAACTGCAAGATATACTCAATGTTGATGGTCTTAGGGCAAACTTGATCAGCATTAGTCAACTTTGTGACCAAAACTTGTTTGTACACTTTACTAAGGAAGGGTGCAGAGTGATTGACAATGATAATAACTGTGTTATTGCAGGAAAACGCTCATATAATAACTGTTACACTCTACCAGTTCCATCCAACTAGGCTATGATGTGCCTTAACAGTTCATTTCAAATCACTAAACTGTGGCATCAGAAGTTAGGTCATTTAAATGTTGAAATGCTAACCAAGATTGCCAATGCAGGAATTATTAGAAGAATGCCTAGATTATCAAGAAAGAAGAAAAGAGTTTGTGGTCCATGCCAATTGGGAAAACAAATTTGAGCACCACACCAGAAAATACAGCAATTGGCCACGAACAAAGTTTTAGAGTTGTTACACATGGATCTCATGGGTCCAGTTCAAACAGAGAGCTTGAGAGGTAAGAAATATATCTTTGTATGTGTTGACAACTTTTTCAGGTATGCATGGGTGGACTTTCTACGGGAAAAATCCAAAACTTTCCAAGCCTTTCGAAAACTGTGTTTGTGGATCACCACTGAAAAAAGTAATGAGAAGGTCATTCGAATTAGAAGTGATCAAGGTAAGGAATTCGAAAATAAATCATTTTCTGATTAATGTGTTGATCATGGCATCTCTCATGAGTTTTCTGCTCCAAAAACACCACAACAAAATGGTATTGTTGAGAGACGTAACAAGATGTTATAGGAGATGACACGAGCTATGATGACTAGAAGAAACACACCTAGGAAGTTCTGGGCAGAAGTCATCAACATTGCGTGTTACACCATCAACAGGGTGTATCCACGTTCAGGTACTGATAAAACTCCCTACGAACGGTGGAAAGGTAAGAAGCCTACTGTGAAACACTTCCATGTGTCTGGCAGTATTTGTTATGTTCTTAATGATAGAGATAATCTGGGAAAATTCGATGCCAAGAGCGACAAAACACTGTTCTTTGGATATGCCTTGAACAGTCGTGCATATCGAGTGTTTAATCTTCGAACACTAATAGTTATGGAATCTGCAAATGTAGTCATTGATGATACTGTAGGTATGATCGATGTTGACAGTAAATAGGAGAAATCACCAAGCACAGTAGTCGCTCAAGTAGATAAAGGCAAAGGAATACCGATGGAGCCTGAAAAAGCACTGAAACCAAATACAGAGAAAGCAAAAAGAAGCTCAAACTCTTCCAAAGAGGACATGACTAACTGTGCAGATCGCTCGAAGGACGCCAAGCAACATGACCAATACAATAGTAAGGTCAAGACTTCAGTAGATCCAGAGACTCAACCTATTGTGCCAGCTGTTAACGACACAGTGACACGTCTACTACCCACTGAGGATTCATTTGACATGAAGTTCCTAAAGACAGATGAGAAGGAATAAGTCATGAAGGACACTGTGACAAATCTGGATTAGAAAGGACCATCAAGGCAAGTTCAAAGGGACCACTCATTGAATGATGTTATTGGCTCATTGAACCAAGGCATCAAGACACGTGGTAAGAGGATGATTAACTACCAACAGTATACCAGGTATGTATGTTTTGTCTCACAATTTGAACCTAAGACAGTAAATGAAGCACTAGAGGATGACCACTGGATTAGTGCAATGCAAGATGAACTTAGTCAGTTTGCTAGGAATGACGTTTGGACTTTAGTTCCTAGACCAAAATGTGTTAATGTCATAGGCACCAAGTGGATATTCAAAAACAAAATCGATGAAAATGGTCTAATCACTCGTAATAAAGCTAGATTAGTTGCACAGGGAGACACTAAAGTTAAGGGAATTGACTTTGACTAAACATTTGCACCTGTAGCTAGAATAGAGTCAATAAGACTGTTACTTGCCATTACTTGTGTTTTGCACTTCAAACTATTTCAGATGGATGTGAAGAGTGCATTTCTCAACGGCATCTTACAGGAAGAAGCGTATGTAGAACAACCTAAAGGGTTTGTTGATCCTCATTGCCCTATATACGTGTATAAACTGAAGAAAGCACTATATGGTCTCAAACAAGCACCTCGTGCTTGGTATGAGAGACTCACAAAGTTTTTGTTAGACAAAGGCTATGCTCGAGGGGGAGTGGACAAAATACTATTCATGAAACATTTCAACACAAGATTGTTAATTGCTTAAATCTACGTGGATGATATTGTTCTTGGCTCTACGTCCAAAAACAGAGTCAATGATTTTGTTGAGCAAATGAAACGGGAGTTTGAAATGAGTATGGTAGGGGAACTAACGTACTTTCTTGGTTTGTAGGTCAAACAGTGTCACAATGGGATATTTATCTCTCAAGAGAAGTATGCTCGCAATTTGGTCAAGAGGTTTGATATAGTCAATACGAAAACAGTTCGAACACCTATCAGCACTGCCACCAAGCTGGCTAAGGGGGAGAATAAAAAAACTATTGATCCAACACTGTACCATAGCATAATCGGCGGTCTCTTGTACTTAACTACTAGTCATCTTGATATCTGCTTCAGTGTCAGTGTGTGTACACGATACCAGGCAAATCCAAGGGAATCTCATCTCAAAGCAGTAAAACGCATCGTTAAATATGTGTCTGGCACTGCGAGTTTAGGTATTTGGTACACTGTGGATACTAATACTAATTTCGTTGGTTACAGTGATTCTAACTGGGCAGCAAATGTCAATGATCGCAAAAGTACTACTGGGGGTTATTTTTACATTGGCAACAATCTCGTATCATGGTATAGTAAGAAACAGGCTTCCATCTCCTTAAGCACAACTGAGGCAGAGTACATAGTAGCTGGAAGTTGCTATGCGTAACTATTGTGGATGAAACAGATGCTTGCAGACTATGGTATTGGTAATCAAGTACCTACTGTTTACTGTGATAATATGAGTGTAATCAATATTTCAAAGAACCCTATTCAATACTCCCGTACCAAACATATTGATATTAAACATCATTTTATACGGGAATTAGTAGAATCAAAACAAGTCGTTCTTGAACATGTTATGATTGAGAATCAACTGGTAGATATTTTCACTAAGGCTCTCAATGCAATGAGATTCTAAACAATGCGCAAAACCTTAAGCATTTGCATACTCTAATTGTGACATGCACATGGAAACACAGTTGGACTGCATTGATATAATGTTACTTACACTGTGTTTTAACTGTATGGTACAGAACCTCTTATGCACCACTGTGAGCAAGCTTGCTGCTACTTTGCACACAACGAAGTCCGAGTGCCGATCAGCTGTATTAAGCTTGTGACTTTGGAGTATCTCCATTCCCGGACACTAATTAGTATAAAAATTTTGTGTAAAAAAAAAAGGGACCTTGCACTTAGATCTGAACTGTTTTAGACAACCACTGTATTGTGCAAATTTTAAGGTCAACAATACTGAGCCAACCTGGAAAAAGCTACCTTGGGCTACATAGAAATGCACAATAGTAAAAGCTACTAGGACAAACAAGGTATACAGTAAGCTGATTAGTCGAGCGGGTAGTTTGAACAACTGTTACAGTTGATCTGTCACTTGATTCCGTTGTCCACTGTGTGGCAAAGCCCAATCACAATTCATACACACACCCTGTTCATATTTGTCAAAGCTCATGTGTAATGAATGTTATGTCCTTGTATCAGATCTTCTTGTGGGGCCCTATAAGTTGTTCACACTTTGTGTACATGCACTTTGGCATAACATATGTCTCACGATTGAGTACTGTGACAGATCCGTTCATTTATCTCTTTTATAACATAATCACAGATAGTACATTGCTTACAACGACAACTTTGGCCTTGGTTTGTGGCAAAAAAATAGAGAAAATTATGTTATAATTGTTAAGTCTGTGAAATGAATGACATTAGTGTGGGTTGATTGATTTACACAGATTATTGTTTACTTATTGTTTACTGTGGTTTCACCAGATCATGCATTTCTTAGTACACATGCAATTTTATTCTTGTAGTTGCAAGTATTGCAGGTACTTAGAATGGTTTTGTCAAAAACAAAGCCAAATGGGGAGCTTGGTAACCGCCTCCAAATTTAGCCCGAGATTAGGGGCAATTTGTATTTTTTTTAATTGTCTTTATTTTTGGCAACACAGATCTTGGTTTGGTAAAGATTGTGCAAGATTTATCTTATATGGAAAGAGATCAATTTGATGCAACTGTAAGTATGCTAAGATGATTTTGATAAAGCCAAATAAGATTATGATTGAAAAAATATTTGATTGAGTAAATCTTTGGAGATTGACTTGGGTAGAGACTCATTCAAAGGTCAACAATACTCACGGATACTTGGAGCCCAAGATTGCAGCACTCACACCTATATATACTGAGGATCTCACAAGAATAAAATAGGGACAGATGACGGAGAGCAAAGTCTAGATCTTACAAGGCTGTTATGTATTTATCAAATCTGTCTATATAAATACTGTGGTGAGAGTTTGCTTAGGAACTGTGAGTGCGCTGAATAGGTTTTGTTTGTAAACACTCTATTTATTTGTCTCATTTAACAATCTTCAAGAGAAGGAGGTGAGTATTCGGGAGAATACATTAAGTCGATGGGATCTCGCTAGGTTGTAAATCCTTAGGCGGGTTAGATGGTCTAGGCGGTGAGGGTTACAAGGGAGTTGTCAATCACATAAGTCCATTGACTATTGTAACTGTGAAAACATCTAGTGGATTGCCTATTTTGACCAGGGATTGGTCACGTGATTTTTTTTCCCAATTGAGTTTTTCACGTTAAAATACTGTGTGCACTTTACTTACTGTCTTTTAATTTGTTTCACTGTATGAATTAGGCGTATCACTGTGGTTGATTCACTTATTACTGTGTTCTATCTGCAAACGTGTTTAATTGTTTAAACGCACAATCGAACACAAAGCTGGAAACCGGTTTTTTCCAAGCTCTCGCTCCACGATTTCTGCGTCTCCCATTCCTATCACAAATCTTGTGCACTGTACAAACCATGTACTACCGACTCACTCACCAAGCTTCTTAACTCGTCATACTTTTGAACCAGATCCTACCTGCTCTCCAAACATGCCTGAACCACATCCACATACGTCACTTATCAACTCACAAAGCTCTAACCCCCAAGCACCAACACCTTCTTCGAATATGGAGACTTCTCCATTGTCTTCCAGCACAATTCATGTCTTCTTCAACTCCTAGCTCTAATATTCTAGAAGATATACAGTCTACAAATTGTGTGCATCCTATGGTGACTAGAAACGTGGATGGAACTCAAAAACCGTGAGTCCTTCTTTCCATATAGCATTCCATACCCAACTATCTGTTGGTCTTCTCTTCAACACCTTCAACCGGAACCGTCGTGCTTCACGCAAGCTAACAAAGACTCCAATTGGCCATTTGCTATGATGAAGGAATTTAACTCTTTATTGAAAAAACAAGACATGGTATCTTATTCCTTCTAAACCCCACATGAATATAATTGGTTGCAAATGGGTTTATTGTGTCAAGCAAAATTCAGATGGCTCACTAGAATGTTATAAAGCCTACTTGGTCGCAAAGGGCTATAATCAATAGCCTGGTAAGGACTATCGTGACACTTTTATTCGACCAGTCCTCGTCCTGGCAATATCAAACAAGTGACCATTGCGCCAATTGGATGTCAAGAATGCCTTTTTGCATGGTGATTTATCTGAAACGGTTTATATGCAACAACCATAAGGTTTGATGATTAAACTCTTCCTGATTATATGCTTGTCCACTACACAAATCTGTATATGGATTGAAGCAGGCTCCACGTGCCTATTACCAGAAATTGAGAAGTTTTTTCTTATCTTGCGAGTTTGTTAACTCTCACCATGATGTCTTCCTTTTAATTTGCTCATCACTTCTCATATTATATCATCATCATTCTTATGTACATCATCGAAGATAATTATCACTGGGGCCTCATCACATCATGTGTCTAATTTTATTGATTTTCTCTCCATGGAGTTTGCTATGAATGACTTGGGGAGCCTTCACTTCTTTCTTGGTATGAAGGTCGCCCTACATGAGAAAGGCATTCTACTTATACAAACAAAATATTCACTGTAGCTTATTCATCAATTTGGTATGACAGGTGCTAAGCCTATTTTGTCACGCCCCAACCCCGACCCATCACTAGGCTAAGGCCGAAACATGACGTTCGTAACTCTTATTCTTGAGGTTGACAACTTAATAGCTTTAAAACCTGTGGTTTATAGATAAATAACATGTACATCCATTAAAATAATACCACAGGTAATTTGAAAAGACTTTAAAAATTCTCCCAAGACATCAGCCTTAAAGGTTTACAACGTCTGATATAAATTCACAGACTTAAATCCACTTGTTCAATATTCCAAGCCTAGGTCTCAAGAGAATATCATTCAATCTTAACTAGGCATCTAATCTACCAAAATAATATTACAACATAATACTTGATTGGTTTACAAAAATATCTTGTTACAATGATAAACTATAACTCCACAAGCAAGCACGTAGACCAACTAGGGCAGAAATCCATTACAACACATCAATATAGCTTTCAACCACATGGGAGCTCGCTCGGGCTAATTGTCACCTAAAATTGTTAGAAAGATGGGTGAGTTAGATCATCGCATATAGCTCAGTGAGTATGAAATAGGAAGGGTTTTCGCAAATGTTTTATCTTTTCATAAACAGTTCGAGAAATCATGCCATGCACACAACAATATTCGAATGAAAATGCAAGATATACAATCAATCTTTAATAATCATTAAACAACCTAACTCTTCCAAGATATCACTGGGTCCCGACCCGTGGGATGATCAATGAGTCTTGGAAGAGAAGGGATGAAACATTTGGTAGGCGAGATATACCAACAAGCCCGACCTCTGACTGGAGGGCTGGCTCGGGCTATACTTGAAATTGTTAGAAAGAGAGGTGAGTTAGATCCTCGCATATAGCTCAGTGAGAATGAAATAGGAAGGGTTTTCGCAAAGGTTTTATCTTTTCGTAAATAGTTCGAGAAATCATGCCATGCACATAAGAATATTCGAACAAAAATGCAAGATATACAATCAAGCTTTAATAATCATTAAACAACTTAACTCTTCCAAGATATCACTGGGTCCCGACCCGTAGGAGGATCAATGAGTCTTGGAAGAGAAGGGATGAAACATTTGGTAGAAAAGATATACTAGCAAGCCCTTTCTCTGACTGGAGGTCTCGTTACTACCTCGATAGGCGAGATATACCACGAGCCCGTTGCTTCCTAGAGGTCTCGTTGCTACCGCATTCTATAATGGTTGCAACCTAACTGCACAATTATAATTCATATACATATACATTTACATAAGCGAGAAAGTTTAGTCAATCACATAGCATATTTGAGTACATTCTATACTTCACATCATGTAAACGTGTCAAGCATTTATCATATACCCGTATGGACATGTAAGCTCCCTTAGTACAACACATAATAACAAGAAATAACAAGAACTTGCAAACTATTACTTAACAACAACACCTTCCAATAGCATACACTAGGTACACTAAGCAAATCCCATGCACCTACATTAGCCTAACTTAGGAGGTAAATTTTTCTACTTTCCCAAACTACAATTTATCATATTTCAGTCTAGAATTGAAGCTTAACGAAAGTAGATAGTTCTAGAATCAAACAGAATGCAATTTAGAATTGAAACGAATGAGATATGGCCTCCGGAAAATCACTTCGCAAATTTGTCAAACATCCGGGCGTTACAACTTCTACAATAATTATCCAAACAACATCCCATCCTCCTACCAACAATCAAGCAAGTTCAAGGTGGCTATTAGGCATTATACAAGAGTTCAAACTCAACCAAAACCACCCCACATCAACAATCAATTACCAACTCACCAAGAAATCAACCATAGCACACAACATCAAAATCAACCTCCAAGAACACCAAGAACACCTACTAAACCCAATAGTCTTGTCCTTCAATTTCAACATCAAATACAAGCTAAATGCATCCTATCATATATAAGAACCACATCTATCCCGTCATTCAACTCTTCCAACTTTTCCACACAAATTAAACAAGTTCGTAGATCTACAACACAAAGTATACTCAATCCACACCATGAACTCTATACGAACATATAAGCAAGATTAATCAATACATTTATGTCATACAATCTTAGATGAGTTTTAAAAATTTGAATGAAAACTCCCTCACCTTAGATCTTGAATTTGAAAGCAAGGAAAAACTTGAGAATGCCAAAGAATAGCTTGAAATGGGTTTGCCTTCTTCTTAATCATCTTCTCTTCCTCTTCTTCTCTTTCTTTTCTTCTTCTCTTGGTTGAAAATGAGAGAGTGCATGTTGTGTGTGTAGTGTTTTTTGTGTATGTATGTGGTGTAATATGTGTGTTTTCAGATTTTTATGTGTGTGTAATGTGTGGGCTGATTGTGGGTATGTGTGTGCTGTAGAGATTTGGTATATGTGGGTGGTGTAGTGTGTGTTTTGATTGAGCAAGAATAGTGTTAGGATATTTGTTATTTTAATTTAGGACAAGAGTGCCCCTCAACTAACTTATGTATTAATAGTTTGTCATTCTAGTGTTAATTCTAATTGTCTTGGTTCTAATTCAACTATTCTAGTTAGCTATTGAACTTAGTTGATTCAAATTACTAGCTACACGATATAATCTACTCACATGCACGTTAAATGATAAAATGTATGTAAATCGAGATGAATGCACATAAAATAAGTTAATTATTACTTACATTGTCTAAATTACTCAAAGACACATAATTGATTTTAAATACACGTTAAACGAGACATGTGCACGTAAAACGATATAAATGTACATATTTCGAAATAAAAGCACGTGAATCAAGGTAAAACACGTTAATTGATATAATTGTATTTTAAATGATGTAAAAATATATTAAATGCTATAAAATGCATGTAGGCTCTGTACGGTCTCAGTACAGGGTCTCAAAACCTCCCCTCCTTAACAGAATTACGCCTTCGCAATTCCTTCTTCCTTATCGAATCAACTCGAATGCTGGAAACAATCCAGGAATCCCAACCAACAAATAAGAATCTGGTTCCGTGAAAATAACCGGCCAACTACAATTGCAGCACCGCTTGTAAGAATTCAAATAACCGCTGAGGGAGAAAACCAATCAATAAACCCTAAATAAGAACTCTATACAGCACCATATACGAATCACAAGCACGAATACCATATAAATATATCGAATAAGAATTCCAAATAGGAGTGTCGAATACCGAAGGCCAACTGTCAAACAAGAGTTCTCATAAGAAAGCCCAATAAGAATTTCTAGAAAATAGTCCAAATAAAGGCTCCGAATAAGCACACCAAGAAGAATACTCAATAAGAAGAATGAACCAAGAATTCCAAAATAGAGTGCCGACTATGATTGTCAAAGAATGAATACGACATAAGAAGGTCACGTAGAATCTCAAATATTTGATATCAGTTGCCGAATAAGAATTCCGAACGATGATCTCCAAATAAGAGTACCAAATAAGAACCCTAGTAGTCAACAGCTTCGTGGTAGGGTGACAATTCTATAACCAGATCAACATAAATACCACAAGACACTTCACAAGTCAATCCATACCCCTATAATTGCATCATGTTTAACAGAAGTAGAATAAGGGCAACAACGACTCTTAACTTTCAACCGGAGTTACCCATGTTCCAACTTCACATACTACTCGATCACCAACTTAACATCATGCATATTCAGACTTCAATTAGGTCAAACAACTTCCTACTTGCATATTAACACGTTGCATTCAAGATAATATAAGAAAGGTATGGGCAACTTCAAGGTTAATCAATATTTTAGCTCATAGGTTTATAAATATAGTTTACCTTCAACCATGGCTACTGCCTACAGTCCGAACACGATTCCTCTGCCATCTACGACATTCCTTGGCTCAGTATTGGTCACTCCCACATCCAAGGCACTTGCCAGACTTTTTCCAACATTGGGTTTCAATGTGCCCTTTTCGGTTGCAATGAGTACACATGACAATCTGAGAGGTAGTCACACTTACTGATATACCACGAGCTGACTGGGTGGCTGAGGTTTCTTGTTGTGGCCTAGCATCAACTGGTTCTTCTTGACTCTAGCCATGGCTCTGAGTGCCTTTACCGATAGTCGGTCCTGGTGTTTTCTTTCGTTTCAGGTAGTCTTTCTTCTGACCCCTACTCGTTTGACCCGACCCTGCCATTTCCTCTTCCTTTCCTTTTTCCGCTATTGTTGCAGTAAAAAAGGTCTCACCGTAGGTGGAAAGCTGTAGAAGAACCAAGTTGTCTCGAATCTCTGGCCTCAACCCTTGAATAAACCTTCGGATTCTCTTTTCTGTAGATTGTACCATTCGCGGAGCATAATGTGACTGTTGATTGAACTGGGCTTCATACTGCACAACAGTCAAATCCCCTTGTTTGAAAGCCATGAACTTATTCCTCCGAAGTTTCTTCTTGATTCCGAGGGTTCTTCCAACCATTCTTACTTCACAAAAACGAGGTACCCCAATATGAAATGTACATATGCAATTATGTTACATGAAGAACAAGTATATATACATGTAGTTATATTACATGAAAAGCAACCGCAACATAATGCATAATTATTATGTGATACAACATTGCCACTAAAGTACAACCTAGCATATAGATTTCGTATAGGCAATGGAAGTCACATAAGACTCACACAAGCACGTATAACACGTAACTTTATGTAAGAATATCAAACATATAAGCTCACGTAAGCATACCTAGACTTCCAAGCATGTTCCTATCCTAGGTCTTCTACCCGCAGACCAGAGGTTCTACGTCCGGCTTACGCCTAGCTATCTAGCTAAGCTCTGATACCACTTAAATAGGTGTCATGCCCCGACCCCAACCCATCACTAGACTACGGCCGAAACATGACGTTCGTAACTCTTATTCTTGAGGTTGACAACTTAATAGCTTTAAAACCTGTGATTTATAGATAAATAACCTGTACATCCATTAAAATAATACCACAAGTAATTTGAAAAGACTTTCAACATTCTCCCAAGACATCGACCTTAAAGGTTTACAACGTCTGATATAAATTCACAAGACTTAAATCTACCTGTTCAACATTCCAAGCCTAGGTCTCAAAAGAATACCATTCAATCTTAACTAGGCATCTAATCTACCAAAATAATATTACAACATAATACTTGATCAGTTTACAAAATTATCTTGTTACAATGATAAGCTATAACTCCATAAGCAAGAACGTAAGCCAACTAGGGTAGAAATCCATCACAACACATCAATATAGCTTTCAACCACATGGGAGCTCGCTCGGGCTACTTAGACCTCTTTCTTATTAGCCCAAAATAGTTAATCCAAGTTATATCTTATACCCATAACTACTTGGGCCTATTTCCTACTAGCCCAAAATGGTATGGGATATTACACATACCCCAATTAAGGATCTGATATCCTTGTCAGGGGTACATACACCAAGGACCAATAGGAGGTGTAGGATTCTAGAGGTGCCTCCTACAAATTTAAGAGGTGGCTCCTACATCATTCTTGGTGTAGCACTTTGCCCCACATACCACTTTGTTCCTTCACTGCTTGTTAAAGGATTGGATTAAAGAATTACGCATTAAAGGTAAGTGTGGATTGTTCCCCACCTTTAAAATACCAAGCCGAAATTATTTTTCTTTTACACATTTTATGTCGTAATACGCTTAAACCATTAAAGTCATTTCGTTTCAGATATATGTTATTATGATGTTGTCACAACTGAACACTCTATCACCAAGATTGGTAGATTGTTTCTACAAAATTATACTTCACTCATCTCAGTACATGTTATGTCATACTCGTTGTTTATGAAACTGCATTCTTCTTCTTATTCATCATTTTCGTCGACCACCAACATGTTCATCTTTTATGGTATAATATAATGTTTTCCTTGTAAGGGTCATATTGTTTTGTCTAAAGAAAGAAAATCAATAAAAAAAATATTTGATCAACATCCAATAGGCAATCTAGTATCCGAGCTAACTAAAATACTTTATTGAGGCATATTGTCACAGTTTCTTTTCTTCTTGGCTAAAGATTGTTTGTCGCAGTTCATGTCTTCATGTTATTACTATGTTTCTAACTTTGCAAGTGCTTGTATTATATCATCTTTCTTGACCCCACGACTCCAAGCTTTATTTCTCAGCCATCGTGAATAACATTTTTCTTTTTTTCCTTTTTTTTTGTTCAGTACATTGGTACACCATTTTAAGCAAACTAGAATGTTCCCAAGCAAAATCAATCAGATGCTCTAGTAGCATATTTAGGGTACTAAAATGTTTTCAAAGCCTACTACATTCATAGGGTAAAGGTCATAAATAGTCCATTATTTTTAGTCTAATTGACACTTTCATCCATTATCTTTCCAAATGAACCTTTTAGTCCATTATGTTTAACATTATTGACGTCGTTAGTCCAACTCATCTTTTTTGTCTAATTTTTAACTTTAAAATCACATGACGCTCATGTGTATCGTAATATCTCAATTTTTCAAGGGTAAAATTGGTATTAGTATTCTTAACATATGATGCAGATGCGTTAGATATGTCCAAGCAACAACTTTAAGGGCATACAAGTATGCACCATGTGATTTTAACGTTAAAAATTAAACAAAAAAGACTAGTTGGACTAACGACATCAATAATGTTAAACATAATGGACTAAAAGATTCATTTGAAAAGATAATGGATGAAAATGTTAATTAAACCAAAGATAATTGACTATTTATGACATTTACGCCTATTCATATGAATGAATTAGAGTGCCTTATTCATTTGCTAAGTGGTCTAATATACTTTCTAAGTTTATTCATCGCCTTGGTAGTAGATAAACTTGATTAGGACTCTATTAAATTAATTCTAGTTAGGTTTTAAATTGGTTTTTGACTAGATAGTCTTTTCCTGGTGGGTAATAGTTTCCTAGAACCATATTCTAATTGGTATATGATTTTTGTGGATCTATAAATAAGGGTCAGTTGTTTCAATTGACGATATACCAAATATTAGAGTAATAAAGATTTTGTTTAGAGTCTCCATATTATTTTTTCTTATTTTGTTTCTACAATAAAATAGCCTCTTTCATATTCTAACAAAGTAGTATCAGAGCTAGGTAAAGATGATGGGGAATGGTACGCTTTCTTTTCAATTTTCTCGGCTCATTAAGGACAATTATAATAATTGATCCATTTGTGTGAAGACTCTCCTTGGCTCACAAGATGCTTGGGAGCTTGTAGTGAAAGGCTACGTGAAACCTAAAGAAAGAAGATGAAGTTTTGAGTCAAAATCAAAAGGACGCATTGAAAAAAAAATAGCAAGAAGGATCAACAAGCTCTCTCTATTATCCATCTATGTTTGGATGAAACTTTGTTTGGAAAAATCTCATGCGCGACTGCTGCCAAACAAGCATGGGAAACTCTCCAAAAATCACAAAAGGGGTACACAAGGTGAAAAAGGTTCGTCTACAAATTTTATGAGATGACTTTGAATCTTTCTCGATGTGAATAATGGTGAATCTATTTCAGATTATATTTTGAGAGTTTTGGTGGTTTCTAACCAACTAAAAAGATATAAAGAAGATATAAAAGATCCTCATATTGTAGAAAAAATCCTCCGTTCTTTGCATCCAAAATATGAATATATTGTTGTAGCCATTGAAGAATCAAAAGGATTAAATGACATGTCCGTTAATGAACTCATGGCCTTATTACAAGCTCATGAAGAAAGACACAAGAAGAAGAACCAAGAAGTCATGGAAAAAGTTTTTCAAAGTAATCTCACTTTGAAAAAAGAAGAAAACTTTGGCAATGATGAAATCCAAAGAGGATGTGGTCATGGATATGGACATGGTAGAGGCCGAGGCCAAAACCAAGGACGAGGACAAAGACGTGGTAGAAGGGGATGATTTAATCAAGAAGAGAAAAATCAAAATTCGCATAAACCTTGGCATGGGAGTGGCAATTATTCAAGACAAATGTACGACAAATCGCAAATTCAATGTTACAATTGTCAAAAATATGGTCATTAGGCTAATGAATGTAGAAGTAATCCTAAAGTCATGGAGGAAAAAAAGAATTTTGCTAAAAGACAAGAAGGGGAAGAAAAGATTACCTTGTTGGTGACTTATCATGGCGCATAAGATGAAAGAGATACTTCATGACATCTTGATACAGGTGCAGACAACTACATGATTGGACAAATGAGCATATTCATAGAACTCGATGAAACTGTGAATGGCAATGTTAAATTTGGCGATGCTTCTATGATCTCAGTGGAAGAAAAAAGTAAAATTCTAATCCATTTGAAAGATGGAAGACATCGTTTTATTCTTGAAAATTATTATGTGCCAAAATAAAAAACTAATATTTTGAGTCTGGGTCAACTTCTTGAGAAAAATCACACAATTTTATTGGAAGATAAACATTGTGTAATAAAGGATGAAAATAATTTTTTGATAACAAAAGTGCCCATAACAAGAAATAGATTGTTTTTATTAAATATTTAAAACGAAGTTGCAAAATGTCTTAAAGCTTGTGTAAAAGAACTTTCTTGGTTATGGCACTTGAGAATTAGACAGATAAATTTTGGAAATCTTTTTTTATTGTCAAGAAAAAATATGGTGCATGGATTTATTTCCATCAATCATCCAGAACAAATTTGTGAGGGATGTCTTTTTGGAAAACAAGCTAGAAAAAGTTTTTCAAACAAGACTACATCAAGAGCAACAAGACCACTAGAAATTGTCCATACTGATATTTGTGGGCTAATTAATCCTTACTCCTACAAAAAAAATAATATTTTTTTCTTTTTATTGATGATTATAGCTGTAGGACTTGGGTTTACTTTTTAAAAGAAAAATCTAAAGCTTTTTACAAGTTCAAGAAATTTAAAGCTCTTGCTATAAAAGAAAATAGCTGGGAGATCAAAGCTTTAAGATCTGATAGAGGCGGAGAATTCAATAATTTTTGTGAAGAGATTGACATTCGATGTCCTTTGACAGCTTCTTGATCACCTCAACAGAATGGAGTTGTCGAGAGAAAAAATAGAGTGGTTCTTGAGATGGTTCGAAGCATGTTGAAGTTTAATTGAATACCTCAAGAATTTTGGGCTGAAGCAGTTGATTATGCAGTCTATCTGTTGAATCATTGTGTCACAAAGAGTCTCTTTGACAAGACACCATTAGAAGCATGTCGTGGAAGAAAGCCAACTGTGAGGCCCGGTTCTGAGTAATACATATTTGATTGGCATGCATTTATTTAGTTACTATTTGAATTTACATTTATTTGACTTATCTATTATTTCGTTGAATCTATAATTGCATGATAATATCATAATTGGATTGGTAGAGAATGGCATAAATGTAATTAGCATGAATTAGAGCATTGTGAAGGTTATTTAGCAAATGAGATTATTATAATTAACATGTGGCTCATATTTAAATTTCAAACTTAAATAACCACCACACAAAATTAGAAATAGCAAACAAAATATATATAAATAAAAAAGAATAAGGAGGGTGGATCAGGTGAAGGGAAAAGAGGAGAAAATTAGGGCAAAAAAGGAAAAAGAGAAGGAAGAATAGGAAAATGAAGGAAACGCTTGCAATTCTAGTCAATTTCTTGCTTCTTTGAGCATCTTCTACTACACTAAGGTGAGAAGACTCATTTCTATGTGCATCTAAGGTTACTTTGAAAGCGGTAAGTTAGTGTTTATGTTATGTAATGGCAAGATGAGCTTGTATATGTGTTCCTAAGTGGTCTTCTTGCATTAAACTTGAGTTATAAGTTGATTCTTGCATGGATATGAGAATTAAGTTTACTTGTGACTTTTGTACTAGTTGTATGCTATATGTGTACCTTTTGTTGCACTAGTGACTTGTGTACTAGTTGTATGCTATATTTACTTGGTGTAGTAGTAAATGTGTTGATTATTGGGTGGAAATGTTGTGCTGCTTGTAAATAATTTTTTTGCTCTGCCTTTGCTAGTCAAGTAGAGTCGGGCGAGTTCGTCGTCCGGCTTACTCCTCCGACCCTTTTTGTAATTGTCGGGCGAGTAAGTCGATCGAGTCCCTCAACCAACCTCCTCGACCGACTCCCACTACACTTCAATTGGATTTCATGTAATAAATGTCTTCTAGAGCAATGATGTGTGCATTGAAGAGTGACCTACTTTGCTACCTTTACTTATATGTGAATTAATTTATCTCTATCGATTGTGAATGTGTTATCGAGTGGTTCCATTTATCAAGGCACAGTAGTGTCGTGTCTCTGCTGGGCGGTGATGGACTTGCCATGTAATACCCTGAACCCGGCATATACTTAATAGCATTTAATTGTATTTAATTACATGCTTACATTAATTTATTCCTTCATTTTGAGGCATTATTTTCATAATTCTTTTTAAATATTTAGATAATAGTTTAATTAGTTATTTTAAATGAATAGTAACTATTTTGATTATTTTTAATATTCAGTTTCGTTTTCTTGCATTATTGACTTTGTTTTCAACTAAATAGCTAGTTTTGGCTTTTTAAATGGACCATTTGTGAGGACTCGAGTGTTCATTACATGTGCATTCATTTATTTTAATCATTATTTGAAAAATAATATATGCATTTACATGACTCATTTAGTGTTTTAAACTAAAATTGCATTTAAAGTTCATTTAACTTGCATCTTGTTGACTTTACACCTTCTTTGACCAAACTAGTTGATTTTTCATCTACATTGACCAACTAAGATAAGGTGGAATTTTTTTGAAATGTTTAATGAAGGGCAAACTTAGGATTAGAAACAAAATGCAAGGTTAAGTTAGTCAAACTTTTGGGTCAACATTGGAATTAAATCTGAAATAATTGGGAATGGTTTAGGTGTTGAATTTATATGGTTGGAAAGCTCTACGAGTCTAGTTTCTAGGGCTTCAAACCGTTGGTGAATTGGAGTTTTCTACAAGAAGTTATGGCCGTTTTTGTAAGGTGACATAGAGCTGTTTTGGTGTACGCGGGTTTGACTAAAGACTTGACCCTTTGACTTTCATTAAAACATATATAAATCACCAAAAAAAATCTCAAAATTGCTCATCTTCTTCTTGCTTCAGCCCGTGACCAGTCCAAATCCTAGGAATAGTAGATTTTTCACTATTTTGCTTATATCTTGAGCTAGAAGCGGAACCAAGACACAAACCAAGCATTTTCGGACTCATGTCGACGTCTAGCATCTTTCTACCGATCGTTTTTGCCTTTATTTTGCAAAACAAAAGTGAGGGAATTTTTTTCAAATCTTCCAAAGTTCATTTTTATGTTATAAAATGCTAGGATTACATTTGTATCTTGCTAAATAGGTGTTAAAGAAGACTTTACCGATTAATTCCTTATATAGAACATATTTTGTTGAAATTGGCTATTTTGAGTTGTTCAATGATTTATATGCCTAAGTTTTTTTTAATCTTGATTCTTAGCTTTTATATAATGCTCATATATGTTAATGAACCTATCTAGCATAATAAAATAACTTGAGATTGCAAAATGGAGCAAAAACTGGAGAATGTAGCTTGCTGAATTTTTCTATTTTTAGGCGTTTTGGTGCTGTTTCGTTGGGCAGTTTTTGTGCAACCATTAGATTTCCTATTTTATGCTATTATATGGTTTATAACCTTCTATTAGATAGGGAAAAATGTTGGTAGTTGAAGGGCCATGGTGGTTTGGGTAGAATAAGCTAAATTGTTGGTGTTTTTTAGTTGAAATGGTTGGTTTAGGTGCAAATGTATGCTCCTGTGTGGTGTGTAATCTCTATGCTTGTAATGGTGACCTTTGCGCTGCCTTGGAGTTATAATAGTAGCATGCTAAGGTTGTATTGTGATAGGTGGAGGTTAGAATGACTTTGATTGCATAAGTTGCTATAATTGAACTAGTATTGCCTACTTAGCTATTATTCTCGTTGTTATATTTGGTTGTGAATGATGTCTATGAGATTTCTTGTGATAAATATGTGTTCTATTACATGCTAGGTGGATCCATTGAGTCTAAACTTGCGTCATGGAAACTGGTAGAGGTGAGAGATAATCATTTTTTATGCATTTTGTTTGAATGTTAGGGTTTATGATGAATTTTGCAATTGTTGTATATTGTGATATAAATGCTTATGAATGCTTCTAAAATGATTAGTGAACATTCTTTTGCAAGCTATTGGCATAGTTTATGGCTAGATTTTGAAATGGCAAGTTAAAGAAGACAATAAATAGTATAAATTTTAGGGTTTTGATAAAATGTGCTTTAGGGATTGATTCAATGCTATAGTTAGGTGCTATAGATATTAGTGAAGATAGTCTAATGACCCCGTGTAGTTTAATTGCTCAGAACTTAGTTAAAATGCAAAATTAGCAAAATTTACAAAGGGGTTTCAGGTGTAAGGTAAATCCGGGTTGATTTAGGCATTATATTTGGTGTTCTTTGGGTAATTAGGTACTAAATGTGCTTTTCTAACTCTCGGTTGAGCTTCGATTAAGGTACTTGTAGTACAAACGCACAAAGGGGTAATTGGGGCTTTTTGTGGCAAACGCAGTATTTGGATAGTTTTGAGGGTCCTAGGGATGCCATAAAGTGTAATTAGAAGTATGGAATAGCTCGCTTGTGAATCTAGAACCTTGTCTTTCGGTTTGGAGCCAATTAGCCTAAGTTAACAAAGGGGAAAAATGGAAAGTTGGTTGTTTTGCATACCTATTGACTTGTAGATGCTTATAATGTGTTTAAATGCATTTCTAAGGTAATTGTGAGCTTTGGGTAAAGTTTTGTGAGAAATATGTCATTAACCCCTTTATGTTCATATAGCTAATTTCATGCTAACGTTTATATCTTAATTGTTTCCGAGGGCAACCTACTTTGTTGTCCCTCCTATGTGTTATTGTTTTATATTATTGTTATATTGTCATTGGATTTAAGTGCATTGCATAGTGGTTGCGTAACCATAGTGTCAGGGGCAGATGTATTGGATATCAGCTAGGCGGCAGCAGGCTTGCCAGTGGATATTCGATCTCCGTGCTCGAGTCCCTCACTCGCCTGGTCCAGAGATTGTCAGGGGGTGTTGGATCGTAGGATTTTTGGGGTACATCTAGAGTACACCCACTGGTATGTTTGGGGTTTATGCCGGCATATTGATCGAGGTTTATGGATCGAGGTTCGTGATTCGTGATTCAAGATCAAGTGAATTTTGGAGTGTTTAGGGTTAAAATGAATCGTATCCTTTTCAATGTGTTATATCTTATTGCTTATTTGTCATGATAATCGTTTAATGGTTTTACTTGTACATAACTCTAGCATTGCATGAATCCCCTTATAAATGCTTCCCGTATATTGTTCCCCTCCCTTACTGGGTATACATGATTGTATACTCACTCCTCATTACCCACCCTTCAGGAAAGGTGGTGCTAGTAGGAAAGTTCATGTTTACATGATAGTTCGTGGTTGAAGAGTTACCTTAAGTGTTATATGGCTTGAGTTGCAAAAGTTGTAAAGTTTTACTTCCATGAATTGTATATACTTGATGTATAAAGAAATGTAATTTAAGTTTAACTAGGTCATTAGAGTGCTATGATAACCTAGTTTATGTAATAGGTTGGTAAGGTTTAAATTCATTACACATTCGTGCTTGTCTAAAGGAAAAAAGTTAGGATAGCCGTTGAATTTGGAAATGTATAATTGCTTGAGTTTGTTTGTTGAGAACCAAGGCTCGGATGGCCTTGAGGAAATGTTGAATGTTTGGACACGGTAGTGGTCCATTTATATTCTGTGTGCAGGTGAACTATTTGTCCTATAACCAGGGGAGACTCCATCCGTTTTCTTAAAATTTTGTGTCCGAGTTCGGATTTGGGTTGAGTATAACATGTTTAATAGAATTCCCGATCTCATGAGGGGTCGGGGTATTGCAAGTGGTATTAGAGCTTAGTTAGCTCTCAGCCTTGACAGGGTCCTCAGTCTGTTGGGTAGTAAGCCTTGAATGTGTGCTAGTTAAGTATGTCTTGGAAGTGTATGGTTGTATGTGAGATTGTATATCTTGACTTGAATGTGTGCATCCATGTGATATAGTTGTGCGTTATGTGTTAAATGCGTGTTAAGTGAAGTGAAGTGACCAAATGTAAATTGAATTGACCTCGTAAATCGAAGTAACCTCGTGAATTGTTATTTGCTTGTAATGTGTGTATTTGAATGTCTTGAATTGGTTGTGTTGTGATTTGAATTGGTTATGTTGTGATTCGCACTTGAATGACTTTGTTGATTAGACTGTTTTTATAAACTCTTGTATAATCATGCTTATATAATAGTTTAAAGAATGTTTATACATATGTGATATATTGGCATTCATACATAACCTGTCAAAATGGTAAGAAAGACTTATTCCTTCCCCTGAAGAGAAGAGATTAGTAATAAGCCCTCCAAGTTATGTGGATTAGCGGAATGAGAAACAGTTGATCAGCCTTTAATTGGGAGTTAGTGTTTATAGTTAGAGCTCAGTTATTGAGATTCTTCTCAGGCATTCCTCTATGCTCAGCAGTCATAAATTAGTAGCTTCTTGGGGATTTCTATATGACAGTTCTCTGGAGCATTTCATTAGTATTTTTTTGTTGGGCATTCTTCTGGTACTTTCTTATTGGCACTCCTCAGCAAGTTTCGTATTTGGGGTTCTATGCTGAATGTTTACTCTGTATTACCTATGGTATTATGTGGATTTTTCATTAGGTTCCCTTAATGGTAAATTTGTACTATATTCTTACTCAGCTTTCTCGTCCAGCCGGGGATCTATATTCAATATTCAACTTGATTTTCTTATTGGATACACGGTATTTTCTTCGGTATTTTCTTTTATATTCCCTTTGACATTGCTCTTAGCATTCGATAGCGGTACTCGGGATTTATTTGGTTATTCTATTGGGTATTTCGCTTCAGGACTTTTAATATTTATATATATCGATATACATGCTTGGATCCTTATTTGGATACTTCTGGAGCTATTAATTGCAAGACTTCTCTCGAGTTTTTTTGAAGTACATTTGATCGAGTTTCTTGCTTGGTATTTTCTCAGCACTCCTAACAGGGAACTCTTCTGTGGTATTCTCGACCAGTGGGATTCTTATCCGGATTTCGAGCTAGTATCCTCATTTGAGCCTTTATTTGGCTTTCTTACTTTGAAATTCTCAAGCGGTAGCATTTGAATTCATAATAGGCCTCTTACCAGTCTCGTTATTCAGGGCCTTGCTCAGCAACCGATGAAAAGTAACCAGAGTTGGACTTTAGTGGATGCTAAGTTCTATTGGAAAAAGAATTGCAAGGACACAATTGTTTTAAGGGGAGAATGATGTGATACCCCGAACCCAACATATACTTAATAGCATTTAATTGCATTTAATTACATGCTTACATTAATTTATTCCTTCATTTCGAGGCATTATTTTCATACTTCTTTTTAAATATTTAGATAATTGTTTAATTAGTTATTTTAAATGAATATTCACTATTTTGATTTTTTTTAATATTTGGTCTTGTTTTCTTGCATTATTGACTTTGTTTTCAACTAAATAGTTAGTTTTGACATTTTAAATGGACCATTTGTGAGGACCCGAGCATTCATTACATGTGCAGTCATTTATTTTAATCATTATTTGAAAAATAATATATGCATTTGCATGACTCATTTAGTGTTTTAAACTAAAATTGCATTTAAATTTCATTTAACTTGCATCTTATTGACTTTTCACCTTCTTTGACCCAACTAGTTGACTTTTCATCTACATTGACCAACTAGAACAAAGTGGGAATTTTTGAAATGTTTAATGAAGGGCAAACTTGGGATTAGAAACAAAATACAAGGTTAAGTTAGTCAAAATTTTAGGTCAACTTTAGAATTAAATCTGAACTAATTGGGAAATATTTAGATGGTGAATTATATATGGTTTGAAAGATCTACGAGTCTCGTTTCTAGGGCTTCAAACCGTTGGTGAATTGGAGTTTTCTACAAGAAGTTATGGCCGTTTTTGTAAGGTGACATAGAGCTGTTTTGGTGTACGCGGGTTTGACTAAAGACTTGACCCTTTGACTTTCATTAAAACATATATAAATCACCAAAAAAATCCCAAAATTGCTCATCTTCTTCTTGCTTCAGCCCATGACCAGTCCAAACCCTAGGAATAGTAGATTTTTCACTATTTTGCTTATATCTTGAGCTAGAAGTGGAACCAAGACGCAAAGCAAGCATTTCGGACTTGTGTCGACGTCTAGCATATTTCTACCTATCGTTTTTGCCTTTATTTTGCGAAACAAAGGTGAGAGAATTTTTTTTCAAATCTTCCAAAGTTTATTTTTATGTTATAAAATGCTAGGATTACATTTGTATCTTGCTAAATAGGTATTAGAGAAGACTTTACTAATTAATTTCTTATACAGAACATATTTTGTTGAAATTGGCTATTTTGAGTTGTTCAATGATTTATATGCCTAAGCTGTGTTTAATCTTGATTCATAGCTTTTATATAATGCTCATATATGTTAATGAACCTATCTGGCATAATAAAATAACTTGAGATTGCAAAATGGAGCAAAAAATGGAGAATATAGCTTGCTGAATTTTTCTGTTTTTTGGGCATTTGGGGCTGTTTCGTTGGGCAGTTTTTGTGCAACCATTAGATTTCCTATTTTATGCTAATATATGGTTTATAACCTTCTATTAGATAGGGAAAAATGTTGGTAGTTGAAGGGCCATGGTGGTTTGGGTAGAATAAGCTAAATTGTTGGTGTTTTTTTAGTTGAAATGGTTGGTTTAGGTGCAAATGTATGCTCCTATGTGGTGTGTAATCTCTATGCTTGTAATGGTGACCTTTGCGCTGCCTTGGAGTTATAATAGTAGCATGCTAAGGTTGGATTGTGATAGGTGGAGTCTAGAATGACTTTGATTGCATAAGTTGCTATAATTGAACTAGTATTCCCTCGTTAGCTATTGTTCTCGTTGTTATATTTGGTTGTGAATGATGTCTATGAGATTTCTTGTGATAAATATGTATTCTATTACATGCTAGGTGGATCCATTGAGCCCAAACTTGCGTCAAGGAGACTGGTAGAGGTGAGGAAGAATCATGTTATATGCATTTTGTTTGAATGTTAGGGTTTATGTTGAGTTTTGCAATTGTTGTATATTGTGATATAAATGCTTATGAATGCTTCTAAAACCTTCTAAAATGATTAGTGAACATTCTTTTGCAAGCTATTGGCATAGTTTATGGCTAGATTTTGAAATGGCAAGTCAAAGAAGACAATGAATAGTATAAATTTTAGGGTTTTGATAAAATGTGCTTTAAGGATTGATTCAATGCTATAGTTAGGTGCTATAGATATTAGTGAAGATAGTCTAATGACCCCGTGTAGTTTAATTGCTCGGAACTTAGTTAAAATGCGAAATTAGCAAAATTTACAAAGGCGTTTTGGGTGTAAGGTAAATCCGGGTTGATTTGGGCATTATATTTGGTGTTCTTAGGGTAAGTAGGCACTAAATGTGCTTTTCTAACTCTCGGTTGAGCTTCGATTAATTTACTTGTAGTACAAACGCAGAAAGGGGTAATTGGGGCTTTTGTGGCAAATGCAGTATTTGGATAGTTTTGAGAGTCCTAGGAATGCCATACAGTGTAATTAGAAGTATGGAATAGCTCGCTTGTAAATCTAGATCCTTGTCTTTTGGTTTGGAGCCAATTAGCCTAAGTTAACAAAGGGGGAAAATGGAAAGTTGGTTGTTTTGCACACCTATTGATTTGCAGATGCTTATAATGTGTTTAAATGCATTTCTAAGGTAATTGTGAGGTTTGGGTAAAGTTTTGTGAGAAATACGTCATTAACCCCTTTATGTTCATATAGCTAATTTCATGCTAACGTTTATATCTTAATTGTTTTCGAGGGCAACGTACATTGTTATCCCTCCTATGTGTTATTGCTTTATATTATTGTTATATAGATTTAAGTGCATTGTATAGTGGTTGCGCGACCATAGTGTCAGGGGCGGATGTATTGGATATCGACTGGGCGGCAGTGGGCTTGCCAGTGGACATTCAATCTCCGTGCTCGAGTCCCTCACTTGCCTAGGCCAGAGATTGTCAGGGGGTGTTGGGTCGTAAGATTTTGGGGTACATCCTGAGTATACCCACTGATGTGTTTGGGGTTTATGCCGGCATATTGATCGAGGTTTATGGATCGAGGTTCGTGATTCGTGATTCAAGATCAAGTGAATTTTGGAGTGTTTAGGGTTAAAATGAATCGTATCCTTTTCAATGTGTTATATCTTATTGCTTATTTGTCATGATAATCGTTTAATGGTTTTACTTGTACATAACTCTAGCATTGCATGAATCCCCTTATAAATGCTTCCCGTATATTGTTCCCCTCCCTTACTGGGTATACATGATTGTATACTCACTCCTCATTACCCACCATTCAGGAAAGGCCGTGCTAGTAGGAAAGTTCGTGTTTACATGATAGTTCGTGGTTGAAGAGTTACCTTAAGTGTTATGTGGCTTGAGTTGCAAAAGTTGTAAAGTTTTACTTCCATTAATTATATATACTCGATGTATAAAGAAATGTAACTTAAGTTAACTAGGTCATTAGAGTAGTATGATAACGTAGTTTATATAATAGGTTGGTAAGGTTTAAATTCATTGCACGTTTGTGCTTGTCTAAAAGAAAAGAGTTAGGATAACCGTTGAATTTGAAAATGTATTATTGCTTGAATGTGTTTGTTGAAAACCAAGGCTCAGATGGCCTCGAAGAAATGTTGAATGTTTGGATACGGTACTGGTCCATTTATATTATGTGTGCAGGTAAACTGTTTATCCTATAAACAGGGAAGACTTTGTCTGTTTTTCCTAAATTTTATCCCCATTCGGATTTGGGTTGAGTATAGCATGTTTAATAGAATTCCCGATCTCATGAGGGGTCGGGGTGTTACATGCCAGTTATTGGTTACACGACCTCTGCGTCCTGTTCTCTCATTCTTTTGGTCGGTGAAGGCCTCAGAATGTTGGGTCATAGGTTATCAGGGTATATCTGGAGTACACCCACCGATGATATAAGGTGATTATCGATATCGTAAATGCATTGGAGCAAAAGATGTGGGAGTGATAAGGTAGATCGAGAACCGTATCCTTTCATTGAGTGTTTAATGTTTACCTATTGCGTGGCTTGATTTACTTGGCTTATATGTATTATGAAAAGAGTTTGCAAAACCTTCCCATGCCCTGCCCCTCACTGAGGTAGTATGAAGCTCACCCTTTTTCTTCAACATTTTAGGTACAGTTGAGGCTGGGTTTAAGCCTCAAGAAATAGGGAATGAATCCTATACTTGACTTGTCTGGATGCTAGTTATGTGTTTTTGCCAAGATTTTACATGGCTATATTGTAATAAAGAATTTTGGTTGTGTATCATGTAAATAACTTATACTATCTAGTTGAGTTAGAAAACTTTGTATCAAGTGCAAATGTGTAAACTTGCTGGAACGGTGTACTCGTGCCCTTCTGTATAATGATGGTAATCAGAATGCATGCATTTTATCTTGAAAAGTCCAACATTCAGGTATTGTATTGTATCATAAGGCTTGCGTCTGTCGCGTTTGGACTTGATCCTAGGCGGGGTTGGGTCAGGGCGTGACACCTTTAGGTGGTATCAGAGCATAGATTGCATGAGACGGGATAAGACTCTCGGTCTGTGGGAGTAGTGTTCTAAATGTGAATGTGGCCCTACGTGAATGTGTGCACACATAATGTGGTAAACGTGCAATAAGTGATAATAACTTCATGTGACCAATGTGTATTACGTGGTAAATGCTCTTGATGTGATATTTTTGCATGAGTCTTTTGTATATCTGTTATGCATACTTGTTATAACACGTGAACCTTCTTGTGATTAAAGATGGCGGAAAGAGTTAATAGGTCCAGAGGTAGACCCCAAAGGTATAATACTACAGAAGGAACCAGAGAAGCGAGACGACAACCTATTAATGAGCAGGTTCTAGACAGAATGACTGCAACCATGGATCGTATGGCTTGGGTGCTAGAACGACAAGAGCAGCGAGGGGATAACAACCCGGGGAATAGAAATGGTAGAAATAATGGTAGCGATGGTAACCGGGGTTATGGAAATGGAAACGGTAATGGTAGTGATAATCAGCTAGAGAGGATTTTGCGTTATGGGCCACCAAGATTCCAAGGGGAGCCCGATGATGTAAAAGTTGAGGCATGGTTGGAGCGAATTGAGAAAATTTATAATGTACTTGAATATTCTAACGAGAAAAAAATTGCTTTTGAGGTGTTCTTGCTTGATGGGGATGCAGAACAATGGTGAAGAACAATGAAACTACGATGGAAACAACGAAATACTCCTTACTTGTGGGCAAATTTTGTAAAGGAATTCCGAGACAACTACGTTCCTGAGATTGCATGAGAAATAAGAGATGAAGAATTCATGTCATTAAAGCAGGTTAACATGACTGTAGCTCAATATGAGGCCATATTCAATAGATTGTCTCACTATGCACCTGCGCTAGTGTAATCCATAGGGGGACGAATTCGAAGATTTATTCATGGGTTGAGGCCCGAGATATAAGATAGCTTAGTCCTCTTACAGTTCTCTACTTATAATGATGCTCTAAATGTCGTAGCAAGAGTTGAGAAACGGAAATCTGAAGTTAAAGCAGAGTCAAGTCAGCCAAGCAAGAGACCTTACCATTCCCAGGGTCAGAGTCAACAAAGGTCCTTCCAGCCTCAGGGATAACAGAGGCTGAGCCAGAGCTAGAATAGATTGATCGTGATGGTTTCTCAACAGGGCAGTTTTGCTACTTCTTCATATAGAGCTTCATCTGGTAGTAATACTGCTAGTCTAACCCAGCAGTGCACTCATTGTAATCGTAAGGGTCACACCGAAGCTAATTGTTAGAGGAAAACTGGAAGGTTTACCGGCTGTAGCAGTGACCAACACCGGGTTAATGATTGTCCTAAATTTAAGATTGTTCAAGGGGCAAGTTTCTGGTCAGAGTGCCTAGGGTAGACCTGCAGGCCAAGCTCCTACCTAACGACTCTAGGCTAGAGTGTATGCTATCGATCATGAGGAGCTACTAGAGGCAACTGCAGTGGTTGAAGGTACATTTCTAATTTTAAACCAGTTGGATAAAGTATTAATTGATCTCAGTGCTACCCATTCATTTATCACTCCCTTCTATGTGCAACGTATTGAATTAAAACTTGAGAAGTTACCATATAAAATTGAGGTGAATACACCTATGGGTACTAGATTTGTTACTCAGTCTATGTGTAAGGCATGTGAAATTCATATAAAGGGGCAAAATTTTCCCGCTGACCTTATCTTACTCCTTTTTCAAGATCATGATGTTATATTGAGTATGGATTGGTTAACAAAGTATCATGCGCACCTTGATTGTAGAGCTAAAGTAGTAAGGTTTCAGATACCTGGCCAACCAATGATAGAAGTAGCAGGAAATCATAATTCTGCTGGGGTTTTTCTTATTTCTTCAACTAAAGCTTCTAAGCTTCTGTGCAAAGGGTATGATGCTTATATTGTTTACCTGATTAATAAACCATCTAATAAATTGAAGTTGAGTGAAGTTCCGGTTATTAAAGAGTATCCAAATGTATTTCTTGAGGAATTGTTAGGTTTGCCACTAGAGCAGGAAATAGAATTTGTAATTGACTTGATGCCAGGGACTACACCTCTATCTAAAGCACCGTATCGAATGGCGCCTTCAGAACTTCAAGAGTTGAAAGTCCAATTGCAGGGATTACTAGAGAAGGGGTTCATACAGCCCAGTTCTTCTCCATGGGGAGAACCTATGTTGTTTGTGAATAAAAGAAATGGTACTCAGCGATTGTGTATAGATTACCGAGGGTTGAATCAGGTAATGATTAAGAACAAATACCCTTTGCCTCTTATTGATGAATTATTTGATCAGTTGCAGGGGGCGAATATATACTCTAAATTTGATTTGAGGCACAAATATTATCAGCTCTAAATTTGCAAAAAAGAGGTACCAAAAACTGTATTTCAAACCAGGTATGGACATTATGAGTTCATTGTGATGCCTTTTGGGTTAACTAACGCTCCAGCTGCTTTCACGGATCTTATGCATCGGGTATTCCGACCCTATTTGGATTAATTCGTGGTGAAATTCATTGTTGATATACTTGTGTATTCTAAAACTAAGTCTGAGCATGAGCAACATCTGCATTTGGTTTTACAAAAATTTCAACAGTATCAGTTATATGCTAAATTTAGTAAATGTGAATTCTGGTTGCAACAAGTTGTTTTTCTAGGTCATATCATCTCTCAGCAAAGTATTATAGTAGATCCCGTAAAGATTGGGGTAGTCTTATCTTGGAGAAGGCTTGAGAATGTAATTGAGGTGCGTAGTTTGCTTGGCTTAGCTGGGTATTATCGCAGATTTATTAAAGATTTCTCCAAGATTGTGGGCCCTCTGACCAAGCTTACTCAGAAGAGGACCAGTTTTATTTGGGATGATAAATGTGAAAGTAGCTATCATGAATTGAAGAAAAGATTGACTACAATTGTTGTGCTTGTATTAGAATTTTGTGATTTACATTGATGCTTCGAAAGAAGGTTTGGATTGTGTATTGATGCAAAATGGTAGGGTAACCGCTTATGCCTCCCGAAAATTGAAACCATATGAGGGCAATTATCCTACACATGATCTAGAATTAGTTGTTATTGTGTTTGCACTGAAGAAATGGTGTCATTACTTATGGGGTAACAAATTTGAGAAATACACCGATCACAAGAGCCTGAAATACTTATTTTCACATAAAGAACTGAACATGACGCAGAGGCATTGGATGAAGCTATTGGATTATTATAATTGCACTATCAACTACCTGCCGGGGAAAGCTAATGTTGTTGCTGACGCACTCAGCCGAAAAACAAGCATTGCAAGTGTGATAATTAAAAGTTGGGAACTAGTTGTGGATATTAGTTCATGGAAGCCGGAAACCACTTAAACTGGGATTTTGTTTATGAATCTACGAGTTCAGCCTTTGTTGTTGTCACAAATTCAAGAAGCTCAACAAGATGATTCGCAACTCTAGAAAATCCAAGATCGAATCAAAAGGGAAGAGTCATATTTTAAAGTGCATGATGATGTTATTCTATGATTCAAAAATAGAGTTTGTGTTCTTAGTAATCAGAATTTGAAAAAGGAGATTCTAGATGAAGCTCATAATACTAGGTACACTATCCATCCAGGTGGGACGAAAATGTACAGGGGTTTGAAACTGTACTATTGGTGGAATAATATGAAAAGGGAAATTGCTGAATTTGTATCTCGATGGTTGACTTGTTAGGGAGTTAAAGTAGAACACCAGCGTCCAGCAGGGCTGTTGCAACCTTTGGCTATTCCTAGATTGAAATAGGAACATATTACAATGGATTTTGTTACGGACTTGCCGAGAACACCGAAAGGTTTTGATGTTGTATGGGTTGTGGTAGACAGGCTAACAAAGACTGCTTACTTTATCCCAATGAATAAGCATGACAGTCTTGAGAAACTAGCTGATCTGTATGTTGCAAATATTATGAAACTATATAGGGTGCTGGCGAGCATTATATCAGACAGAGATCCTCGATTCACCTCTCAATTCTAGTAGTTGTTGCAAGTATCATTAGGCACTAAATTGAGTTTCAGTGAGCTTATCATCCTCAATCTAATTGGAAATCAGAGAGAACTATCCGAATATTGGAAGATATGTTGAGAGCCGGTGTTCTAGATTTCAGAAAGAGTTGAAAGAAGCATTTACCTCTAGTGGTGTTCACATATAACAATAGTTATCAATATACTATTGGCATGGCTCCATATGAGGCTCTATATGGACGAAAATGTCGGTCTCCTTTATATTGGGATGATGTTGGGGAAATGAAAACCATTGATCTGACCATGTTGCCTAAACTTCTGGAAAAGATTGATAATGTGTATCTCATTCGACAAAGAATGCTCACGACTCAAAGCAGGTAGAAGAGTTATGCTGACAAGCGTAAAAGAGATTTAGAATTTGAGGCAGGCGATCAAGTTTTCTTGAAAATATATCCCCGTAAGGGTTTAGTACAACATGGTAAAGGTGGGAAGCTAAGTCCGAGATATGCTGGGCCTTTTGAGATTGTTGAAAGTGTTGGTAAGTTGGCTTATCATTTGGCATTGCCTCCTGGTCTTTCGAAGCTTCATGATGCGTTTCATGTGTCTATGTTAAGGAAGTATCATCCTAATCTGTCTCATGTGCTTGAGCCAGACCCGTTGCAACTTAATGAGAACTTGTCTTATGAAAAAAAAACCCATTTATATTTTGGATCAAAAGGTTCAGGAGCTGCATTCAAAGAAGATTCTAATGGTCAAGGTCTTATGGAGTCACCATGGAATAGAAGAGGCTACTTGGGAGAGACAAGATCAAAGAGAGCAACGATATCTCAAGCTATTCCGTAAATCAAGTAAGAATTTCGAGGGTGAAATTATTTTAAAGGAGAGAGGATGTAAGGCCCAGTTCCGAGTAATACATATTTTATTGGTGTGCATTTATTTAGTTACTATTTGAATTTACATTTACTTGACTTATCTGTTATTTCGTTGAATCTATAATTGCATGATAATAACATAATTGGATTGGTAGAGAATGGAATAAATGTAATTAGCAAGAATTAGAGCATTGTAAAAGTCATTTACCAAATGAGAGTA
The DNA here is from genome assembly GCA_037974665.1 of Ehretia macrophylla. Lineage (NCBI taxonomy): Eukaryota > Viridiplantae > Streptophyta > Magnoliopsida > Boraginales > Ehretiaceae > Ehretia > Ehretia macrophylla. The sequence continues at coordinate 10,319,918 of CM075775.1, read as the reverse complement.
TTATAATTAACATGTGGCTCATATTTAATTTTCAAACTTAAATAGGCACCACACAAAATTAGAAATAACAAACAAAATATATAAAAAAGAGGATAAGGAGGGTAGATCGGGTAAGGGGAAAAGACAAAGGGAAAGGAAAAAGAAATTAGGGCAAAGAAGAAAGGAAAAGAGAAGGAAGAAGAGGGAAATGAAGGAAAAGCTTGCAATTCTAGTCAATTTCTTGCTTCTTTGAGCATCTTCTACTATACTAAGGTGAGGGGACTCATTTCTATGTGCATCTATGGTTACTTTGAAAGTGGTAAGTTAGTGTTTATGTTATGTAATGGCAATATAAGCTTGTATATGTGTTCCTAAGTGGTTATCTTGCATTAAACTTGAGTTATAAGTTGATTCTTGCATGGATATAAGAATTAAGTTTACTTGTGACTTTTGTACTAATTGTATGCTATATGTGTACCTTATGTTGCACTAGTGGGTCATGTATTTACTTGGTGTAGTGGTAAATGTGTTGATTATTGGGTGAAAATGTTGTGTTGCTTATAAATGATTGTTTTGCTCTGCCTTTGTCGGTCGAGTAGAGTCGAGCAAGTCCGTCGTCCGGCTTACTCGCCCGACCCTTTCTGTAATTGCCGAGTGAGGGAGTCGGTTGAGTCCCTCAACCGATATCCTCAACCGACTCCTACTGCACTTCAATTGTATTTCGTGTTATTAATATGTTTTAGAGCATTGATGTGTGCATTGGAGGGTGGCCTACTTTGCTACCTTCACTTATATGGGAATTAATTGATCTCTATTGATTGTGAATGTGTTATCGAGTAGTTGTTACCATTTGTCGAGGCATGGTAGTGTCGTTTCTCTGCTGGGCGGCGGCGGGCTTGGCAGCGGTTGGTTACACGACCTTCACATCCTATTCCCTCTGTTGTATAAAATCTAACGTAAGTGCACGTATCGCAACAAGTAATAAAATAGTGAGTAAAGATCGTTCCCACGAGGACTGTGATTACTAAGTACCAAAATTGATTTAGCTCTAACTTTATTTGGACAATCACAAATTGAGAATTTGTAACTAACGACTAAAGAAATTATAGAACTTAACAAAATAACAACTAACACAATTACGAAATTAACAAAAGATGGTAATTCAATAATTAAAAGGCTCTAGGGGCTCCGATTTCACCAAAATTAATCCTACTTGAAACTATTGATTTAAATCAATTGACGCTTATTCCTTACGTTGCCAGCAATTTCGCTAATGTGATTATTAATATTTCTCAAGTATCAATAACATATTCCGCTAAGCAAGCTACCTACATCTCTATGATAACTATGACCTTAGGGAACTCATTAAGCCCTGGAAATTCATGCACTGCACTATATCTCATAACCATCTTTAGCTTATGATGATTTAATGGTATTTCACACGTGGTCTAATTTAGTTATCACTTTCAGTCTCAAACCAAATCATGAATCATGTAATTGTTGATCAGGCGATCACAAGCATCAAACTTAGCATGAAATACTCAACGTATACATTGAATAGTTCATCAATCAATCAAAACCAAAAGCTTCAAGTATTCACAATCTGGCTACATCGTAGCCCTAGAAAAATAATCTAGAACATCATAATGAATGTATATAAAATCCAAAGCTTAATGTAATTCATGATGAGAGATAGAAAAAACTAGGATTTAGAGAAGAATCGTGGTAGAAGTCCGTCTTCGAATTATTCTCCATCTTCAACTCGCAATCCTAAATGTTTGTCTCTTGGTAGAACGTTTCTTGCTTCCCAAACCAGCCGCCCGAAGCTTCCTCTTCTCACATTTGTTTTCTTCTTTTTATCCTACGGTTATCTTCTTTTCGCGCCATTTTACAAAAATAGCCTTTAACTTTCTAGCGAAACAACGCAGTTGCGCTATGACTCCGCAACTTTTGACTTCTCATCAAATGCTTCACAGGTTGAATGCAAGCTAGCCCTTCTACAAATTTTCTTCAATTTTACTTCGAAACTCAGATTTTCTCATAGAAATCACCTACATCGCAAAACAAACACAAAACCCATCAAATTGCTCCTAAACCACTCGAAGATTAACAAATATTAAGCAAAAAGGATGTTGAAATAATATGTGAATTAAACACCCAACAAACACCCCAAACTTAAGTTTTGCTTGTCCTCAAGCAAAAGACACAAGTAAAAAGAGAAACACCCTAAAGATTAATGACTCAACAAAATTAAACTCTTAAAAATAATGCTGAAGGATAGAAAATTTTCACAGCCTTAGTAGCAACATTGCAAAGCTCAACCTCAGAAGGTATCTCAAAAATCATAAGCATGAAGGATATCAACTTCAAAATAAATTTCATCTTACTCCAAATCCCCTAAGTGAGTGTGTGGATAGCCTTCATCTTAACCAATTGTTCCTAGATGAGTTTATGCAAATTAAGTGAATTATTAATGTTGATTTTTATTCTAACTCATTTAGGACTTCATAGGCTCACTTTTCATGCCATTTTTCACTAATGTAGGTTGGTCATAGCAATACAAATCATTAGGACTTTAAATTTGATTGTAATGAATGGATAGGGTCAAGGTAGGATAATGGATATCAATCTATAGCTGAACTACCTTATAGCACACAATCATTCAAGGACTTTCACTGGAGGTCATGCCAACACTATTTCTCACACCCCCAAATGGATCAACACTTGATGGATTATACTGCTAGCATTTTTGCGCAACCATTTGAATCTCAAATAAGAAACACCTTACCCTCCTGAAAACCCTACAAACGGACCATTTTCCCAGCTACCACAAAATATTAGTCAACACAAGCCAAAAACATAATTTCTGCACCAAAATTTATTATGCATGTATAACCTTGCAAGTTTTTCAATTGTCAACTGTAAGCATAGATGTGAATCCATTTCTAAACTGTGATTACTAGCACATGTTTTCACTTCCTCATAAAGAAACTCAATGACAAAGCAAAAACTCCTTATTAATCCTGATTTCTATTTTCAAACATAAGATAATGTTTCAAGCGTGCATGACTCAATCTCCAATATTAGGAGCAGATAGTTGTATCAGTTTGATAGATGTAAAAGAATAAAAGAAAGAGACTTTCATCTAGATAAACAGATAAAAAGATATTTCACGACTAAAATCAATTGATATTTTGGGCAGATATTCTTCCCTAAGAATATAGTATAGCTTCTACGAAGGAACAAACTACATACTTCAATTAAATCATTGTTTATGTATATAATGGGAACGAGATAGTGCATAAGATAGCAAAAGCAGGTAAAGATAAAGATAAAAAGAAACAAAAGAAAACAAACCTTCGAGAACCATATCGAAGACTTTATCTTCAAAAGTAAGAACGACATCAAAAGAACCATCAGCAGCATTGTCTTGCCAACGTTGCGATACTGTTTTCACTCCTAAATTCTTCTTTAGCATTGGCAATATCCCATTTCGCTTATACCTAAGGTTTTTTTTTAATTTTTTTTATAATGGAAAAAATAAATTAAAAGAAGTAAAAAATGAAAAAAATAGAGAGAGAGAGAGAGAGATACAGTCGGGGTCTTTGCGGTGAAGATCATCGAGCATGTGTTTGTAAGGAGTGCCGAAATTGTAGACGTTAGGTTCTCTGAGGAAAGGACCAGGAAGCTTCACATGTTGACCTGTTCCATTAGAGCACACATTGAACTGCTCTTTCTTAAGCAGCGAGTGCGCCTCCATGCTCCTGTTTGATTTGATAGACAATGGTGGGGTGCAGGCTCGCTTGGTGGTGTTCACGTAGTAGGAAGTAGGATTGTGACAGCACCGGGTGGGGGTGGAGATTTTCCGTGGGCGTGAAGGCTTGTGGTTGAGTTGGTGGAGGTCAACATGAGCGCGGCGTGGGTGGGATGGCGGTGGTGGTCTGCCGATAGGGTGTTTGCTGAGTATGGGTGAGGTATCGCAGGCGTGTACTACAAAAAAAAAATTGGATTATGCAAGAGACGGTTCCTCTCACCGTGCCGTCGCCAACGTGGAATTTGCGACGGCACCGTGAAGGGAACTGTCCGTCAGACAGGAGATTATCGCCAAAATGGTTCTTCTCACCATGCCGTCACTGTTTTGGCGACGGCTAGAAATGCTTTCCATCCCGTCTCCAAATCTGCCTTCACCAACCCCTTACCATAATTTCCAGTCTCTAGGCCGTCACTACAGTCCGCCTTCACCAACCCCTCACCATAATTTTTCGTCTCCAAGCCGTCACGAAACGTTCCTGTCACTGGCCCCTCGTCAATTAGAGCCGTCTCACAACTATCACTGTGTATCCCATCGACAAGCCATCGTCAACATTTTCCCTCACTCAGTTGTCACCAATGATTGCTGTCACTAAACACTCGCCAACTTAACCCCCTGACCAAACTGTCACAAAATTGTCATCGCCAAGCCTTCACTAACCTTTCCCCTCACCAAACCGTCACTAACCATTCCCTTCATGCAGCCCTCACCAACTTAACCATTCCATCTAATTAAACTAGTCATAATTCCTTTAAAAATGATGAAATTTTGTCCCAAATTGAACCTATTTCATATATGAAATACATTTCAAATATGGAGACAAATACGATATTATCTATATCTATTTAAAATACAGACAGTTATTTTAAACTGTAATCAAAAGGAATGTATTGTACATGCCAGTGTATTAAACATCAAACTATAAAGATAACATTCTCACAAATTACTCTACATCTTCATCACTATGTGAATATGAAGATTGTTGGTCTTCAGGTTGACCACATACTTTCTTGTAGAGAAATTTCAACACTTTGTTCTGCTTTGTTATTTGTTGCTGAAGTTGAATGATTAACTCATCCTGACTCTCGATCCACTGGTGATGACTTTGTACAGTTTCATTCAAAGTCACTGTGGCACGCATAACTGTGGCAGTCAGTTGTTCCTCTGTGATGGCAGGCCGATGATGGGATGCAGTATTTGACACGCACTCAACGGATACCTGAGAACCTACCCAGTATATCTGACCTTTTCGTGGTGGTCTAACAGCCTGCAAAAATACTGCGTTCTCATCCACAGGCGTTGGATTCGAGTCTGATTCAGATGCATTCCTAGCTGTTTGGAGCATTTCGTCGTAACGAGCCTACAAAGACAGTAGTAACAAGTTAGTGTTAAATAACCAATATGAGTTACAACCAAATGATATCAAGCTACATATACTTAATATTGAAACACATAATATTATATACTACATCTGTCTTTAATGCATTTACTCGTTTAAAAAAAAAACGAATAGAATCTCCTCTATATTTCGGACTTATCCCAATTACCTGGTTATGAATAAAGCCAACCTACTACATAGTATCCAAGCTCATACAGTACCACACTTAACCTCAACATATTAATCATGTTCTACTACAACCCTAAGGAGACATTTCTAAATACATTAGACAACACAACAAGTTACTGTTACATAACCAATGTGAGTTACCACCAAATTTTTATAAGCTACACATACTTAATATTCCAATACACAATATTAAGTTACTACATATGTCTTTAATCAATATTTACTCGTCAAAAAAAAATGGACAGAGTCTCCTTTGTATTTGGGACATTTCCCAATTACCCGTTTGTGAATTAAGCCAACCTACTACATAGTTACAAGCTCATACAGTACCACATTTAACCTCAACATATTAATCATGTTCTACTACAACCTTAAGAAAATATTTCTACACTCGTTATACAACACAACAAGTTAGTGTCATATAACCGATGTGAGTTACAACCAAATTTTTATAAGCTACACATACTTAATATTGAAACACACAATATTAAGTTACTACATCTGTCTTTACTACATCTACTCGTCAGAAAATGTAAAAAATAGATAGAGTCTCCTCTGTATTTAGGACTTTTCCCAATTACCAGTTCGTGAATAAAGCCAACCTACTACATAGTATCTAAGCTCATACAGTACCACACTATGAGCTTGGATATTAATCATGTTCTATTACAACCATAATGAGTCATTTCTAAATACATTAGACAACATAACAAGTTACTGTTACATAACCGATGTGAGTTACCACCAAATTTTTATAAGCTACACATACTTAATATTCCAACACACAATATTAAGTTACCACATATGTCTTTAATCAATATTTACTCGTCAAAAAAAAAACGGACAGAGTCTCCTCTGTATTTAGGACTTTTCCCAATTACCTGTTTGTGAATAAAGCCAACCTACTATGGAGTATCGAATTTCATACAGCACCACACTTAACCTCAACATATTAATCATGTTATACTACAACCATAAGGCGATATTTATAATTACATTAGACAACACAACGGAGGAAAACAAGTAATCATATTCCATTTGTGAAATGTTTTGGCACCGTGTACATACGTATTCATGCTCACTAATCACGAAGTATGTTTTCCCTTTGTCATTGTAGCTTTAACAATTAAAAATACTTTGCAAAACCAACAAACCTTTAGTTAAAAACTGTGAATCCCAAATTATCATCAACAAAAACCTTATGCATTGCTTCCTCTTATAGAAATTACATGAAAAATACATACCATTGTCTGCTCAGCCCGAGAGTCTGTGTACGGTCCGTCAGTCTCTTTGCGATGAGCTTTCTTGAAAACCTCCGCATAAGTCACTGTCCTCCCTAGTTCTTTTTTCCTACAATAGCAAGTGACCAACTCAACTTACATATAATTGTGTAGTTCTACGAATTTGTATTCGTACACATAACATATAAGAGTAAACAAGATTGTATGGCAAAATTAAAACCATTCTTCTAGCTGCCTCATGGGTTGGGATTGAACCCAAATGGTGAATAGACGGATTGACCTTTCGATTGGGTGACTTTTTCTTTGATATTTCCTGCCATTCTGGCCTTTGCCATTGTTCCAGCATTTCATTCCATATGTCAAGTGGTATGAAATCTGGCTTCTTCGTTCTTGTTCGTCCTTTGTTTGTCAAATCTGAAATTCGGCGTCTTGTAGTAGATTCAGATTTGCGCCAAACTTCAGCTTCATCAATTGGAAGCCATTTGTACTCCCTCTGAAAGCGTTAATACTATAATCCATATAATTCAACAATGGAATATACAATTAAACAATAGTTTTCACAATATCTATTGATTTAACAGTTCATACCCTGAAATATTCAAACCATAATTTCTTTGTATCACTTGGGACATGTCTGTATGTCAACCACGGCTCTACATACCCAGCATGTAGAGCTCTTGTAACCCCTTTGACGGTGTTATATGGATTCCATCTACAACATAACATAATCTAAACAGATATATTATGGTACAAAAAAAGAATAGTTAAACTTCAAATTGTAACTATTACATACCCGTTTCCTACGACCTTCACATAGCGTCGCTTGTCATTTTGCCATACCATATAATCGGCTTGAGACTGGAATCCATAAAATTGCCAATCTTCAATACCTGCAGCTTGTTTCTCAGCAGCGTGCGATGACTCGGACATATTAGAAAATTGCGTACCACCGGGTATTGAAGAGCCATCACCATCTACACATAAGTCCTGTAACTCCTGTGGCAGTCCATCTGATGAATAGTGTTGTTGTTCATTATGACTAGTGGACGTGGCCTGTACATATGGCTGCTCTTGTTGGGGTTGCGCATCGTCTGGGATCCGATGTCGCATTCTCATTGATGAATTAGATGAACCACGCCTAATGACCACAGGGATATTACCACCAACACGGTCAGTTATTGTATGTGCACTTGTCGATCCACGACCACTCATATGATGTGCACCTATAGATCCACGACTACCCATTTGTTGAGCGTCATTCGGTCTGGCCTGATTAAAGCGTCTCGGGCACAGTAGGTGGGGTATTCGTCGATGATGTCATTTTTCCTAACAAACTGCTCTGCTTCAATTGTTTTTTCCCCTTGCGAGTTGGATCTTGACCGCCTCCCATTGCCTGTTTTGACACAATAGCATTATAATATATACATAATATATATTGACTGAATAAATATAATTATGTAATATAACATACCATAACTGTCATATATCTATGTATAACACTATGAATCAATGTTTGATCAATTGAAATACAACCATGACAAATATTTTTTCACTAGCCTATCTTTTTTTCAAAATTCATCATTTCCCTCATTATCATCGTCATGATTGTGGAAGGTTGAATATTCCCTCTCTTCCTCCTCATCATTATCCTCATCATCATCGTCATCTTTATCATCATATGGGTCACAATCATCATCTTGGATATCTTTTTCATCATCATCATCACAATCATCATTTGTTTAATGCTCATATTCTTCGTCATTTACATATTCTTCTACATCTCTATGTTCGTCATTAAGATCTTCACTTACATTTTCACTATATACATCCGAATAATTAATATGTGAATTAGAATAAAAAACATTCGGTTCCACTGGTGGCACATTCATGTGATCTAATTGAAAACTTGTGTTATCATCCACATCTATCTCCTGTCTGTCCATATCATAGAAATGTCTTGGACAGATTTTAACGACAGCCACCCAATCCACTCGTTCTCTCTTGGCCTCTGGATAAACACAATAGTATACTTGGTGGGCTTGACCTGCCAATACAAATGGTTCGTGCTTGGGATATCTTTTTTTCACGTTCACCTCAACCAATCTGGTCCTATGATTTGACTTCACACCTCTATCATTTGTGGTATCATACCAATCGCACTTAAACAGGACAACTCTTGTATGTTGTAACGTTGGATTAGGATATTCTAGTTCAATAATGTCCTTCAATACCCCATAATACTCTATTTCCCCAGTTGTACCATCGCCTGTACCTCTTACAAAAATTCCACTATTGTTCGTGGATTTTGAAGACCCATATTCGATCGTAGGGAATCTGTATCCGTTTACCATGTATCTACACCATCTGCGTGTCTTTCTGTGCGGCCATTTGGAGAGATATTTTACACGATTATCTACATCATACCGATCTCTTAACTGCAAAGTGATTACATTTGGTTAATACTCAACTAGTCGTACCCTTGTATCCATAGGCAAAAATTGCATTCAAAATACTGACCTGGCAATATAACCATCTCGGGAAAGATTTGTCAATATGCAACTGTCTATCTCTGTTGTTAATAGGGCTGTATTATTGTTCCAAGTATTCCTCAAACAATCTGCATTCAATTTTTCAAATTGCTCATTAAACAAGGTGTAATAATCCCAACAGAGGAAATTGCATACCAAATCGTTGCAAACATACCTTATATAAGGCTGCACCTCTAGGAAATTCATGAGTACATATAAGTGTGACAACTGGAGATCATGCTCCGGTAGTGAGATCTTTGCATTCTCCCCAATTGAACAACTCGGACAAATAAATATAGATAAGCAACCCTCAGATATTCTACCTCGTTATACTGGTTGTTTCGATCTAACCTTCTACTTTTAGTTGACACTTGTTGTTCAAAATAATATGAACAGAAAGTTGATGTCTCTAGGACGTGATAAGCTTCACAAATAGATCCTTCAACATGTGCTTTATTCTTAACTACCCTCTTCAGGCCTTGCAAAAACCTCTCGAAAGGATACATTCACCGATATTGGACAGATCCACAGCATATAGCTTCATAAACCAAATGGACAGGTAAATGCTCCATTGAGTCAAAAAATGCAGGAGCCAACATATTCTCCAGGTTGCACAGTGTCATGACAAGATTATCTTGCATCCTTTCCAAATCGTTTCTTTGCAATATTGAACAACATAGATTGGTAAAAAATAAGCTCAGTTCAGCAAATGTCTCTGAAGCCTGTTTCGGCATGAGTTATCGCAATGCAATGGGAAGTAGTCTCTCCATAAGATATGACAATCGTGGCTCTTCATGTGTGACATTTTCAAATCCTTCATGTCGACACAATTTGATAGATTAGAAGCATAACCATCGGGAAATTTTATGTCTTCAACCAATTATAGCAACACTTTTCTCTTTTCTCTGATGAGGGTGTATACACCTAACATGTTCGTATTGTCTTCGCACAACTCTGGCCGATTGCAAAAAGTGTACATGTCTTTCCGAGCTTGAAGGTTGTCTTTAGTCTTACCCTTAACTGCGATTATAGTATTGAATACATTGTCAAAAATATTTTTCTCAATATGCATCACGTCTAAGTTGTGATGAACAAGATGCGTCTTCCTGTATAGCAATTCCCAAAAAATACTTCTTTTCATCCAATTATGATCAATTCCATACCCATTTAGCTTTTTGTAAGATATCTCTTGGATTGTTGGAAAAATTTTCACCCGTTCCCAAATTTGTTGCCCAGATAATCATGGTGGAGGTGTAGATATCTCGTGTCTATCTTCGATAAAATTTTTCCTATCACATCTTAATGAACTATTCTATGGTAAGAATTGACGATAATAGTCAAAGAATGAATGCTTCTTCCCCGCTGGTAAGCGAAAAGCTTTTGACTTTTCCATGCAAATAGGACACGATAACCTCCCACGTGTGCTCCATCCCGAAAATATACCATAAGTCAGGAAGTCATTTATTGTCCACATCAAGACTGCCCTCAAACAAAAATTAGTCTTCGTAGCAATATCATAACATAATGTTTTTTCCGACCATAGAGTTATCAATTCATCGATTAGAGGCTCTAGGTAGACATCAATATTCTTACCGGGATGCTTGGGACCAGGAATGATTAGTTTCAAAAACATTACAGGATCCTTCATACACATCCATGGTAGAAGGTTGTATGGGATAATGATAACTGGCCAGCAAGAGTAAGGTTGAACATTTGAACTGTATGGATTAAAACCATTTGAACAAAGGCCTAGCCGAACATTTCTTGGTTCTGCAGCGAATTCTGGATACACGGAGTCAAAATATTTCCAAGATTCGGCATCTGATGGATGACAAATATTCCCATCCTCCACATTGTGATATTTTTGCCACGTCATGTGTCTTGTTGTAGCATTTGACATGTACAATATTTTCAACCACGGTGTCAGAGGGAAATATCTTAAATGTTTGTAGGAAATAGGCTTTCCCCATTTTTTACCACTAGCTGTATCCTTGAAACAGGCGTGGCCACAGCGCGGACAATTTTCCATGAGTCTCCGATCTTTGTAAAACAAGGTGCATCCATTTACACAAACATCGATCTTCTGATATCCCAACCCCAATGGCTTGATTAGTTTCTTAAATCTATAAAGGTTTTCAGGCAAGTTATGATTCTTGGGCATTACTTCCCTTAATTCTTCTATGAACCTGTTAAATAGGGAGTTGCTCATATTATGCTCGGACTTCATATTCATATATCGAGCCACGGCTGACAATTGAGTAAGTTTAGAACAACCATCAAACAATGGCCTATCAGCGGCATTCAACAACTCAAAAAATGCTTGTGCTTCCATGTTAGGCTCTTCATTAACCTCAACATTGTGATCGTTGATGAACTGCAGACCGGCAGCGTCAAAAACTAATGTTCGGTAATTCTTCGTTTCATCAAGCTGTTGTTCTTGATTATACGCCCATGTTGGTGCACTTGGAACATAATTGTTATACACATGTTCACCTTGTGCAATCCATTGATAGTAGAAAGGCATAAAATCCTTCTAATACAGATGATCTACCATAATTCCTATTGTTTGGAATTTTAAGTTCTGGTATCTTACACATGGACATCTTATCTTGGTGCCATCCATATAATAATGTTGGTTACTTACGAATGATACAAAATCCGAAACACCTTGGATAAAGGCCTCATTAAGATTACCGTCAATCCATTTCTGATACATCCATTCACGATTTGACTCCAAGAAATGATACACTGAGCAATTTGTTAAATTTTATTTCCTTTTAAATATTTTGTAATACATAATAACGTACAAGGTTACTCAACATAAATATGTGACAACTCAATAAAAATGAAGTTAGAATCATTCAATAAAACAAGTTAATAGTAGATTCGGGCTCGGACGTGACATTGAAATTAATAATTTTATGGTTTACGATTATCTGAATCTGAAATTATATACCACAAATTGTGAAGATAAAAAAAAATCCGAAGTTTAAAAAATTATTACCGTAAAATCTATAGACTCCGGACGCGACAAACGGACAGAGATTCCCCGCAATACCCCTTATATATGATAACCATCAATTAAGAGATTTACACAGCAACAGTACATTATAACAAATAAAAAAATGAAAAATACAAAAAATTCTGAGAATTTAAATACCAAATATCCGAAAGATAATAAAAAAATCAGAAAATAAAATCAAAATAACCAAAAAGTGTTAAAAATAACACAAATTTTTTTAAAAAAAGAAATTATAACAAAAATAAAAAAAATGGACAAATAAAAGCGAAAAAAAAAATCTAAAATTAAAAAAAAGTGAAAAAACCAGAAAATTCAATCATATTTTAAACAAAATGTGTTAAAATAACACAAATTAATAAAAATAAGAAATTACAACAAATAAAAATAATAGATAAAAAAATTCATAAATAAATAAAATAATTAAATCCGAAAAAAAAAAAAAAACCATCTGAAAATACAAAAAAAAAATTAAAAACAAATTTAAGATATTAACATGGATTCATAACAACACATAAAATGTATCATATTTACATAGATGTACATACATATACAAATGTGTATATAAATAAACACAAAAAAATAAATTATTTCTAAGCTGGGGAAGAGGGTAATGTGTTGAGAGTATAGAGCATGATAGGAGATGGGGGATGAGGGTTATAGCTAGATCTATACATACATATACATATATATATATATATATATATATATATATACAACATGAATAAAAACCAAAAAATGTACATTATTACCTCAAAATCGTTGATAGTGAAGGGTATATAGAGAGGAGGGAAGGTTGGGGGGGAGGGGGTGGAAAGGGTGAGGCATGAGGGGTGGGGTAGGGGGTGGGGTGAGAGGTAGGGTTCTTTTTGCAAAATGAAAAAAAAAAACGTAATAGAGGGCAAAACCTGTGTTAAATTAATTCAATTGGGCGACGGCCCGGCATGAGCCAGGGCCGCCGCCCAATTAAAAGAAGCCCACGCGGCGGGCCTCTTTAATTGAAGACGGGCTGATGCCCGTCTCCATTTAAAGAGGCCCACGTTTGTGGGCCTCCTATTGGAGACAGGCATCGGGGTTGATGCCCGTCTCCATTTAAAGAGTTCTTATTGGAGACGGGCATCTAAAATAGAGAGGGTCATCACCCGTCTCCATTTAAAAAGGCCCACAAACATGGGCCTCTTATTGGAGACGGGAAAAATGGAGATAGGCATCACCCGTCTCCATTTAAAGAGACCTATAAACGTGGGCCTCTTATTGGAGACGGGCATCGGCCCGTCTCCAATCAACCCGTCTCCAACATGGAGACGAGCATAAGCCCGTCTCCAACTTATTGGAGACGAGCTGATGCCCATCTCCAATTAAAGAGGCCCATAAACGTGGGCCTCTTATTGGAGACGGGATGCCCGTCTCCAATATTGAGACGGGTATCAGGCCCGTCTCCAACATGGTGACGAGAATCAGGACCATCTCTATTATGGAGACGGGTTGCCGTCGCCAGCCCGTCTCCAATGAAAGAGGCTGACATGACTCCAAAAATTTGATGATTACAATCTAATTATGCCTTCATCGAGTCGTCGCCAAACCGTCGCAAATGTTTGGAAGTCACGTGAAGATGGCACCAATAATTTGGGGAGAGACCCCTCATCGTGCCGTCGCCAAATTTTCACCATTTTGAGTTCTATATAAAGAGCTTACAATCCTGCATATTGTCTTTCATATTTGCAACCAGCTTTAATCTAATTGCTTCAATATCTTATAAACGATGAGTAAGGAAGTTCAAGGTGAGTGGGTTACCGTGAAAAAGGAGAAACAGACAAATAAATGTGATTTATCGAAGGTAAGTAATAGCATAGTTGAAGGTCGATTTGACCTAAATGAACCACCAAAAGAAGATGGTTACATTTCGATGGCTCAACACCATCAAAGGAATATGGATCAAATGTATCAGATCCTTCTGCCAAAGTTGTTCGAGTGAAAAATTATGTAAAAACGTAGTAAGTAAGGTTAACAAATATATGTGATATATATTAACAAAATATGTGTGTGTATCTTGTTATGCACTTTTGTATGGTTTCCAGTAAAGTTAACCGTCTGTTAATGTAATCCCTAATTATCGAATGTTATGCAATAAAATCATGTTCATTGCAAATTATGTTATGAAATTTCTATAATATTGTAGTAAATACTATATATGTAGACAAACATAGTATTTAATTATTGTGTTTAAATAACGACTATACTTGAAGTTAAGAATACACTAGTAATTGGTATTGTCACTGAAACAATTTTAACACATCGTTGTTACTCAGTGTTTAAAGACGTTGTTCGTTAAAAGAAATATGGGAAATTGAGCTGCAAACTTTTTGGCGATGGCATGGTGACGGACTGTTACCGTGCCGCCACCTAGCCGTTTCTATATATCGGAAGGGGAGAAACTTATCACTGAGCCGTCACCAAATTAGTGACGGTTGTAGATGTGTCGTCACCGAATGAGTGACGGCTAAGAAGCCGTCACTCTTAGTGACGGCTCGATGACGATTATTGTTGCCCGTAACTGTGCCGTCACTTTTTCGTCCCAAAATTAGTGTCAACATTTTTTTTCACTGTGCCGTCGCCATATCGGCGACGGTTTGACGACGGTCCATCGCAGAATCTAGTTTTTTTTGTAGTGGTGGGGATGGGGTTTGGGTTTGTAAGACTTTTTGGGATGGAGAGGTTTTTTTCTCTTAAGGTAATTCTGTCTTAAAATTAATTTGTAAGGGTAGTTTAATAAACTAAAACTTTTGTTTTAACAAAAAAAAATTTATGTTAGAATTGACCCAAGTCAATGGTTAGTAAAAGAAAATTTTTAAAGGTAAGGAATAATAAGTATCAAAGTATGTAAATGATAGGAGTACAGAGTGAATTTAACTCATAAGTATAACCTAGGCTCAATCAGTTCAAAACGAGACAAATTTCAAGACAATATTAATAATTTAACAATACATTAAAAATAATTATAATTGAAGGAAGTGAGAGTAGAATTAGGGTTAATAAGTGAATATTTTTAAAGATAAGGGATAATAAGTGTCACTATACATAAATGATAGGGTTACAAAGCAGATTTAACCCTAGTATATATCTATATCTGTATTAGGATTTTAATTTATAGTTTAGTCTTTTCTGTTAAATTAGTTTAGTACTTTTTATAATTACATTTAGTTTTAATGTTATTTAATTGCATTGCAATATGTTGACTTTTTTAATTATATTTATTGTCTAATATCTTTTAATTGCATTTTTAATTGTATTAATAGTCTACTATGGAGAGAATATTAGAATAAAATAAACTAATATGTCCTTACTTCACATCCTTTATATTCCATGTTTGAACCTATAATTATGTTTCAAAATTATAGGTAAATAAAATGTTAATGATTGGAAATTTTATATTCAAAATTATGTTTGAACCTTTATATTCCATGTTTGAACCTATAATTATGTTCAAAATTATAGGTAAAGAATTAAGATTGAACTAAGACTATATATGGGTTAATAAAGTTTATAATCAAAGCACACGCATCATCACTATAATCAACATCACATAATATTTATATATATAAAGGAATATATCTTGGCGTATTAAAGCACACGCATCCTTATTCATATATATAGTGCGTAACACTTCCTACATTCAGTAATGATGCCTTTATATTGTTATATACGTATTATATTTCAACTTAAAATCATATTCAAGTATTTGATATCTTTAATACTAGTTTATAAATGATGGTTTACTATAAATCTTTCCTTTGATATTAGACATAAAATTACCACCTATAGCTTAACACATATAAAATTCTTATTAAAACATAAGCGGTAGTTTTGCTAGAATTTGCCGTTGAAACTTTATGGAAAATATAAAACTTAATTTTTATACTAGTCAAAGAGCCTACTAAAAACATTGATATATATAAAGATATAGTATATTGGTTAATGAAAAATGTAAAAAAAAATGCATATGAATTAATGAAATTAAGTTCTTATTAAACGAAATACAAATTTGAATAAAAAGGTTTATATATAGAGAAATTTTGAAATTATTATGATAATTGAGCTCAAACAACAACTAAATATGAGTTTAAAAAAATAGTTATGAATGATTGTTGATTTTCAAAAAATATTTAAAATCATCACCCATCACAGTTATAGATTTTTCTTTTTAAACATTATTTATTCTATGCATAGAATATTTTGTGGGTCATTGGATTTTCCTTTTTAAACATCATCCATCACATTTATAGATATTTAAAAAAGTATTTAAAATAAATGGTTGAAATTTAAAAAATTAAATCTTATTTACCATAATACACTTCATATAGAAGATGAAAAAATTAATAAAGAATATGTTCGAAATACCTAACATGCCTTCTAACTTCCATACCCCTTTATCCATTTATCAAAAAAATTAATCAATGTGTTAAATTACCTAAATCATTTAAAATTAGTATACACATATAATTAAAAATTCATCTAAAATAACATTTTTCTAATGAATTACTATATTCTAACAATTCTAGTAATATTTAAAAATATATTAAAAATTTCTTTAATTACAAAACAAATGCAACGAATCATATTTTTACAAATTATCAAGATCGAATAAAATTATTATTGTGTCAATATATCCTCATGAATAATAAAAATTAAAAATTATATGTCATCTAAAGGTACGCAAATATATTATTTTCCTCTTAATAATATGTCTCATAGTGATGAAATTAGTGATGCATGTTAATTTTATTTTTTTGTCGCTAAATTGTCTCTATTTGAAACCAACTAGCGACGAAATTTTTATGAATATTTTTTAAAAACTTCATCCCTAACTCGTTACTATTTGATATGTATCAGAGACGAAATTAGTGACATATGTTAATATGAAACTTTTTGTCGATAAATTGTCTCTATTTGAAACCAATTAGCGACGAATATTTTGACGAATATTTTTTTCTAAAAGTTCATCGCTAACTCGTGGCTATTCGAGACGTATTAGCGTCAAAATTAGCGGCGCATGTTAATTTGAAACCTTTTGTCTCTAAGTCATCTCTATTTGAAACCAATTAGCGACGAACTTTCGACGAATATTTTTTTCTTAAAATTCGTTGCTAACTTGTTGCTATTAGAGATGTATTAGCAACAAAATTTCTTCTACGTCGCTAACTCGTGGCAAATTCGTTTCAAAGTTTGCACCAATTTACTTATGTCTCAAGTCGTCGCATTATCGTCTCTATTGGCGACAAAAATGTTTCATCGCTAATAGCAATTTTTCTTGTAGTGGTAGTTAACATGACCTATTAAGGATTTACGAAATTAAAGTAAATATTTCAACAATCTGAGATGTGCTAAACTAAAAGGTGAGAATTGTTGTAAGAGCCTTATTGAGTGGATTTGCGAACTTTTAAAAATCCTGAAAACAAATTGAGAGTTTAAAGCGCAAACTAGTTTATCTTCAAAGTCATTCATAAAATATTCTAGGGGTTGTTAAATTATTTCATTAGTCTTGTTTTTATCAAAAAAACTTTTTTGATTTTAAAATGATGAATAGCTTTTCACAATAGTTTCATTTAAGTCATTACGTTAAATTCCATTAAGCAAACTTAGCGCAGAGAGGTTAAAATATAAATAACTAAAATACGGGTGGAAATATAAAATATATATTTTTACTTTGTCATTATTGTTTTAAACAAGTGCAAGTAATTATTTCTTATGCCTATAATATCAGTCTCGCCTGCAGGGCTAAGTGTTGGGTTCGGGGCGTGACAGATGTAACACCTGTATTGTAGGCCTAGTAGGACTAAGTTTTTCATTTTATTTGGACTAATGGTCAAAATTAGACATTTCAGTGGATTAGACTCTTTAATAAGTATTTAAGCCTAACCCATAATTTTATATCTAACCCTATAGAAGGTCTCTTACCTTGTAGCTTCTCTGCAAATATAAGAAAATAGTGTATTATCATGCCCATACTTTTAACATATTGTGTAACCCTCCAATATTTTGATCCTTAGAAGTTCGTGAAAAATAAGAGAAATATTGAAATTCGAGCTTAATTGTCTAAGAGTAATATGGTTAAAATCCATTATATGATTTCAGAAGTCATGAATATTATATTTATTTTGTGTATCTTTAATTTTGAAATTGACACGTGTTTATAGATTTTAGAACAAATTTGCATCTTTAGAATTAAAGTCTCAGCTTGCATTTGGACCTTGAGTTTAGAAAATTATTGTAAGTTTCAGGAAATATTTAACACTTGAATTTTTAGAAGAAAAAAAAAAGACAAAAAGAAAAAGAACAGTAACATGAACAAGCTTATTTTTATGTATTTTGTATTTATTCTTATGTTTATTTAGAGTCTTGCCTAACATATTAAAAAATATATATATGTATATCTATAGGGTAAATTTTACACTTAGTCCCTATTGTTTACACGTTTTTTCAAGTTAGTCTTTTATGTTTTAAAAAAATTGTATTAGTCTATAATATTTATAAAGTGATTCAAAATGGTCCCTATTGTTCAAAATTAGTCAATTTAGTCCCTATTCTTTCTCATAAAATTTAATTATTCCCCAAATATGGGTCACGTGCATGGATTGAATTGATTTTTTTAAGAAAATAATAAGGACTAAATTGAAATTTTAAAAAACAATAAAGACATAATAAGGACCATTTTGAATAACTTTTGTAAACATTGGGGACCACTATGAATCTTTTAAAATATTAAGGATAATATTGAAAAAATATGTAAACAATAGGTACTAAGTGTGAAATTTACCCTATATCTATATAGTTTAAACGTTTTAGTTTAGAGATTGGAGTTGTAGCTTTTGCATATTTAATTCTAATCTTACACTAAATGTTAACCAATAGATTTATATGCATTTGATGGTTTCAAAAACCCAAAAGACTAAATTTTAGTTTGATTTCAAGAGACTTTATGAAAATATATTGACACTCTTACCATGCGTGTGACACCCCAACTCGTGCATATAATTATTTTATTAATGTGCATATATTTATATGTCTACTTTAATTATTTACATATATTTGTTTGCATAAAATGTCATATTTTTGGTTTATATGCATCTATTTCGTTTAACGTGTATTTATGTGCATTCACGAACATTTAGGTGATTTAGAAATTGTAGTAAATAAATAAATATATTAATAAACAATAGAGTAACTAAATTAGTTAGAATTAAACTAAAATGACAAACTAGTTAATAGCATTTAGTTGAAGGGCATTTGGTCATTTGGGTCTTTTGTCTTCTATTATTTACACATACTAAAATACTACAACACACACAAGCACACAAATCATACACAAAAATTAGACTCTACACACACACACAAGCACATGACAGAAGCAAGGAAAAGAGAGGAAAAGGAAGAAAAGAAGGAAAAAGAAGTGGCTTCCAAGCTAATTTTCATGCTTTTCTTCATGTTTAGGTGAGGAAACTCACCCTTGTGTGCATTTCTATTGCTTATTCTTGTTTCTATAATGTTGATTATTATGTAGTTACATGATCCATGAGTTGTAGATGCATGAAAGGATAATTCCTAGTATGTAAAGTGTTGTAGAAGCTCTTTTTTGTATATTTGATAAGTGTTGCTAGAAGCTTTAATTGTGTTGTTATCTTGCTAGTTAAAGCTCATAAATGAAGACCAGTGGCGGACCCAGGCTACGGGGGTCAGTGTATGTACCACAAAAATATAGTGAATAATCAAATGTTTAAGTAAATTTATATATACGTAAATAAATACATATTAAACACATTTTAAATAACAAAAAAGAGGAAAAAAGTAACTATAAAGTATAGCAATACAAAAAGTACATTTTATAATTATCCCCGGCGTGAAGCATTTTTCGAAAGTGTTGAATAACCAACTCATTGTCAATGCCTCCAACATCAGTCCTAAAAAGATAACAATGCAAACAATATGCAGCATCTTTCTCTATGTTGTATTCTAACCAACAACCAAATTCGTTAAACCAAAAGGAACAAAATCTTCTAGCCTTATTCCCAAACATTCTTTGAGGAAAATTATGATGACGGGGTTGACAATGTCCCTTTTGTAAATAATATCTCCGTACTTTATGTTGATCATCAAGATGGTAGTTTGTAATTTTTTGGCATAATCCGGGATCTGTAGGTAGATCTTCTACATTGACCTCAATCCAAGGTTGTTTTGAACTGTGATGTTTATCATCTTTACTACTCATTCCATCGGAAATTGACCTCTTCTTTAAAAATTTATCCATGATATCTTCAAAAAAAAATATTAATTTAAGAACACAGAGGGACATAGAACACCAAATAATATTGCATATCAAAAGAGTTTACTCCTATTAAAAAAAGACTCAAAAGCTTTGGCTATGGTAACATACACATTGATTTACAGTAATATACACAGTAAAATATATATTGTCAATTGTGTCTAAATTAACAAATCAAGAAACAGACAAGTGACAAGCACTGTATATCAATTTCATAAGTGAAGCTCGTAATTCGTATATATCTAAATTAATAGATCAAGAAGCAGAAAACTGACAAGCATTGTATATCAATTTCATAAGTGAAGCTCGTAGAGTCGTAATACATATATATCTAAATTAATAGATCAAGAAGCAGACAAGCATTGTTAAATGAATCAATTTTATATTAATAATAATACATATATATGTAAATTAATAGATCAAGAAGTAGACAAGCATTGTCAGTATATCAATTTTATATAATAATAATACTTTAAAAAATATATATATAAAAAAAGCTGACAAATGGAAAAATAAAAAAAGAAGTGTAGTGTGGTTTACCTAAATGTTAAGGAAAGCTTTGAAAGTGACGAATGGAGAGAGAAAGATTTGGGTTTGATTTGGGAAAGTGAGTAAGTTTTTTTTAAAAAAAAAACTTTGAAGGTGACGAATGGAGATAGAGGTGTTAGAAGAGAGAGGTGTTAGGGTTTGAGTTGGGAAAGTGAGTAAGTTTTTTAAATAAAAAAAAATACATTACAAGCTAATAAAACAAGCAAAAAAAAATTCACAACCTGAAGCACTCTACAACACTCAAACCCATGACCTGTAGCACCAAAGGATTTTAAAGGCACTTCACTAACCGCTGAACCATAATAATTTTTGTTCAGTGTAAGCTTTTGCTTACACTGAATATAACGTAGGTCCGCCCCTGCAAGCAGACAAGCATTGTCAAACGAATCAATTTTATATTAATAATAATACATATATATGTAAATTAATAGATCAAGAAGCAGACAAGCATTGTCAGTATATCAATTTTATATAATAAAAATACTTTAAAATATATATATATAAAAAAGCTGACAAATGGAAAAATAAAAAAGGAAGTGTAGAGTGGTTTACCTAACTGTTAAGGAAAGCTTTGAAGGTGATGAATGGAGATAGGAGGATTTGGGTTTGATTTGGGAAAGTGAGTAAGTTTTTTTTTAAAAAAAACTTTGAAGGTGACGAATGGAGAAAGAGGTGTTAGAAGAGAGAAGGGTTTGGGTTTGATTTGGAAAAGTGAGTAAGTTTTTTTTTTTTTTAAAAATATATATATATATATATATATATATACATTACAAGCTAATAAAACAAGCAAAAAAAAATTCACAACCTGAAGCACTCTGCAGCACTCGAACCCAAGACCTGTAGCACCAAAGGATTTTAAAGACACTTCACTAACTACTGAACCATAATAATTGTTGTTCAGTGTAAGCCTTTACTTACACTGAATATAACGTAGGTCCGCCCCTGATGAAGACTGCATGTTTGTTAAATGTCCTAGGTGAAGTATAGAAGTTATATGATAGTTATATTCATGCATTAAACGAGTTAAAATGCAAGAAAAGTTGGTAGATAGCTAATGCCCTATTTGGACAGAAAACGTCACCCAACTTCTAGAGCACTTTTGACATAGTAAATGTGTTCAAAAATTAACAAAATTTATACAACAACTAGATTAGGAAGTTTAGAGAAAATGTTGATTTCTAGAGATAAAGCTAATTCTAACGTTTTAACCCTCTGATTTAGTCATTTCCGAAAGATGTCTAGGAAGATCGCTGGTGTAGGGAAGTTATGCGCAGTCGTACGGAAATGGTTGTATCTTGAGGAATTTAGATCGGAATTGAGTTCCATTTGGTTCTAAGATCATCTAAACTCGAATATCTACGTTTATAGATAAAGAACGGAGCATTTGGAGGACTATAGAATAGGTATCTGAACAAATAAATTTAAGCATCTGTAAGAAATTGAAAGATATTTTACCTAGTTGATAATTGACATTAATGATTGTGATTGCTAGATGGTTAAAAGTTTATGTAATTGATGAAATTGGATGATATAAGCTTGGTTTTAGATAGTTAACTTGATTGATGTATAAATTATGTGAAATATGAGTGTTAATGCTAGCTATGCTTGTAGATTTCATGTATTAATTGTTGTTGATGTTAAGGTTGGAGGAAGATTATTTAATGCATGTAAAGTGTTTGTTTAAAGTCTTAAATGAAGTGTAGATGCTACAAATGATAGATACATGTCACAATAATGGTCAATGCTAGCTCAATAAGTAAGAATAATAGCTAAAGTGAATTAGTGCAAGATGTGAATTTCTGGGCAGATTGTGCAATAGTTTTGCATAGCAGATTTGAAGTAGCAAACATTGTCGGAATTAGCTGAAATTTTTACATGTTATGCCCAACACCTTGAGGAACAATTTTTCTTTTGGCTGAAAGATTGAATTATGTCGTAAAGGGGTAGTTTTGGAGCCAAAACAGTGGAGTGACTGGTTCTCGCGTAATTCAGGGCTGGTTGCACAATTATTTTTTAAAGGGCATAACTTGATGAGTTTAACTCTGAATTAGGAACCGTTTGAGGCTAAACCTATCTACACTTGATGAACTAAGTGTCTGTGAAATTGTAGAAGTTTTAGAGGTCATTAAGGCTGCTAACGGAACCTATAAACTTAAGTAAATGCAGTCAGAAATTTCAGTTTATATAGCTAAGTGATTAATGTTGCACTAAAGGTTAATTTGAGTTGAATAATGGGAGATTATAGGTAGTTGAAGGCTTGAGAGTAACAATTACATATTTGAAAAGAGTGCCTAAGTGGAATGAGGGTTAAATAAATATTAGTTGCAGTGAATGTTAAATGTTTAACATGTGACTAACGTGAACTATGTGCATTGAATGTTTAAATAATTTGAACTTTGTTTAGTTTAGTTGTAGTTAAGTGGTTTATGTGATTTAACTTGGCTACTAAATGTTACAAATATAATTGGAAAAGCTAAATGAAAGGGAATCCCAGGCATGCTAGTAGAGCCATTGGTTAGAGTAATGTGATAGTGGCATGTTTGAAAGGTAAAAGTCAAACTAAGTTAAATAAAACAAGTGTTGAGTTGCATTAGCTTGATAATCCTAGTTTAGAGAATGTATCTTAATGCTTCTATGAGTCTTAGAACCCTGTACTTGCTAAGTGACCTACTTGAGAATGAATGCAAGTTTTATGAATTAAATGGTATTATAATGATTATTCATGTAGTTTAAAGTAGTTAGTGCAATGTTGTTAGGAATTTGAGCATGCCTTAGTTGAGTTGTCATTGAATAACTAGAATGCTATAACTTAGTAACTAAAGTGTAATATCAGAGCATGCTACCTAGTGCCTTTAATGTATTAAGTGTTAAGTTTGGTTTGAATGCTATTTTCTTGAGTTTTGGTTGTAGTTAAGAGTTAATGAAATATAGTTACTTGTTTATTTTCTTTATTGCATTGGCCATAAATGATATCCATGGAATTATTTGTGGTAAGCAAGTGATCTATGACATGTTAGGGTCAAAGCTTTTGAGCCGTCCAAGGTGTTTGTAAGTAAATGGACGCTAGTTCTCGCAGGTTTGGATTTTTAAAGGTGAGGGAGTCTTCATCTCTTCTTTGCTTTTTAACTTATTTTATTGTTTCTAGATTATATTATTTGGTAATTGATAAAGTTTATATGTATTATTTACTTGTTATCTTGTGTCTTTTCTTGTTATTTGTGATTAACTGCGAGGGCGGCCTACTTTGTCGTTCTTCTTACGTGATTTGATATTCTTGGCTCTCGTGATCACATTCCGGGTTGCGCAACCTTTTCGGACATGGTAGCGTTCAAGAAACACAGGCAACATCGGGCTTACCGTGCTCCCTCGACTACCATGGTGCCTATTCCCTTTCTCTCGCTGAGTATACTCCACTACCCCAGAGGCGTGGTTCACCTCGTTGGGGTATATGAACCTACCTTAGGAGAAAGAGTCATAGGATCGAGGTACATCCGGAGTACCCTATTTGGAGGAATAAGAGGTTTGCCGGTACTTGCTTGAAGATCTTGGCTCATGGCTCGTGATTGAAAACAAGAAGATGAACCGTATTCTTTTTAATTATGTGATACTCGATTATTAATTGTTATTCATTATCTTGTTACTTGAAACATGGTTATATGTTTTACATGATACTTGCGGGTTAACTAGACTTATGTACTTCATAGTTCGTGTATTTGTGTACTATCTAGGCCGTGTACTTATGTGTTATCTTGAGTCGTATACTTCCATGCTAGCGTGTTATTCAGTCTTGTATGCTTGTGTGTTATTTAGACTTGTATCCTTGTGTACTATTTAGTATGGTAATCTTGTGTGTCATCCAATTTACTGCTTGTTTATATATGCATAGCACGAAATGGTTTTTAAAATATTCCCTCCCTCACTGGGCATACATGTTTTGTATGCTCATACCTCTTTCTAATACCTTTCAGGTTCAGCACCTTCAGAAGTTGATAAGAAGAAGCTTAAGAGTTTTCGTGGTTGGTTATGTTGGCCTTCGTAAATTGTAATTTGATTAAAATCATTGAAATTTGACGTGTAAATGTTTTGGGTCTCGTTTATACTTGATTGATTACAGGGTCTTGTAATGTAAGTTTAAGTCTCGAATGAACTAATATTTGTAGGTGGCCTATAATAGCATAATGAACTAATTTATCGTCAAACGGTCGTGCATACTTGCTTGGGAAAAATGAAGTTGATTGGAAGACTTAATAGATAAGAAAATTGAATAGATAAGATTGAAGAGGTATGATAACCAATCTCATGATCTAGAAATTCTATGACTTAATACATGCTTGATTGTGGACTTTTGTGGGTTCCAAGGCTCGGATGGCCTTGAGGAGTTGTTGTATATGGTGATAGAGAAAGTTGGGAGTTACGGAGAAGGTTGAACTTTGATTTTGAGGTTATAGTTGCTTGTACAGGTTTTGGATTGTCCTATAAATAGGAGAGATTCCATCCGTCTTCCCTTATCTTTCGTGACCTCGGGTGTTGGATGGGGGCTCCGGTCTCGAGAGGGATCAGGGTGTTACAATGTGACTATTGGATATATTTTTGGACTATTTGATTTGTGAGACTAATAAGAAGAAGGCTCGCGGCATTGCGTCTTCGGGTTTGCCCTGGTGGTTTTGGAGGAATGACAAATAAAATTTGAAAAAATCATTGTGTTTGAAGTACTTAGAAGCAAATATCTAGAAAACTTCATAGGATTCCATAAGACCAAGCTAGATCCATCTTTCGTCAATGCTTTATCGTCATCAGACTAATACATTCTCGTCAAAAATATAACAGCTCTTGTCGTGTCGCTGGCCCTTGACTCCATTCCTTGCCATTGAAGGTAGAGCCTCTCACTCCTCATCTAGTCCAATCAAATAAAAAAAATTAAAA
Organism: Ehretia macrophylla; assembly: GCA_037974665.1. NCBI lineage: Eukaryota > Viridiplantae > Streptophyta > Magnoliopsida > Boraginales > Ehretiaceae > Ehretia > Ehretia macrophylla. The sequence continues at coordinate 10,293,984 of CM075775.1, read as the reverse complement.
TTAAATTAAAAAAAAAACAAAAAATTGTTATAAAATTAATGCTAAAATACAATGAAACTATGACAGTAAAGAAAGAATGAAGAGAATGTATAGAAGAAGATTATATTTAATCCATATCAGTGTACCTCTTCCTCTAAATCTGATTTCTCTATTTATAGAATTACAAATCTTCAATAGTTACATCATCTACCATCTTAAACATAATGATATCTCCTCATGATGATGTCTTCCAACTTCATCTATAAAAGAGGGCTTTACAACTCATTCCTTGGTTTTCTAATTTGAAGATTCTCTCAACAAGGTGATGAAATATCCACCTAACAATGTTTCATAACACTCTCCCTTGGATATTCATCTTTTAAGAACATGCCTCGTTAAAACCTTTGCCAAGTAAAACTCAATGGGATAAAAACTTGATGAAGGAAAAAGAGTGCAATATTCTTTATATATAGACCTTTTATACTGTCTCATTAAAAACCTTGCCAGGAAAACCCAGTAGGACAAAATCTGTGCGAAGGAAAAAAAAATACAGTTTGTATAAGGCTCCCCCTCATGTGAACATATCAATAATGATCAGAAAGTCGGCACATGTCAATCTTAGTAGCTAGGTCATTGTTAGCAATGAATCTATGGATCCTGTAACATTTTTGCTTGACTTTGAATTTGATGAGCATTTATGTCACGTCCATTATAAGTTTCATGCTCAAATAGTGTTTCAATGTGACATGCTTGTATTTGTTCTACCTCATTAAAATCTTAGCAAGAAAAAACCCAGTAGGAAAAAAACCTTGGTGAAGGAAAAATAGTACAACGCACAAATACCTTTTCCATGTCATTACAACATGACTCATTGGTGATAGATCTCAATCATATACATTCTCGATCAACCACATGAATTGTCATAATCTCAACGTGATTTCAAGATGAAGTATTCATGATTTGTTTCATAGATCGCCACGATATACTTGTCACTACAAGTGAATACATAGGTTGTCAGTGATCTTACTTTGTAGGGTTCAAATAAATGATCAGCATCTGTAGAGCCAATATATGGCGATTTCAATGTTCTTAGATAAGATAAGTTCATATGTGATATTCCACATATATAGCACAATCCTTCAGATTGGAGCTGCACTACACCTGGCTAACAAATTAACCAAAACACAATATACTATATTGTATTATCAATAAGATATATTAGTGCATTAATTGTACTCAAATATGGTACTTCGGGACCAATAACTCTTGGTGAGTCATTATAATATTTATCAACATATATAACAAATGCATATGATAATCAGAAGCAAATATGTCATGATATCATAATATTCTAAGAAAATTCTATCACATTTTTCCAGAATATTTTCTTCCATACAAAGATCTTTGTAATCAAATAAATTTCTCGAGATTTTCATTCATATGCTTCAAGCATATACAGTCTTTCCAGGATTTCAATATAAATATTATTATCACGTGAATATATGCTTCAAGCATATAAAGTCATTCCAAGACTTAAATATCATTATCACATGAATATATGCTTAAAACATATATAGTCCTTCTCAAGCTTCAATAATATTATCATGTGATTTATATACGTAAACTATTACCATTATCACAAGATGCATATGAAGTACTTTTTTCAAAAAATTACCAGTCTAATATCAATATGATTTTTCCGGAGAATATATACCAAGGTATAATCATACAGTGTACTAACTCATTCATTGTTTGCCTTATAACAATTTAAGGGAAAGACAACTATTATGATTAATTCATTGAAATTTCTCATAGTGATGTGGACATTCTGTGTAATTTTATTTCTCACAGTGATTTGGGATTGTAGACAACTATTATGATTAATTCATTGAAATTTCTCATAGTGATGTGGACATTCCGTGTAATTTCATTTCTCACAGTGATTTGGGATTGTCACTTCATCATACAATGCTCTCCCTCAATCCCATCAACATATTTCATGTGCAGTTATTTTCTGCCTAGATTGCGTCTCTATTATTTTTGGCCAATCATTTGTTCATCGACAGTTGTGAGTGGACTTCAATTCAAGATCCTCGATTTCTATTATAGAATCAGTAGCTACTATATTTTCTAAATTTGATCATGATCAATTTCTCTTTTCAGTTTCATTCGTTTCTAGGAGTAATTTAACTGAGCGAGATCTCTTTATTCTCAATACTTTCAATATTCACATCATATTCAGGTATCTGATACTCTCTTTGAATAATATTACTCAGTTTGATTTTCAACTCTTTATCCTAACATCTTTAGGATACCAAATAATTTAAAATTGCCAACTCGCATATTTTGCTCTTTTATTTTTGAAACCGATATGTCTACCACACTTCAGACTTGAAGTAGACTATATTTATTTATGTGTTTCTCAATTGGAACATCAATTCTATTTAGAGCATTCAAAGCTGGTATATGTGACTTAGTCACTATCTTTGCATCGATGAATAATTTGCTGAACTTTTTAGTTCACATTGATTAATAGGAGGATCAATATGATGATGCTTTTCATAAATCTCTCATTTCTCCAGCTTTCGTTTTTCTCCCCCTGATACTGAGAATATCATTTCATTAATTAGCGAAAGATGATTTTGAAACATCTCCTGTCAATTGTCCAATATGTAATATTTGACGGTGTTTCAAATAATAAATTCTCAGTTTTCTTTATAAACCTATCTTTATGTGCATGTGGGGGAGCAATTAAAACATATATTGCGCAGAACATCCTTAGATTGGTCTTTGAATAATTGGGAGTATATAATTCAATCGGTTGGCTTTGTTTGCATAAACATTGCAAGATTTTGATGAAGGATTCCACTAAACCATTTTGTGTATATGTATGAGTCACATAATGGTCAGCACCAATCTCAATTGACATACAATAATCATTAAATGATTGAGATATAAATACTCATTCATAATCAAGATGAATTATCTTGATTGTATAATTCGAGAATATTTTCCTTAATCGAATTATGTATATAAAAACTCTTGCAAATGCCACATATCAAGTGAAAATTTATTTGACAATAGAATCCTTTGATACTTCAGTGAGTACTAGAATTTTCAATAATCCCCTTTATATATATATATTATCATTGCGCTTGTATGTCTAAGACGATCATGTCAAAGTATAAAATTTTTGGATCAAATATCTTTTGGTTTATTAATGGGTGTTCATAGGAATTTTTTGATAATTCCTCTTTTATTGTCATTCCACCCATATATGTGATCACATAAATACAAGAAAATACTTAGATCATTATATCTTTATTCAATTACTCATATATTTGTATGATGAAACCCAAAAGATCAAGCAGTGACATAATAATAGCTGTTCTAGAGCATTCAATAAGACTGGTAGAAGCAAAAAATGTCATAAACTAAATATGACAAGAAAAATGCAAAAACATAATATTAAAATATGGATCATCATCCAATAGAATAATCAATATGATCCATTTAACTCTTATGATTTATCATTCACTGAAATTCAAGAAAACTAAACGAAATATATTGGTGTATTATATGTACTCATCAAATACCCAATTTAATCATATTTGCCGTGAATATTACTATTACTTTGAGATCTTATTTCTAGTGATTTCTCCTTAATACTTTTTCTTATTATTCTCCTTCGGGGATAAAGTTTATTTTTCTCATCCCATAAATAAGAAATCATAAAATTGACAATTAATACTTTCATAGAAATAAATAATATATTCATTTCATAAGATATGTGCATCTAGTTATTTATTCTCCATATAAGAAGATAAAATTTATATTCTTATGAATAATATCATCTAAAATCATAAATCACAAGTTATCCAAAACAACCCATCTTAAAAGAGTGATTTCTTTTCCTCAGTAACAAATAAGTTTGTTAATGAGAATATTAAAAATACTACAACGAAATACAATAGGAATACAATAACTCTTATAAACAAGATTCAGATCTATGATGTAGATCCTTATTGCAACAATTATAACTAAATCTCACATCTATATTCTGCATATAACCTTGAAGAGACTGAAGAGATAAATAAGGATCATAAGTAATATCCATACAAACATTAGAACTACATCCATGCATTCTTCCATTGTTATCCTCTTTTTTTTTTTTTTTTCAGTGTTAAAGGTATGGAAGAGGATGAACAAGAGAAAGATGATGAGAAATTAAGATTGCAGCACAATGAGGGAGAGAAAGAATAAATAGGGTATTAGGTCAAACTCTAATTGTTTGGTCAAATAAACAGTGCCGTGAATAGTGATCGGTGTGAACAATACCACGTGAACAATATAATATGAATAGTATGTGTGAACAGTAACCACTGACAGTTACTATTTCAATAGTGTCATGAATAGTACCGCGTAAACAGTAACCACCGATATGAGTTCTAACTATACAGTTTATTACAGCTCAAGAATGTAGTTCACAAATTATGGTGAATCAACCATTATTATATTAAACATCATCATTGTCACCTTTACCTTTTGTTTACTATCTTTTGTTTACTTTTCTTTCTCTTTCTTTTGTCACCTTTCTTTAATTTTGACCATCACAAAAAAGTTGCAATGGTTCTTTGCAATAAGGTGCAACAAACTGCATCTAGCAAGTCCTTCGTTCAACTTACTAAACTTTAGGGAATGGTGCGAGCTAGAAAGATGTAATTATATGCTTATAAAAGTTCATTGGGGATTTTTTTTTTTTACCATAGTAAATTCAATTTTCAGTCATTTATGAATATTAACGAACGAAAATAATTATTTTGTGCAATTTTCATGGGATACGATATTTCAAGTGGTGATAATTATAACCATATGCTTCTGAAGATGATTCTATTCTATCAACCTCATCCTCAAAAAGTCAATTCCTTTTAATGTTCAAAAGAAAGTGTAATAATCATTTTGTTGATCTTTGAGATTGTCACGCCCCAACTCGACCCCTACTATCATCAGTCAGGACAAAACGAAATTTCGGCAGTATACCGACAGTAAATAGGATACCGAGGCTCTAAACCAACCTCCATAGGACATCATACCTCAACTCCATAAACCATACAACAAACAACTCCTCAATAACATAATAACATACATTATGACCATATCATACAATAAACATTCCTCGTTATATGCCTCCGTTCCAACATAATACATGAACCCTTAATATACAATACAAAAACATATTGAGCCAATCTAGCAACCTAATCATAAAAAAAAGAAAAGCTACTAAGACAACATCAACTAATTCATTAACTTATCAACATCTTATACATTATAAACTACAAAGCAGATAAAAGTCTACTAAGTTAATTTACAAGATAATAAAACACGTACGACATCATGGATAAGACTCTGGAACATAGGACTCATCCACGTAAGGCACATTTTCCACATTCTCCTCTTCAGGAGGCACGTATCCGTAATCCTACAAAAGTACACCTGTATGCATGCAATAATAGAAAGTGAGCTTATATAAAATAAGTCCAGCGAGGATCCGATAGATCTCGAGCAAGGTCTACTAAACTCCTTGGAATAATCCTTTGAGTCAGTAAACACACAATAACAACAATAATAATATCATCACATAACTATATGACCATTCAATAAAGGATACTCTAGTTGGTGTAGCTCCAAACACCATCACGATCATAATAGCCTTCTTGTGACTCCCATAAACTCACGCACCCGGGGTACCCCCAATAACCTCGCCCTCCATGACACCTCCGTCATGCGAGCTGGAGGCAATCTCTGATAGTCATGCCGTTATCAACCCGACTGCCCAATGCTGCCCGAGAGGTGGCACACACATACCAGAGACCCAGCAATAATAATAAACGTCAATCATTCACAGGAGGACAGTCTAGCAGAACTGTTTATCTCCCGGCATCAATCATCAATCAATAATCATCAATAATCATCAATAACCATATTATCATCATAATAACATCAATAACCAATTTAACAACATATAACTAAGTTAGATGACAAAGTAGGCCATCTAACCAAACATGCATTAAACACACAATCAAACCCTAATTTACCCGTCAACAACTCACAATTCAATCACTCAACCCACACCCAATCAACTAAGGCTCAATCTAACATTTTAAAGAAAGACAACCTAAACTTCAAATAATCATATCTTACATTCTACTAATCCAAACAACTCCAAATCAGTTTCAAACACTCACCCATTCAATCAACTACATTAGCCCCCTCGGAAACCAATCCAAACACATCCAATTCATGCCCATTAACCTTAAAACCCTAGTGTGTCATGGCTGAAATTTTTGGATTTTGGCACGGACATCACAATCGAAAATTTGGCCTTACAACGGCGCTACCACGTAATTATCAAACTTTTAGAAATCGACGGCAATCGATTCCGATCAACACAACTCAAAATAATCAACATTTAGCAAATTAATCAACTTTAAATACCCGAAAATTAATAATTATGCTACAACCATTCAAATCTCGTAGGATTACATATAAACGATCCCTAGCATGCATGGAGTAATAATCTAACTTCAAATTAACATTTTAACGGTTCAATAATTATTTATACGCATAAACACAAAATATGAGTTTTGAGATCTAGAATTTTTTCTCTCACCTTTGATGTGTTTTGATGCAAGAAATGTGTAGAATGGATGCCCAACAAGTGAAATCAAGCTTTGAATGAAGTGATTTGGACTTGAATTGTAAAATCTATATGAAAAATGCTTGAAAACCTTTGAAAAATGCCTTCATCTTTCTCCTACAAAGAACCACGGTTTTGTGTGTGTTTTTGGAGGTGTTTTTCTTTGTTTTTAATGTGTGTTGATGATATATTAAGCAAAGGTCAAACAAATAAAAGAAAGTCAAAGTGGAAACTAATTATTTTTAGTGTTTTCTAGTCTTTTAATTCATTTTCTTGACTACTCTTGCTCAAATTAATTATGCAACACCTAAACTATCTCAAGTAGTTTATTTTTAGGTGACAAGAAGTTTTACATTCAAACAATTTCACCCGAGTCGGCTTAAAACGCGATTTTTGCAAAAGAAGGTGAAAAGTCATATTATTTATTTTCAAATGTCTTTTGAATGCACAATTAATCTAAAATTATTTAATACCACATATAAATACATTTATATTAATATATACTAGGTCAATGAAAGTCAATGCAAGAATCGGGTTTTAAGAAATTCACTATTTGGCTCAAAAACGCTATTTTTCACCCGAAAAGTCAATTTAAATTCCTATTTCATTTCAGAATCAATTTTTATCAAACATGGGTCTATTAATAATAGAGGACTAGGTTTTAAAACGTTTAAAACACCCCTGTAAAAATTTTAGCGGACAGGTGTTCAAAAACACTATTCATCAAAACTGACGATAAAATTTCTGATTCCGTTTTTTATGAAAATTTCATGAATGCACATTTAGCACGTATTAGGAGTATTGACATCAAAATTATAACATTCTAGGTCATATTGCACATAAACAGGTCAAATGCACGCAAAACGAGATAAAACACGTAAATCGAGTTAAAGCAGAAAAGTGGGGTTTCACAAAGATGCTCAAGCACATGTGGTGCTTATGGTGCTAAAAAAAACAGCCACCACCTTTTTTTTTCAGCAAAAATTTTATTGTCCAATAAAATTAGTGTAATCAAAGTTGTGGATCCAAAAGTTAGCTAGTGGCCATAATAAAGATATTTTAAGTCAAAATGTACAGGGATGATCCACATGAATAATTTTGCTAAAAGCTTAAGAATATAAATCTTTAGATCCACATTGCTGTACATTATACAATGAAAAAGAATTTTATTTTTAAGATACACAAGGTAGTGCATTTGATGGATCCATGGCTACTAATTTGCTCCAATGGGAAAAAATTGTCCCCAGTCAACCCAGGTTTATCATCATTTATATATATATATAATATGTGTATATAGATATCAAGATCTAGTCATCAAGTGCTGCATACTTAACTCATAAAACAAGTACAACACGAAAACAAACAAGCTAAAAACTTCGGGCTATCTTATAAAATCTTATATTTATATCACGTACAAAGTAATAATTCATCTTCAAAATTAAACAATCACATTTTAAATAGCATAAAGATCCCGATCGCATTTTTAAAAGCATAAAGAGCATAGATCTGCATGTCCCTTGAAAGGTAGATGGGTAAAGATTAGATCAACAGAAAACTTAAGGAATAACTCATTGAACTGTATCTCTCATCAATTTTCTTGAAGCATTGTACCACTTCATAAATATCAAACCATATATCAACTTAATTATAATTTATACTTTGAATACTTTCAAGTCTGTTGATCATTTTTTTTTTAGTAGTGGTCTCTAACATGATAATTGCACAAACTGAAAAATAAAGACAAAGACCAGATCGTCTTCTTCCTCAAGCATAACAAACCAAACTCAAGATAAATAGATTCCAACTGCAAATGGCAAAACAAGCTGCCCGAAAGTTGGATTTATTGAAGTAAGGCTTCATCAGAACCATATTTATGTATTAAGCTTAGTTTCTACCAATTCATAAGCATCTTCTTTGTATTTTTTAGATACAGTATTAAATGAGAGCTTTTTAGTAACAAAAACAATGTATATTAGATACTGCATGCTTGGAATGTGATATAGAATACCAATAGAATATATGTAATAATATGACCATCAAAAGTAGAGATGATGGAACCTGTGTTATGCAGAGATGATCAATTAAAGCATCTGTAAAGACGGTCTTGAATATTCCCTAATTCATATATTTGCATTTTTCAACAACTTCTGACAACGGGAAATAAATCGGGGTGTTAATTTCTCTACCTTTTATTAAGTAACTCATTAGTAAAGACTCGTGCTGATAACGTGTTATAAAATTAATGCTAAAATACAATGAAACTATGAAAGTAAAGAAGGAATGAAGAGAATGTATAGAAGAAGATTAAATTAAATCCATATCAGTATACCTCTTCCTCTAAATCAGATTTCTCTATTTATAGAATTACAAAGCTTCATGAATAGTTACATCATCTTGTTAGGATTTGCAAAACCTTATTCTTTAAAAGTTCTTTAACAAATCCTAAAATAGCATGTTACTACCTACTTCAATTCAAGAGAATAAGAAGATACAGAAAGCAGAAGCATACCTAAATCCATTGTTGGAGGTAGATTAACGGGTTGAGATCTTTTAAATTAGTACGAACTTTGCCAAAGGTGTTATCTCTTTCTCTATTGATGGGGATGCAGAGAAAAATAACGTACGTACAATTTGGGGATTATAACCCTAATATAACTTATAGGTTTTAGATATTTCTAATTTGGCCCCTCATCAAATTAAAAATATCACTAAGGTATCTACACATTAATTCCATGACAATTATACCCATAAACCTAAACTTAATTCTTAATTAGATCACTTTAATTAGGCTTCATTAATAGACAACACAACACATTTAAATATTTACATGTGTGGCCCCACATGTTAAAATTTTCCAACAATCTCCCACTGGGCCACGTATGTAACCTTACAAATGTGTTTATCTTTATGAGCTCCAAAATTTGCTATCACAACCTTAGGGTATATCTGGACAATCTCGTCCATTGATTATATCGATATAGGATCAAAGTGGTCTTCATCACATTTAGCATAACTAACCCCATCAATGGTGACATATACCAACACAACCAAATGACATAGACCAATCATGGATGCGTAGCATGGAAAATTACCTGAAATGTGATCTAGACATGCCTATTTTCAACTGGTCCTACTTTAGTGAGATCGAAACCAAACATAATGTAACAAAGTGAATTTGAACTAAATACTTTATTTCTACATAAAACATCCAAATACCAAATACCAAAGTATGTCCTAAACCATATATAAAGCATTAAAATACAAACTCCCACTAAACTGTAATATTCTTATACAATACTACACCCTTATGAGCAGTGTGCTCATTAAAGACCTTGGGTGGTAGTTCCTTAATAAGCGGATCCGCAATCATAGAGTTTGTCCCAATATGCTTTATAAAAATATGTACACTCTGTATTTTTTCCTTAAGTACCTAGATATTTGATGGATCTCTCAAAGTCTCGGAATCCCAAAGAATCGGAATCAGAATACCTAATGATCTCCAACTGATCTGACTTCCGATATGTGAACATGTAATCTTTTATTCTCTATCAATTCTTTACAACCCATTTGTGTCCTAATTTCTTTATGATCCATTATAGGGTTCCTTAGTTTCTGCCTAACATCCTTACTATGTACCCGCAATACAAACGCGTACATACTTGAATTTTCTTAAGATTCCTTACAGCTGACACATAAGGGATATTTTTGAATTTTCTTAACTTTAACATTAGCTTTCAGACATTTTCTGAAATTGAATTCTCCTTAATGATATGGGTGTCACCTGGTTTATTGTCCTGCATGCCAAACTTTTATGTATTTTATCGATATAACTCTTTTGTTATAATCCAAGAATACCCTGAGAGCAATCTCAGTATATCTGAATCCCTAATACAAAAGAGACGTCACCAAGTTAGTTTCGTGCAACATGCCTATATCATTAGTGGCAAACTGTATATGATCAATTTCTAAAACCAGGAAGATATTCTTACTCCCATCGAACCTGAGTTACATACAATTGTCAACCACATTTATCTCAAAACCAAATGAGATAAAAACTTGATGAAATTTGCAGTACCTTTAACGGAAAGTTTGCTCGAGTACATAAATGGATTTCTTTAATTTGCAAACCATATTTTTTATGTCTTTCAACACAAAGTTTTCTGGTTGTACCATATACATTATCTCATCAATGTCGCCATTGAGAAATGCCGTCTTAATATCCATTTGATGTAACTCAAATTCAAAATGCGCAACATTCCCCAAAATTATCCTGAAAGAGTCTTTCTTTGAAACCTAAGTGAAAGTCTCTTAAAAATTTAATGTCTTCCTTTTAAGTAAAATCTTAAGCTACAAGACCAGTAATCTTTTCACATTACCTTTCGAAACCCTTTGGTTTTAACCAATGGGGTTCGTATCTGCTGGTAATGGGACAAGATCCCAAAAATTTTATTGTCTTGTATTATTGATTGGTATTAATCCACTTTTGAGAGTTAGAACCATGCATGGCTTGATGGAAGTTGATAGGACCATCTTCCACCATTCCATTGTACTATTCATGTTCCTGGAGAAATATGATAAAATAGTCCGGAATTGCATTTCTCATTTCTCTAGTGGACTGCCTTAATGGCACTAGTTCTTGAGGCTGTTGAGTTTGTTCCTCAGGAATAATTATCTAATCTTCAATGGAGGGTTGTTCAACATTGTCTAGTTGAAGGTCTGGATTCGCTTCTTCTTCAGTGATAGGTATAGAAACCTGCACATTGTCAAAAGTGATAGTAGGAATGGAAACTGATTCCTCTACATCCTCAAAGACAATGTCTCTGACCTTATTTCTCCCCCCAAACTCAACATCCTCAAAAAATGTTGCAGTCCCCGTCTCAAAAATTGTCCTAAGTTTGGGATCATAAAACTTATAGCCCCTAGATCACTCAGCATAGCCAATAAAGTAGCTACTCACAATTTTGGAATCCAATTTCTTTTCATGTGGCCTATAAGACCTTGCTTCAACTGGACATCCCCAAACATGAAAGTGCTTTAGACTGGGTTTCCTGCCTGTCCAAAGCTCATAAGGTATTTTTGCAAGTGCTTTAGTTGGCACTCGGTTCAGAATATAAGCTGCTATTTTTAGTGCTTCACCCCAGAGTAACTCTGGTAAGGTGGAATGACTAATCATACTCCTTACCATATCCTTCAGAGTCTGGTTTCGCCTTTCAGCTATACCATTCATGCTAGGTGATCCTAGCATGGTCTACTGTGGGACAATTCCACATTCCTCTAGGAATTTAGCAAATGGTACTGGACGTTGTTCACTTGAACCATCATATCTGTCGTAATATTCACCACTACGGTCAGACTTGACCTCTTGATTCTTTTGTTTAGTTGGTTTTCAACTTCAGCCTTAAATGATTTGAACACACCCAAAGACTCTGATTTCTCATGTATAAGAAATAGGTACCCATATCTTGAGTAATCGTCTATGAATGATATAAAATATTGTTGACCATTCCAAGATGTCATAGGGAATGGTCCACAAATGTTTGTATGAATCAGTTCTAAGACGTCCGTAGTTCTGTTGGCACCTAATTTCTTTGATTTGGTCTATTTTCCCTTGATGCATTCAATACAGACAATAAAGTATGTAAAGTTAAGAGAATCTAGAATCCCATTAGACACAAGCCGCTCAACTCTAGTTCTAGAGATGTGACCTAAGCGTTTGTGCCATAATGAGGCTGGATTTTCTTTATTAATTTTGCGTTTAGTACCACATGATTCCACATGCAAGGTTTCATTATATGACGCAATAGTCACTACAAGAAAAAATGGTTTCAGCAAGGGGAATCGTCCCTTGCCGAAACCTTCGTCGGTGAATTACAGTCCCTTGCCGACCCCACGCTATTCGGCGACGACTTAGCGAGTAATATTTTTGACGACGATTATGCAAGGGAAACAAGGCCTTTCCGTTTTCGTCCCTCTCCATGCCCTTACCAATTTCGTCCATCTTTGTGCCCTCGCCATTTTCGTCCCTCTCCATGCCCTCGTCGATTTTTCCGTCCAACCCTCGCGTAAATGTGAACTTATATTTTTCTAAATTTGCATTATAATTTTTGCTATAATAAGTTGTTTCACCTGTCAATTTAATATTTTGTATTGCAAACAAATTAAAAACCACATATTTATACATTTAGCTAAAAAAAAGTAAATAAATTGTTCACAGTAAATCCAAAAATTATTACAGTCTGATTATAAATTGTCATAACATTATAAAAGTTTGAAATTTTATTCCCTCTGACCATCATCCGAAGATGAAGACGAAGACGACGAACACTGTTGTTATTCAGGAGCAAGAACAAGAACAGGTAACCTTGAAGCAAGCAGTGCTAGCTGTGCTTGGAGTTCACATAGCTGCGATAAAGTTTCTTGTTGGAGTTTGTTGTACGCCTCGTTCTGCTTATCCAGCTTGTCTTCCAGCTTGTTGTACGCCTCATTGTTTTGTTCCAACTTGCCTTCCAAAGTTGTTGTGGCTCGAGCAACTGCGTCTTAGAGATCTTTGGGAGTAATGTGGCTTTCAACAACCGTGTAACTGGTCGACGTAGACGCCATAGAGACCTGTGATCCTACCCCGTACAAACGACCCTTGCGTGGTCTGCCAACTGCCTCTAAGAATATTGCGTTATGATCAACATGTGTTGGAGCTGAATTGGACTCGGATGCCTCTGTTGACTGTGATGCTTGTTGGAGAAGTTCATTGTATCAAGCCTGTTATGCACATATATCAACACGTAGAAACATGAATATTATTGACAAGTTAGTTGTGATACCACACAAAAAAATTACATAACCATTAGAGACACAAACAAAACAATCATCAGGAAAAACATACATATACTGTTATAAAATGTCACAGTCTGACAAGACCCCACGCTGAAAGGGTACGTTTGGACCCAAAAAATGAACAGAGTCTCCTATATACCGTAGACTAACCACTTATTTACACTCAATAGAAATAGCCACAACACAATATCTCTATCTTTCACACTCAAACACCTTGAAATATTAAACAAAATATTACATTCATTAATGTATTTCCATTACCTATTTGAATACTATGGCTATAATTCCGATTATCATACCACACTAAATTCAAATGTCTTGATTATAACTTAGTAGCAAACAAGAAAGTAATATTACTCAACTTTTATCCATTAAAAACTTGAACCTAAGTTCAAAAACACTTTTAGCATCATTATATATCATATAATTAAGCTTGTAATCGAGAATTAACAAATTCCCAAAAAAAATTCAGACCCAACAAACGGATAAAGTCTCATCTGTACCGTGAACTACCTAGTTACCTGTACTCAAAAGAGATATCCACAACGCAATATACAAGCATTGACTGTCATAAATTCAATGAATATTAAACAAGTTCCTAAAGCCATCATAGCTTTTCTACCAAACAAAATTAGACATTCATTCATGCTTTTGCATTTTAGTTTACAATACTATGGCTATAATCCTCATTATCATGTCACTCTAATATTCGTTACTTAACTTTCTTAGATATTAAATCGTTGAACCTGCTTTAACTTACTATCAAACAAGCATGCGAGATTACTAAAGTTTTGTCCAATCAACACACTATCCTAAGTTCAATAATCTGTTTGGCATCATTAGATTTCATAAAATTAAGGGTACAATGAACAATTAACAAATACCCTTTTAATTTGGAGTTCTTTGACGTCAATTTGGATAAAACATTTGTTGAAACTCTGTATATATCAATCTTCAACATTGTAAAGTTTAAACAAACTAGCTTACCATTGTCTATTCTGCCCAAGCGTCTGTGTAAGGTCCATCAGCAAACTTGTGATGAGCTTTGTTGAAAACATCAACAAAAGTCACTTCATTCCCGCGTTCTTCGGCCTACATAAAAAAATCAGCAAAACAAACAACTCGACATGAAAGTTAGAAGCTAAAATTATAGGCTAATTAACACTTATTGCAGTACAGTCATCTTTATTCTTACCATCCTCCTTGCCCATTCGTGTCCGGGGATGCATCCCAAATAGTGTGTTGACAGATTTTTCCTTCTATTATCAGAGTTTCGTTTAGATATGTCCTGCCATGATGGGGAACTCCACTTCACTTATATTTCATCCCATACATTCTGCGAGATCCATGATGGCTTCTTATCTAGCCTACGACCTTTGCTTAAGTTATCTGTTACTCGTTTTTGCCCGAAATTGTTGAATCTCTCGTAAATGTTTGCTTCCTGGTAGGGATACCACTTGTATATCCTCTGTGAATCATATAATAAAAATATAGAAAGTACATCATATATATATCTCAAGTACATAATACGTTTGTATAATACATAAATTGAATGCATATTTTGAACCTTAAAGTAATCAAAAAATTTCTCCTTCACATCGGGCAGAATCTCTCCCCAAGTTGTCCAAGGCTCTAAATATTCTGCATGTAGTGACTTCCGAATATCCCTTGTCGCGTTATATGGATCCCATCTACATATTATAAATTAAACCGTTGTGTTATATGGTATGAAACTTAACTTAAAAAAATGTGTTCTGAATACTTCTACTTACCCCCCACCTTGAACTTTCAGATGCTTGCGTGAATCCGTGGCCCACGTTGCAAATTCTTCTTTAGACGAGAATCTATATGTCATCTAATCCGGAATGCCATCAGCTCGATTTTCTGCAGCTCTCGATGACTCAACCATTGGGGGACATTGTGTGTCACCATGTGTAGGCATATCATCCCTCTCAACATGTAGATCATCAAAACCTTGTCGCAATCCGGAGGAGGTAGTAGTTTGGGTATTCGTTGCCTGAGGGTGATGTGGAAGGTTTGAAGTCATATGCCTAGCTACTTGGGCAGCGCGAACTTCGGATGAGTATCAAAGTTCACGAGGTATTACCTGCTGTAGAAGTGGAGTGTCTGCCACCCGCTGCTCCATACCAATGGAGGCTGAGCTCGAGTTATGCACTAGTAAACAATGTGTACCTATAGATTTACGAACACTTGGAGGCTGACCAGCTATTTGTCCTCGACCAAGTGATGGTTCACATGTTCCTGTACACCATGCAAAGTTGTCAACTATGATACAAAACAAGGAACTCAAGTATTAATTTTAAATGAGTAAAATAATGATAGTTAATTTACATTACTCACATGTCGATGTGTTTAGCGCTTGTCCACGATCTCTGCGCCTACCTAATGGGTTTGACAATTTAATTTTTTTAGGAAATTTGGGGTCTTTATCGTTACCACCTCCCATATGAAATTAAACACAATTATCATTAGTTCACTGATTATATTTCTTAGGTTCATAGTTTACAAACACATTAATGTTTATTATAAATCTACTGTGACATTACATGCGATGAAACAAAAAATACAATAAGTTCATAAAACAAGTAATGTCTTTACCAAAGACTAATATTCAATCATCTTTTTCACTATTTTCATCATCTTCATCACCATTATCATCATCATTGTCATCTTCAGTATCATCTTCATATTCCTCTTCAGTTTCGGTAACATCTTCATATTCTTCTTCATCCTCTGTCTCATCTTCATATTCTTCAAGTTCTTCGTCCTCATTTTCATCGATTATAGGCTGCCTATAATTGTCATTAGTATCATCTTCCAATATTTCGTTGTTCTCGCCTGAGTCACGACAGATTGTTGCCAAATTTTCATCATTTCGTTCTTCTACATGCACATTCATCTCATCGGACTGAAAACTTGTTCTTTGCTCCACTTCTTTTTCCTTTTCAAACATGACATAGATATTTCTAGGGCGTACTTTAACTACTGCCTGCCAATTTTTTCGATTTCCTTTAGCCCCTGGATATCTACAATAATACACTTGCTGAGCTTAAGCGGCCAACATAAATAGTTCATATTTGGGATACTTTCTCTTCACATTCACTTCAACCAAACCAGACTTACGATAGCATTTCACACCTCTATCATTCTTGGTATCGTACCTTTTATTCTTAGTGGCCACATGTTCTTCAAAATAATAGGAACAAAAAGTTGACGTTTCCAGTATGTGGTAGGCTTCACAAATAGATCCTTTCACATGTTCCTTATTCTTTACTTTCCTCTTCAAGCCCTGCAAAAATCTCTCAAAGGGATACATCCACCGATATTGTACAAGTCCACAACAAATCGCTTCGTGTACCAAATGAACATGCAAGTGCTCCATTGAATCAAAGAATACAAGAGGTAGCAACTTTTCCAAGTTATAAATAGTCACGACAATGTCTTCTTGCATCCTATCCAAATCTAACCTTTGCAAGCTTGTTCAACATATGTTTGTAAAGAACAAACTAAGTTGTGCAAAAGCCTCCCAAACTTGTTTAGGCATCAGCTCGTGTAATGCAATCACAAGCAATCTTTCCATGAATACATGACAGTCGTGGCTTTTCACGTGTGACATCTTTAGTTGTTACATGTTTATACATCTTGCTAAATTTGATGCATAGCCATTGGGAAATTTTAATTCTCCAGCCCATTCTAGAAGTAGTTTTCTCTTTACCACGGGGAGAGTATAAACACCAATCACATTCGCGTACTCTCCACATAATTTCGGGACGGTCACAATACAGTACCATGTATTTTCTTGCTTTTACATTGTCTTTTGTCTTTCCTTTCACAGCCACAACAGTGTTGAAAACATTGTCGAATACATTTTTTTCTATATGCATGACATCCAAATTGTGGCATACAAGATGAGTCTTCCAGTAAGGTAAGTCCCAAAAAATATTTCTCTTTGTCCAGTTGTGCCACTCCCCAAACCCATGCAACTTCATTTTTTACTTGTCATTCGTCATTTGTTGTATCTTTGGCAAATTCATAACACTTTGCCATATTTGATCACCATCTAATATGGACAGAGGCCCACAAGTCTCTTTTTTTCCCCATATGAAATTCTTCGTGTCTCGTCGCATAGAACTATTTACTGGTAAAAATTTACAATGACAATCAAAGAATGAATTCTTCTTTCCTTCTTGCAACCGAAAAGCATTAGAGTTATTCATGCAATATGGACACGACAGTCTTCCATGAGTGCTCCAGCCAGACAACATACCATAAGTTGGGAAGTCATTTATTGTCCACATCAAGGCTGTCCTCATTTGGAAATTTGTCTTTGTTGAAACATCATAGCACGGTGTTCTCACCAACCATAATTCTTGTAATTCATCAATGAAAGGCTCCAAATACACATCTATTTTCTTACAGGGATTTTTTGGATCGGGTATGAACAATGTGAAGAACATGACAGGATCCTTCATACACATCCATAGTAGCAGATTGTAGGGTGTTAATATCACTGGCCAACATGAATAAGGTTGAGCATTGGAACTGTAAGGTGTAAACCCATCTGAACAAAGCCCAAGTCGAACATTTCTAGCTTCATCAGCAAAATGTGGATGTACAACATCAAAGTGTTTCTATGCTTCAGCATCAGAAGGGTGACCAATATGGCCATCCTCTGTTTGGTGTTTCTTGTGCCACTGCATGTGTTCAGCCGTAGCCTTGGACATGTACACTCTTTTTAACCTCGGTGTTAATGGGAAATATCTTAATTGTTGTTAAGGTATAAGCTTACTCCCTTTTCTACCCACTGTTGTTGTCTTGAAGCGTCGGTGGCCACAGTGGGGACAACTCTAAAGTGAACTCCTATCTTATAAAATAAAAGGCATCCATTTACACATACATCTATCTTCTGATAACCTAAACCCAATGGCTTAAGCATTTTCTTAAACCTGTATAAGTTCTTAGGTAGGTTATTTTCTACAGGCATCAACTCCATAAATTTTGATACAACCCAATCAAATAGGTCGTTGCTCATATTATGTTCTGATTTCATATTTAGATAACGAGCCACAACAGACAACAGGGTAAGATTCCTACAACCCGCAAATAATGGTTTTTCTGAGGCATTCAACAAATTAAAAAATTCTTGTGCTTCCATGTTTGGTACTTCTTCACTCACGTTCTGATCCCTTACCATATCTACTCTAGCAGCATCAAAGACCATTGTCTGATAGTTATTCCCACAATCTAAGTCGCGTCGCATATTATTACCAATGTGTTGTTCAGTGACCCTTATGTTGTTCGACACATATTCCCCATGAGCATGCCATACATAGTAATTAGGCATAAAACCTTTAGTATAAATATGTTTTATCACAATGTCAGTTGTAAGATATCGCAAGTTTTCGCATTTCAGGCATGGATATCTTATTTTTACACTGTCCATGTAATATTGTTGACTACTTGTGAATGTTATAAATTCATTCACACCTTGAACAAAGCCCTCATTGATATATCCATCAACCCAACGATTATACATCCATTCACGTGATGATGCCATTATGACCGATACATACATCAACAAATAGGAATTTAAAATTAGAAACAAAGAAGTAAGACTTAAATATAAGCCTTGCAAATTTAAGTTTACTATATTCTTGCTTAATCTGAAATTAATTGACATTAGTAAGCTTTACTTACAAAGTGGACCACAAATGCAAGCAACATAATCAACATGAAGAAAACAACATTTTCAATAGTTTGAAAAATCCTATTCAATTGCGCAGACCAACACACCCCTTCATACAGAAAGTTAAACTTTATCTTCACAAATCCCGAATGGCTCAATTCAGAGAATATATTCAACATAAAGTTACACGGAATAACTTTAAATTAATGAAACGGACTTAAAACCACAATATAATAGATTGTACAATAAATACTATATGAATCATAAAACTAACCGGAGCCTATGGAATCTTTATTCGTTTCCACCAATTACTCTAATGCCCCAAAACCTACCTGTAGAAAATCCAAAAAAATGAAATTAGCTATTAGTATTATAATAAAATGAAATTAAAAAAAAATATTGATTTAAGTTACAATATATTGATTTACGTTAACTATTAATTTTAATGTAGAAATTATTTATAAATAATTAAAAAAACAAGATAATTCAATAAATTTAATAAAAAAATTCAGACAAAAAAAAGGTTATAAAATTGAAATAAAACTGAAAAAATTAAAAATTTCAGAAATTAAAAAAAAAATCCAAAAATTATATGTTGAAAATAAAAATTATTTTAACATAACATATTATGAAAAAACAAAAACAATATAATTCAAAAAATTCCCTTAACAATTCGGAAACAAAAAGGTTATAAAAATTGAAATAAAACTGAAAAAAATGTAGGAAATAAAAAAAAATCCAAAAATTACATGTTGAAAATAAAAATAATTTTAACACAATATAATACAAAACAAAAACAAAAACAAATAAAATATATTGCTACATATGTATATATACAATATATATATATATATATATATATATATAAATCTATATATATATTTATATATATATATATATATATATATATACAAATTTATATATGTATGAAAATACATAAAATAAAATTCCCCTTAATGATACTAGTGAGGGGTGGGTTGACGGGTATGGAAGGTAGGAGGTGGGTTGACGGGTTAGGGTGGAGGGTGGGGGGTGAGGGGTAGGTGGGTTCACGGGTAAGGGGTGGGGGGTGGGTTTACCATGTTGACGGTGGGGTATAAGGATAGGGGGTTGGGGTACATAGGTAGAAGGGTAAAAGGGTAGGGTATCGAGTCTGGTGGGTGGAGGGGTAAGGGATGCGGGTAGGGGAGTGGGTGGGTAGCTGCTGCGCAGCGTGAGGGGGCTAGGGTTTTTTTTTTGTTTTTTGAATTTTGAGATCAGATGAGGCATGATTGCCTCATCTGATCTCATTCTAAGCGACGACCAGCGTGAGACTAGGCCGCCGCGCAAAAACCCAATGGGCCTCGCCCATTGGATTATTTATAGGAGACGAACCAGCAGGTCCGTCTCCTATTTAATAATTTTTTTAAATTATTTCTACAGTTTTTTTTTCGTACTTAATTTGTTTTACATTTTTTTCATCATGAATATTATATAAATTTAATATTACTTTATTTTTTTCACTTTTTTTTATTATCTTCACTTTTTTTTTACATATTAATTTGTTTAACTAAAGAATAACATAATTAGTATAATAATTACATATTATATTGTGTTTTTAATTATGTTTTGTTTATTAACTTTAAACTAATTTAATTAATATGTTGTTTCATATTTTCATCAAAACAATTATATTAATTAGCTAGTAGTTTTGTTTTCCCCACTTTTTCTTTTTTATTTATTATATTTTATTTTAACTTAAATCTTTATAAAAAAATAATGTAAATAAAGTTAATTCATAAATAATTCTGTGAAGTTGTTTATGAACCAAAAATTTACTACTATATGTAGTAATTTTGGATAAATACACAAATCTAAATAATTAATTTAGATTTTACATGAGAATATTATATTAATTACATTTTTTTTAAATTATCTACAATTTTTGTTGTTCGCGTGCACACCACGTGGCAGAAAATCGTCTGAACTGATAGGGCCCCGATTTCGAAACGAGATGGATACATGAGCTTTTAAATCTCGAAACTAGTGTGCATGCATGCCCATTTACCACATGGCATAATATAATGAAATGCGATGGCCCCGTTTTGGAATAGACATAGCGAGACACTTGTTTTACATGCATTGTGTTTGCGTGTACGCCACGTGGCAGAAAGTCGTCTGAACTGATAGGGCCCCGATTTCGAAACGAGATGGACACATCAGCTTTTAAACCTCAAAACTAGCATGCACGCATGTCCCCAATTATTTGACCCATCCAAGACCAATTGTGGACAGTCACGTGTCCGCGAACCATTAGTTGATATATTTGCATTCATTGACCTTAAGCCTATAAATAGCACTTGACAATGCATTTTCTCATAGCATCTAAAATTTGTAATTTTACTTTTTATCTAAAAAGTTTGAAGAATGAGTAAGGATCAACCACATCTGAAAGATTCTGTTCGAGTGACTATTAAAGAAGAGGTGGATACAATGGAGGAGTATCCAAATTACTCCAAGTTTGTTAAACCCGCCCTTGATCTAAATGCTCCGCCAAAATACAATGGATACATTTCAAATGCTCAAGTACACCAGCTCGTTCAAGACGAAATGATGCGAATCTAGCGCCCAAACTTTTTTCCCTAATATCTCTATCTTTTTAGCCTCGTTTAAGGTATCAGCATTAGTAATCTTTAATTATGTTAGGTATTAAGTCGTTGTGTTGCAGTATTAAAAAAGGATGATATGTAATCCTTTATTAATTATCAATGTAAAATTATGTTTATGTTTGTAATGCATTAACTATGATAATAAAATGCTTTAATTACAATTATGTTTTGGTGATTACAAAGAAGTAATTGTTTATATTTTGCAGTACGTTAAATATTAATATTGCATATAATTTATTTTTCACATAGACAACAATTTGTCCTATAAATTGTTTAAATGATGTAAACATGTTTTTATTTATAGTAAAAGCCATATTTTGTTTTGTAAGTAATGATGAATAAATTATTGTTATAATCAAAGTCGAAATTTCGAAGCTTTATTCGAGTTATGTACAAGCCAATCCAGGACATTTTAAGAAGGAAAAATATTAGTCAGTAGCTATATGTATAATTATTTAAAACCAATAATTAATATTATTTAATTTAAATTTAATGCTTTTAAAACACTCATAATCTGAAATACCGGCGAGGGAGGTCCTTGTCCCTCACCTCGTCGAATCAGCGAGGGCAAGAGGTGGCCATCGCCGAATCGGTGAGGGCAAAAGGGAGCCCTCACCAAATCGGCGAGGGCAAGAGGGAGCCGTCGCCGAATCGGCAAGGGCAAGAGAGAGCCGTCACCGATTCGGAGAGGGCAAAAGTCGTCCCTTGCTAATTCGGTAAGGGCAAGAGCCTGCCCTCACCGATTTGGCGAGGACAAGGCCTCTTTCACCGAGCCCTCGCCGAAAAGCGAGGGCACGGCGACGGCCCGTCGCCGAGACCGATTTTTCTTATAGTGAGTATCTAGTAAATATAGGTTGTCATAAATGTTAAGAGCACCAGTTCCAACAACATTTGAATTTATAGATAAAGTAAATTGATTGTTTCCAAATGAATAATAATAACCAGATTTGCCCAATAAAAAATCTGAAACCAAATTCCGTCTAAAAGACGGTACAACAAAAGTATTTATCAAATCTAAATAAAAACCAGTTCCTAACAATAACCTAAAATGCCCTATTGTCTCTATTTCCACCAACTTGCCATCGCCCACAAAGATATGTCTTTCAGCATCACTTGGCTTTCGGTAGCTCAGGCAACCCTGCATAGAAACACTGATGTGAGTAGTTGCACCAGAATCTAACCACCACGTGTTTCTAGGTATTGAAGCTAAATTTATCTTAGAACATACCAAATTAAGAAAAAGTACCTTTCTTTGCACGCCACGCGTGATACTTGGTACAATCTTTCTTCACATGTCCAGGCTTGCCACAAAAGAAACATCCCTCATTGTCTTTCTGTTGTTTCTTTGGTTCTGGACCCTTAGCAGCTTCATTATTTTTCCTCTTTTTGCCCTTGTCCTTAAAGGTGCTAGCCAAATGAGCACTTTCTGTCTTATCTTGCTTCAATCTCTCTTCTTCTTGCACACAATAAGAAATGAGCTCATTGAGAGTCCATTTATCTTTCTGGCAGTTGTAACTGACCTTAAACTGGCTGAACTGTGCAGGAAGAGAGATTAATATCAAATGCACGAGTAAGTTATCAGACAGCTCGAGCTTAAGTCCCTTAAGTTTTGAAGCAATATGAGATATTTTCGTAATGTACTCCCTGATATTTCCTTTGCTTTTATACTTCATGGAAATCAAGCTTTGCAAAAGTGTGCTTGTTTCCGCCTTATCATTTTTAACAAAACGCTTCTCAATTTCGGCTAGGAAATCTTTGGCACTGGTTATCCCTTCGGACACCGCACCCCTAAATGCCTCTGGAATGCTGCGCTTGATAATCATAAGACTCATGTGATTAAGTGATCCCACTTCTCAAAGTTCCTCATATCATCAGAAGAACTTGCATCCGTAAGAGAAATGGGTTTCTCAATATGAAGCGCAAGGTCTAGATCCATGCAGCCGAGAACAATGAGTATGTTCTCCTTCCAATCCTTAAAGTTTTTCCCATTAAGAATGGGGATCGAGTTGATATTAGCAGATATTGTAGAAACACTAGTTGTATAAAGAACAAAACAACCAACCAAATATGGTCACATTAATAACAAAGCAAAATAATCAACAAATTCAAATAATGGTAAACCCTATCTCAAGATACCTAGCACAACATTAATATCAAGTCTTTGGATAATAATATTAACTGTAAGTGGTACTCTTGTTGTAGTGATCAAACTTTGATAATAAATCATGTCAAATAATAAATCTATCTTTGGGTCTATTTATTATTCACATGTAAAACCTTATAATTATCACATGTTTACCACCACAGGTATGTGTGCAATTCGGCCACATATTAACTTTCCTTTGGACTGGCTAATACCCACATGAATATACACACACATAAATATCCAACATCCTTCATGAATAATCTACATAAGAGAGGTCACTTTGGTGACATCTTGTTTCAATTAGCCCACTTAGAATGTTAGACAACTTCAATTTATTATTTAAAATATATACCATAATTATTTGAATTTGTGAGCAGTCCAAATGAATATTCAATTTGCATTGAATCCATATGTACACCAAATATATATTTATGACAGAAAATTCTCAATTTCAGATATAAAATAGAAAGGAATTATGAAGAAAATAAATTAAATGTTTTGTCTTCATAAGCTTATATGTAGCAATAAATATATATTCATGTTCTTTTAGGACATAAGGGATATCCCCAGCCTAGCGACAAAAAAGCCAATCATGCATTTAAGAGGTCACAAGTTCAAAACTTGCAGTAGCGAATTTTACACAGCATAATTTCTCTTTTGAACTATGAGTAGATGAAATCAGATTTGTTATATAGATTATAGGTGTGCTTCAAAACCAATAACAAGACTTGTCTTAGTTGGCAGCGTAGTCCTAAAATGTATGTGAAGTTTTCACAAAAGGAATTCATTGTCAAACATGAGCATCAAAGTGACGTGAGCATACAGAGAAGGAATTCATTGCCAAAAGTTTTGAACCTCAACCGCATCCAATTTTTTTTTTTTTTTTTTTGAATCCAAAACAGATGCACACATATGTCTAACTGATGAACACCAAATATTCAATAAATCTCAAAATAGAAGATCAAAACCCTAAAGTTTTAGAAGTTTTTCAAAACTAAAAAATAATATTTCTCATGAATCGATTATGGGTGGCTCTGATATCACTTGTTAGGATTTGCAAAACCTTATTCTTTAAAAGTTCTTTAACAAATCCTAAAATAATATGTTACTACCCACTTCAATTCAAGAGAATAAGAAGATACATAAAGCAAAAGCATACCTGAATCCATTGTCAGAGGTAGATTAACAGGTTGAGATCTTCCAAATTAGTACGAACTTTGCCAAAGGTGTTATCTTATTCTCTATCGATGGGAATGCAGAGAAAAACAACGTACATACAATTTGGGGACCATAACCCTAATATAACTTATAAGTTTTAGATATTTCTAGTTTGGCCCCTCACTAAATTAGAAATATCATTATGGTATTTACACATTGATTTCATGACAATTATACCCACAAGCCTAAACTTAATTCTTAATTAGATCACTTTAATTAGACTTAATTAATAAATAGCACAACACATTTAAATATTTACATGTGTGGCTCCACGTGTTAAAATTTTCCAACACATCTACCATCTTAAACATAAAGATATCTCCTCATGATGATGTCTTCCAACTTCATCCATAAAAGAGGGCTTTACAACTCATTCCTCGATTTTCTAATTTGAAGATTCTCTCAACAAAGTGATGAAATATCCACCTAACAATGTTTCATAACAAAAATGACTTAAATATCACATAAAAGCTAAGATGGGCTTAGAGGAAAGTATTCATGCAGATCAGTACAACAATTTGATCCTTAAATATGCAAATTCTAGGGTTTGTGAAGCTAAAAATTTAAAAATTGTACTTGAATGGTGAAACCGAGATGCGAATTTGAAGCTTGAGCCCTAACTTTGATGAAACAGAGAGAAGAAAAAAAAAAGGTTTTGAGCTTAGAGAGCTTCCATTAGGTCTATGCTTTTTATTATTATTATTATCAATTAAAGCATCAGTATCTGGGAAATGAAATTATATTTGATATTAGAATTGGTGGGAGTGAGAAGCAACGTTTTAGTTTAAGAAAATAACTATTGTAATTAATTTTTAATTTGATAAACTGTTCTAAAAATTGAAAATTATTAATAAAGCATTGTAAAAATTAAAAATTATAATTATTGTTTAACAAAAAGAGATACAGATTTCAATGTTGCAACACTTTCTAACAGTTTCTAAAAGTCTTACTTTTAGGTGACGGTTAAAAAACTGTTGCAAAATTATATATATATATATATATCTAAAATGTGGTAGTGGTAGTTAAAACTTGATTAGGATTCAACTAGATTAATTCTAATCAGTTTTAAATTAGTTTTGTGTAGATAGTCTTTTCTTAGTGGCTAATCGTTTTCTATCCTGGTTGGTATTGGATTTTTGTGAATCCTATAAATAGGGGTCATTACTTTCAATTGTAGGTATGTGAAATAGAAGAGTAATAAAAATTTAATTTAGCCTATTCCATATTCCAAAAGCTTCTTCACAAAGCTCTTCTTAATTTTCTTGCGTAAACATGTCTGGTACGAAGTCTAACGTACAAATTGGAGCAACTGATTGTGGTGATAACGTTTCAGCTTCAGTCAATCACATTGCTGCGCCTATCTTTCAATGTGATGATTTGATCAAAGTTGATAAAGAGGATAGGCTGTACCAATTAATCAAGTCACAGTTCATATCGAGTTTGAATTCTCTAGGAGTGTCTACTCATGTTGAGGCCATTCATCGGAATGAATTTGCAGGCTTGATGAAACAAGCAAAGTGGCAATCTTTCTTTAGCTTTGCGCGAACCATGGCGAGAATCTGTGGGGGTAATGCAAACGTGAATTATGCTTGGTATGGTGCTTCCAAGGATGAGATTTGTAAGATCATCGCTCATGGATTCGGCAATCCTATACGCAATGGAATCTATGGCCGTGGCGTCTATCTCTCGCCTAATGATTACCCTCTTGACAGCATTATTGAATCCACAGTAGTTGATGAGAACGGGCTAAGGCATATATTGCTTTGCCGTGTTATTCTGGGAAGCATGGAGCTTGTTCGTCCGGGTTCTGAACAGAGCCATCCCAGTTCTGAAGAGTTTGATTCTGGGGTTGACAATTTATCATCTCCTACAAAGTATATTATCTGGAATACGCACATCAATACTCATATCTTGCCAGAATATGTCATCAGTTTTAGAGCCCCAACTGGCTTGGAAGAAGAGTATAATGATCCCCTACAAGAGAAGACCACTCTTCGCGAATATGTACACAGGATGATACAACTAGGATATATATAAATTTGTTAAACTCTTGGTACAGAGACATGCTTATTTGTACTATAATTATATTTTTGAAATATAGGTTAGTTAAGAATTAAATATTGATTTTTGTCATTGAAAAGATACCCTATGAGACTATGAGATCAACTTTGAGTTTATTATCAGTTTGAAAATTTAATTGGGGCTCGTCTTTGCTACATTTGACTTTATTTTCTTAATTTTAAATTTTAAATTAATGATATATAGACAAATATTGATTTCATTAATTATTTGATAAAATGTATTTATGTGATTACTATTTGTTTTGATGCACCCATTGAGTATGTTTGTCTTCGTATCCTCATCCTAACGAATCTTGCTAACTTCATTATGTACCCTCATGTTCAGACCTATAGATAAATTTTTTAAACTCTCGTACTTGGTTATAATTTGTTCTTTTAAAAAATAAAAAATCAAATGATTCGTATGGATCTCTAATTCTTTTATTTTATCTGTTTTTGTTTATATCATCTACTCATAATGTGAGATTGGTTTTAGCTTTAACTAATTCTAAAAAATATAAGATAAACTTAAAAATACTTTGGCATATGTGCCCTCTTTGATTTCCTTGACTTATCCATGTTCTTCTATTTGTACTATCATGCTAATTATTTGCAATTATTTAAAACTTTGCGGCAATTTCTGATGTTATTAATTCTTATGATATTCTCTCTAAATTTATCTTTTCTTTTCTTATAAGTGAAAGTAAGTTTTGAGGACAAAACTTTTCATTACTTGTTATATTCAACACGCCCCCGCAAGTACATGTGAAATTAGTTTTTGAGTCTTGCATTTGAATAATTTTCATGTTTTCAAATGGGTGGCGGTGAATTTTGAACCCTAGACCTTTTGGTACATATGCTTTGATATCATGTTAAATGACTAACTTATCTAAAAGCTTAAACTCTTATAGACGAATTTATTATATTATTTGTTAAATTCAACATTCCACAACCCTCTAATATTTTGATCCTTGGAAGTTCATGAGAAAATCGGAGAAATCTTGAAGTTCTAAGTTTAATTGTTTAAGAGGTATGTGGTTAGATCATCGCCATTAAAAAATCCCAGATCTCAAATCCATTATATGATTTCAGAAGTCATGAATATTATCTTTATTTTGTGTATCTTGGATTTTGAAATTGAAGTTGACACGTGTTTAAGGATTTTAGAACAAATTTGCAATCTTTAAACTTACTGAATTCTCAACTTGCATTTGAACCTTGAGCTTAGAAAATTACTATAACTTTCAGGAAAGATTTAAGATTTGAATTTTTAGAAGAAAAAAAAAAAAGAACAATAACATGGTCGAACTTAATTTTTTGTATTTGGAATTATTCTACCAGTAGGCTCCAGTTAGTTTAGGTGAAAGTGTGTAAAAGTGACTGAGTGAGTGTTAGAAACAATACGGGATAGATTGGGTGGTTGATCAAAGTAAAAGAAAGAAAAGTAAATAATTTAGAGTTGGGATTTGCAAATACGTGAAGTTATGATAATGATTGAATGGAATTTGTTGTGTAACCTTGCATGCTCGAGGATTAGTCCTTTGGTTTGCGACAGTGATGCCCTTGAAGTCCGGCTAGGGTGGATTTCGTAGACGTGACAATATCTATATATATAAGGATCACTCCTCGCGAATATGTACAGAGGAGTGATCCTTATATGAGAAATGTAATTATATAAGGATATTAATTTCTGTAACACGCGCAAACTTTTTGAACCATATTAACTTCTTTTTCCGTATATAGCTTACTCTCATATACAAACATCTTCAAAGATTTTTCTTCGTTCTTTCATATGTTCAAAGCTTCATTCTAAAATTTGAAAAGATTTCTTATCTGATTCTTTTGATATGAGCTCTTGTTCACGGCTACCTGGAAAAAAACTCATAATCAACTCACGTCCAATCAAAGCTTGATCTCATTCATTTCTCTTGACCGAAGAAAATTTCCTTTCAGAAATCATCGAAATCTTGAGTTTTTGCTTCTTCCTTAGGAATTCAACTTTTTTACTGTGTTGGTTTTCTTGATTGCAGATCAAGTCATTAGCTTATGTTAGTAGTTAAACGTGATTAGGATTCAACTAGATTAACTCTAGTTAGCTTTAAAATTATTTTTTGGTAGTCTTTTCCTAGTGGGTATAGGTTTCCTATCCTAATTGGTATTAAAATTTTGTAAACCCTATAAATAGGAGTCAGTTCTTTCAATTTTACGTATCCCAAATAAAAGAGTAATAAAAATTTAGTTAGTGTTTCTACATTTTTCCTTTATTTTCTCCCTACGTTAAAATATAAAATAGCGTATACCATATACTAATAGCTTCTTCACAAGGCTCTTCTTAATTTTCTTGCGTAAACATGTACGGTACGAAGTCTAACGTGCAAATTGGAGCAACCGATGGTGGTGATAACGTTTCAGCTTCAGTCAATCACATTGCGGCGCCTACTTGTGAGGATCATTCCAATGGTTCAGGAGCGAATCGTAGCGACCCACATCAAGTTCAAGATGATGCAGTTTCTGCCTTTCAATGTGACGATTTGATCAAAGTTGATAAAGAGGATAGGCTGTACGGATCAATCAAGTCACAGCTCATATCCCGTTTGAATTCTCAAGGATTTGATACTCAAGTTGAGGCCATTCATAGGAATGAATTTTCAGGCTTGATGAAAAAGGCAAAGTGGCAATCTTTCTTTAGCTTTGCGCGTGCCATGGCGAGAATCTGTGGGGGTAATGCAAACGTGAATTATGCTTGGTATGGTGCTTCCAAGGATGAGATTTGTAAGATGATCGCTCATGGATTTGGCGATTCAACAAGCAATGGAATCTATGGCCGTGGCGTCTATCTCATACCTAATGATTACCCTGTTGACAGCATACTATCCTCGATAGTTGATGAGAACGGGCTAAGGCATCTACTGCTTTGCCGTGTTATTCTGGGAAGCATGGAGCTTGTTCGTCCGGGTTCTGAACAGAGTCGTCCGAGTTCTGAACAGTTTGATTCTGGGGTTGACAATTTATCATCTCCCACAAAGTATATTATCTGGAGTACTCACACAAATACTCATATCTTGCCAGAATATGTCATCAGTTTCAGAGCCCCAACTGACTTGCAAGAAGCGTATAATGATCTCCGACAAAATAAGATCACTCCTCGCGAATATGTACAGAGGCTGAAACAAATAGCAGGGGAAGATTACTGACTGCAACCATTGAACAAGCACTTTTGAGCGATGTTTTCATTGGTAGAATTAGTATGTAGTTACAACTAATCTTCACCCTTTGAGGGGAAAATATAAATATTGTGTTAGTCCACATAGCTTATTATGGAAATACGAAATTAAAGTAAATTTTTCAACAATCTGGGATGTGTTAAACTGAAATGTGAGAATTGTTGTAAGAGCCGTGGATTCGCGAACTCTTCAAAATGCCTGAAAACAGATTGAGTGTTTAAAGAGTAAACTGGTTTATCTTCAAAGTCAGCCATGGAATGAACACAAATTATTTTAGGGGTTATTAAATAATTTCGTAATCCTGTTTTGACCATAGAATTATTTTTGCCATTAAAAAGACCATTAATTTATTTGCAATGGTTTCATTTAAGTCATTCAGTTACATTCCATTATGGAAACTTAACGGTGAGGGGTTAAAATATAATGGCTAAATAGTGTATTACCTCCTGTGTTTTACTAAAAATGTACAATATCCCTCTATATTTTAAAAATTAGCTGATTACCCCCCTGTGTTTTGCTAAAAGTACACAATACGCCCTTGCATTTTAAAATTTAGCTGATTACCCCCCTGTATTTTACTAAAAGTAGTTGATTACCCCCTTGTGTTTTATAAAAATAGTTGATTGCCCCTTATATTTCCTAACAAAAACGGTAATTTTTAAAAAGCACAGGGAAATAATTAGCTACTTTTATAAAACACAAAGGGGTAATCAGTTAATTTTTAAAACACAGGGGGGTATTGTGCACTTTTAGCAAAACATAAGGGAGTAATCAGCTAATTTTTAAAACACAGGGAAGTATTATGCATTTTTAACAAAACACAAGGGGGTAATATGCTATTTACCCAAATATAAAAACTAAAATAATGGTAGCCAAATAAAATTTATTTTTATATTTCTCGTTATTGTTTTAAATCTTAAATTCACTTCTTCATTTCTCTATTTTCTATTTTCTTTTTTTATTTTGTTCAACTTTCTCTCCTCCTTACCACTTATCTTCTTTCTTCCCCCTAACACCACCATTCACCACCATGCCGCACCACTCTTAGCAACTATCCACCACCACCATTGTAACACCACGAACTCTCACGAGATTGGAGGCCTCGATTCTATTCTCGAGGTCACGAAAAACGAGAGAAAACAGATAGAGTCTCCCCTGTTTATAAGACTATCTGATACCTGCACACAGGCTATATAACCACAAAACAACTCTTTCACAATTCCCATCATTCGATGCCAACACATACAACAAACTCCTCAAGGTCATCCGAGTCTTGGAACTCAACAAACTCAACAAAGGTACACAAGCAAGCATGCGATCTCATAAGTTATTGAAATACTGGGTTATAAAATCAGTTATCATACCACCCTAATGTTCTTTATTCAATTCATTTAAAGATTAAATCTTCCAATCACTCCCTACCTCATTTCACACACAATCATACAAGCTAATTAGACAATAATGTAAATCTTTAAAGTTATTACATGCTAGTTGGGAGATTTAGATACAATCCTCTACAGAGCAACATAAATACATACTAAACTTCTCCGAACACAAAACATATTACAAGACAACTCTACATTTGTTTTACAAATAACACATAGTACAGCTAGCTAAACAACTTCATTCAAGATGTCTTCTGGCCTTCTCTTTCTCAATCTCCGAACCTAAAATGGTTAGAAAGAGGGTTGAGCATACAACACTCATATGCCCAGTGAGGAAGGAAACATATAATTAGGGAGTTTACATTTTCTTGCAATGCATATAAAGCATAAAACCATTTAACAAGATAAAGTACTCATTCGAGGGAATAAAACCAATTAACTTATTAGAGAACTATAACTAATAACAAGCAATAAAGAATAAGCAAGGAAATACAAAAGCCACATAAACACAATTAACAAGGCGATACCAATGTACAATTAATAATTAAGCGTCACTTAACAAGGGAAAGAGAATAACCACATCAAGAAGTATACGATATAACTACAAGATCCCAATCCAAGGTAACTTTTCAAAGAACAAGGGCCCAAGCAAGAGTTACACGATGGATGACTAGAAGACGAGTAAGACAATTAAGACAATTAATTCAAGTGTCACTTAGTCAAGCTTGACTCAATCAGGAGATAAACTCCGGTACAATTTGGCGATAGCCTCTGACACATTCAGGAATTATTCCGACACTCACATATTCGGGAGGCATACCCCGGTACATTCAGGTGATTTGCACCGTACGCCGATTAATCACATAATCGAGGTAACATTCAACTCGAAGGGCATCACAATTTAGCATACAATCAAGTAACATAGTGTACAAGCCATAAATCACATCATACAAGAACTACTTAACAAACATTAGAACTACACAATTGAGATATAAACATTGACCACAAGTGCACAAAGGGGTCATTATCATGCTTTTCACGAAAACATACCAAAAGCTCAAATAATCCTTAAAGTTACAAGTAAACACATAATAACCAATTACAAGCCTATACAAGCTCTATAACACACAATTCCCACATTTTCCCCTTTGTTATCCCAAGCCATTTAACTCTATAACGAAGACCAAGGTTCCCGATTCTTGAACTACCTATTCTAATCTTCTAACTATACATTCTGGCACACTTAGGGCACACGAAACCACCCGATAGCCCCCATTAGCCACAAAAGCCTCGTTTTTCCCTTTATGCTTTATAACTACAAGTACTCTATTTGATGTCCATTTAAGCGGCATAATGGCATATTTAGTACTTCTATACCCTAAGTACACTAAATATAATACTTAAATCAACCTAGATTTACATTACACCCAAAACCCCTTCGTAAACTAAACTAATTAGGCATTTTACTCAAGTTTCGGGCAATCTAAATTCATACAACTATAATCTTATGTTCATTAGCATTTCTAGCACCTAAAGGAAGCATGAAATCAATCTAATTAGCAATTTATAGCAAAACCCTATAATTTTACTATTCATCATCTTCCTCATTGCATCTTATTTCAAAACTCATGCAAGCAAGCCATCCAACTACACATATTAAGTCTTTAGCACATAATAAGCATACTTTGTGAAAGCATTTAGCAAGATATGGACATATAGGCACAAAGCTAAGAATTAAAGTTTAGGCAAAACTTGAAAATAACTCATGAAATGCAAAACCTTCACCAAATGAAGATGAAGAAGCTTTGTTGATGATCTAGGAAGGTTGAAACACTACCTCAACCAAGCTCAAAAATAAATTCTTGAAAATTGAAGAAAAAAATTTATTTTTCCTTTCTTTTTTCACCTTGGCCGTCCACCTCATTTCTCTTTCCTCTTATTTTCTTTGTTTGCTTTATAGTTAGTTTATGGGTATTTGGGTTAGGTTGTGGGTTTGAGTTATGGGTTGGATCAAGTTTGGGTCAAAAAATGCAATTAAAAGCTTAAAAATGCTACTTTGTTGTTACTATTCATACGATAGAAAATATAATTTCTATTTCACTATTCCCAAGATGCTATGCACGAAATAAAATTTTTCTCATGCCTCACATAAGTCACGTAAGTTGGAAAAAATACAAAGTCAAAAAAATTAGACAATCGAAATCACAAGTGAATAGTAACTTTTGAAAATAGGCTTTTAAAATAGGTAAATGTATAATTAAATGCAATCTCCTTTAATAACTTTTATAAAAATAATATAAATGCACATTTACTATTTACTAAATTAAATAAACTCATAATTTAAATTCAAAAGTTAATTTAAACACGTAATTACACGTAAGAGACAACTAAACACTTAGTTGTACATTTCTAGTAAGTAGACATTTAAGCAAGTAAAGGCATAGAATTGCACCACTAAATGTATAAAATGCATGCAATGTGTAGTGTATGCATGTCCTAAGTCTCGGACGTCACATCCTTCCCCCTTAAACAAATTGCATCATCGCAATTTCTTAAGCTCAAAAGAATCCTTAACAGCTGTAGCAACTTGGGCTGGAACTGTTGTTGGAGAAGTATACTGCACAGAATACCAACAAGAATACACACGATAACGCTACTGAGAACTCCGCAAGAATACCAAAACAACCCCACGAAAGAAATCCCAAGCGAGGTAGCCAAATAAAGGCTCCCACAAAATACCAGTTAGAAAATACCAAGAATTTACCAAGAGGAAGCCCACAAGAATACCCGAAAGATATTGCATAAGAATTCCAAAAAATGCTCACAAGAACTCATGCGCGGCTAACATACCCTCGTAGGTCACAAGTCATATACATGAGTAATTCTAAATATCTCAATGCCAGATAACCAAGCATAACACATATGTACATTAGTTATATTGATATAAAATAATTCATTCTTTCTCTTACCCATTCCGTGAAACGGTATGACAAGGTAAACTCTAATTTGAGCTAATTATTGCGGAGGAGCATTATTTGTAGGTCCGCCCTAAGTCCCTCTGCTAGAAATCTACTATCGAATGCTCAACCATTTCGGACAGTCTTTTACTCTATGTCGCTTACTACCACAACCGGTACACTTTCCAAATTTCTTCTAATAGTCATTCTTAAAATGCCCTTACGCTTGCAGAAAGTACAATGGCGAACTCGATCAGTAGTGCATTTTCCAATAGAGTCCAAGGCTAAAGAAGCAACAACAAGTCCACTCGATTGGGGTTCCATAACAAGCTGCCTAGCCTGCTCTTGAGTCTAAATCGGTCCTTGCTGAGATTCCATAATAATTGAGGGATCATTCAACTAAGTAGGAAAGTACTCCAACTGTGCCACAGGTTGATAGGATTGCTTCAATTCAACTACTTGAATCAGGGATCAATAATGGCTTTGTTGTCCTTGAGACGGAAGGGATTGTTGCTGATTTGGACTATGAGATAAGTTCGGTCTCCTGTTAGGTTGACTATTCTCGGCTATTAAATCTGTCTTGCACTTCTCAAATCTCAATGCCGCTTTAACAACAGCAGAGTAAGTAGAAAAATCCTGAGAAGACAAGTTGAGTTGTATATCTGCCTCCAATCCCCGGATAAATCTCTGAATCCTCTAGCTCTCAGGCTACACTAAAGCGGGTACGTATCGGGAAAGTCTAGTAAATGCAGTCTCATACTGATCAATGATCATATTTCCCTTTTTCAATGATATAAACTCTTGCTCCCACCTTTCACGTGCTACCTCAGAAATGTACTTATCTCGGAACTCCCTAACAAAGTTGACCCACAAGTGTGGCGTATCCTCCTCCTTCCATCTGAGCTTCACAGTCCTCCACCATTGCTCGACATCTCCTTCAAGCAAGAACACAGCAAATGAGACTTTTCTCTCATCAGAATATTCTAAGGCATTGAAGATCTTCTCAACTCGATTTAACCATCGTTCAACCTGTACATCATCTGGCTCCCCAAGGAATACAGTTGCCCCATACGCAAGAAACTTCTCAAGTTGATTACTATTACTATCATTAGTACCTGCCCGTCTCTGTTCCACGAGTAGTTAGGTAATTCTGTCCAAAGTGGTTGTCAACCATTCATTAGTAGCTTGCTAACCTGGATCTACTACCCTTGTATTTTGACCTGAAGTATGACTTCTACTTCTACTTCCCACCATATGATAACTAGAATGCAATATGTTTTGACAAGTATGCGAAATATGACACAAACATAGGTGCATCACATAATGAAATGATCATATAAGCATGTAATAACAATTAAAGCCACATAAGTATTAAACTTCACATAGAATAAGTTGATCAAGTATGCACATTAATCATATCAAGTATGCACATTAATCACGCATTACGCAGTTAGGACACCTAGGTGCACATAATTTCTAATCAAACCACACAAATACACATAGTCACAAATTTGCACATCCGACACACTATGCCTATTCCACATAAACAATCCCCTAGAACTACACTGACATTCAAGACACACAAGTCTCACATGCAAGCACACATTTATTCAAACATACTTTTACATGCACTCACTTGAGGTTCCGCTACCTAACAGACTGAGGACCCTGTCCCAATTGAGAGCTAACTAAGCTTTGATACCAATTGTGATGCCCCGATCCCTAACGAGAACGGAGGCCTCGATTTCATTCTTGATGTCACGAAAAATAAGAGAAAACGGATAGAGTCTTCCCTGTTTATAGGACTATCTGATACCTGCACACAGACTATATAACAAGAAAACAACTCCTTCACAATTCCTGTCCTCCGATATTAACACATATAACAAGCTCATCAAGACCATCCGAGCCTTGTAACTCAACAAACTCAAAAAAGGTACACAAGCAAGCATACGATCTCATAAGTTATTGAAATACTGGTTTATAAAATCAGTTATCATACTACTCTAATGTTCTTTATTCAATTCATTTAAAGATTAAATCTTCCAATCACTCCCTACCTCATTTCACACACAAGCATGCAAACTAATTAGACAATAAAGTAAATCTTTAAAGTTATTACATGCCAGTTGGGAAATTTAGATACAATCCTCTACAGAGCAACATAAATACATACTAAACTTCTCCGAACACAAAACATATTACAAGACAACTCTACATTTGCTTTACAAATAACACATAGTACAACTAGCTAAACAACTTCATTCAAGATGTCTTCTGGTCTTCTTTTTCTCAATCTCTGAACCTGAAATGGTTAGAAAGAAGGTTGAGCATACAACACTCATATGCCTAGTGAGGAAGGGAACATATAATCGGGGAGTTTTCGAAAAATATTTTTGTGCAATGCATATAAAGCATAAAACTATTTAACAAGAAAAGAACTCATTAGAGGGAATAAAACCAATTAACTTATTAGAGAACTATAACTAATAACAAGCAATAAAGAATAAGCAAGGAAATACAAAAGCCACATAAACACAATTAACAAGGCGAGATCAATGTACAATTAACAATTAAGCATCACCTAACAAGGGAAAGAGAATAACCACATCAAGAAGTATACGATATAACTACAAGATCACAATCCAAGGTAACTCTTCAAAGAACAAAGGCCCAAGCAAGAGTTACACGATGGATGACTAGAAGACGAGTAAGACAATTAAGACAATTAATTCAAGTGTCACTTAGTCAAGCTTGACTCAATCAGGAGATAAACTCTAGTACAATCTAGCGATAGCCTCCGACACATTCAGGAATTATTCTGACACTCGCATATTCGGGAGGCATACCCCGATACATTCAGTTGATTTGTATCGCATGCCGATTAATCATATAATCGAGGTAACATTCAACTAGAAGGTCATCACAATTTAGCATACAATCAAGTAACATAGTGTACAAGCCATAAATCACATCATACAGCAACTACTTAACAAGCATTCGAACTACACAATTGAGATATAAGCATTAACCACAAGTGCACAAAGGGATCATTATCATGCGTTTCACGAAAACATACCAAAAGCTCACATAATCCTTAAAGTTGCAAATAAACACATAATAACCAATTACAAGCCCATACAAGCTCTACAACACACAATTCCCACATTTTCCCATTTGTTATCCTAAGCTATTTAACTCTATAATGAAGACTAAGGTTCCCGATTCTCGAACGAGCTATTCTATGCTTCTAACTATATATTATGGTATGCTTAGTGCACACGAAACCACCTGATAGCGCACATTAGCTACAAAAGCCCCGTTTTTCCCCTTATGCATTATAACTACAAGTACTCTATTCGATATCCATTTAAGCGCCATAATCACATATTTAGTTCTTCCATACCCTAAGCACACTAAATATAACACTTAAATGAACCTCGATTTATATTACACCCAAAACCCCTTCGTAAACTAAACTAATTAGACATTTTTACTCAAGTTTCGGGCAATTTAAGTTCATACAACTATAATTATACGTTAATTAGCATATCTAGCACCTAAATGAAGCATGAAATCAATCTAAATAGCAATTTATAGCAAAACCCTAGAATTTTGCTATTCATCATCTTTCTTATTGCATCTTGTTTCAAAACTCATGCAAACAAGCCATCCAACTGCACATATTAAGTATCTAGCACATAATAGGCATAATTCTTAGCTTTGTGCCTATATGAAAGCATTTAGCAAGATATGGACATATAGGCACAAAGCTAAGAATTAAAGTTTAGGCAAAACTTAAAAATAACTCATGAAATGCAAAACCCCCACCAAATGAAGATGAATAAGCTTTGTTGATAATCTAGGAAGGTTGAAACACTTCCCCAAGCAAGCTCAAAAATCAATTCTTGAAGATTGCACAATGATAGAATCCTAATGTTGTGTTTCATAGATATTTCCTTGATTTCATGTTGTGAAGTGATGTTACAACATACAACTTAAATAGAGGAAGATTTAACTAAAGTATAAATAAACAATAAATGTTGGCAGATCCTATCAAAACTATGAAGAATAATTTTAACAAGTAATAAATGACACACTGCTCAAGACTAATATATTCTATCATGCCTCTTTAAGTGAAACCGGATTGCTAACGATGAGCTTGTCTGGAAAAATATTAGAATGACGAACATTCAAGGTTGCATAGCCGATAGAGGTTGGGCACAACTGGTGATTGAGAAAAGAGCGCTAGTGAGATAGTTTGTGCAGTTAAGAGAAGTACTGAGATCAAGAAAAGAGATCAGATGAGAAAGGATTTGTAGTGCTAACATTGTTTGTAATTGGATGCCTTGTGTTGTGCTAGCATGGTATGTAATGGATCATTGGATTGAGAAAAGAGAGAATGACTTATAGGGCCTTCATATGTAGGAGTTGATACCAAGATTTTAGAATTTAAGTGTTAGTGTTTGACCATTTGGTCATGACATGAACATAAAAGAAGTGAAAAGCTTATGAGAGTTTATAAAAAGAAAAGTGAATGTGAAAGGTCGTGAGCACATTGCTTGATTTAGTGAGGTCACAACTAGAATGGAGATAGAAGAGTAATTAAAAAGAGGGACTAATTTGGTGAAAAAGGATCAGAAAGAGTTAATATGGAGAAAGTTAGATTAATACCTATGGAGGAGAGAGAAGCAGTGGGGAATTATAGAGATACGAGATGAGATGTGAAAATAGAGAAGTTTTATTATTGTGCGGGGCCTAGTGGATATATAGGGAAGGTTTAAAATGGACAAAGATAAAGGAATATTCGTGTTAAAGCCGTTGGAGGAAATGAATAAACATGGCATTCAATGTGAAGTTGGTAAATTTGAAAGTAAAGGGAGTGGGACCCTTGAGGAGATATCAGAAATAGACATTTTAGATGGTAAAACTATGGGTTGGGAGATAGTGGAAGAGAGAGAATTAATGGAAAATTATAAGAAAAAATTGAAATAGGTAGTGAAATTAAAATGTGCATTTAGATATATTTGAGTCATTGGAAGAAGTGGTTGGCATGATAAGGGAACAAGATAAGAGAAAATTGGGTAAAAACTGTTAAAGTGGTAAAGAAGAGACTTTAAAAATGAGAGGAGATCAAAAGCTGTGGGGAGCCATGATGATTGAGAAAGTGAGAGAAATTACTTGAAGTGATATTGTGATGCACAACTAAGTGGTTTGGGAGGAAAACGGATGCATATTTGAAGGAAATGAGAAAAAATACAGAGAGAGTGGGATAACTTGTTGTCTCAAGAGTACCGTTAGGTACTTTAACAGAGTTAGAAAAATATTCATGAAATAAGGAGGAGAAAAAAAAAAGGCTCATTAGATATAAGGTGTGAGGGAATGAGTAGATCTATTACTTTATTATCACATGTTAAGTGAGATTAAGAACAGAGAAGACATATAGACTCAGTTTGAAGAAATTTGGTAAGTGGAGTGATTCGGATATGAGAATGAAGAAGAGAAGGGTAGAGGGATCTAGCACTGCAAATCTTTTTTATTTTTTTGATCATGTATGATTTGCATCAAGTTGTGCTGATTTTGGCTCATAAATGTTAGTCATGTTGGAAAATCCATGGTTGCGGCTGTTAGGTCATTGATGGAAATATGAAGTTGAAAAGTAAATGAAGTTGAAAAGTCAATTTTGATCTGCAGAAGAAGATTTAGAAGGTTGAAGGTTTGCAACTATTTGGTGGGGGGGGGGGGGGTTTCTTCTGGTGTTGGACATGGTGCCATTAAAGCAGAGAAGTAGGCAGCGGAGAATAGTAAAGTCATCAGCGAGGAAGCCCCAGTAGAGAAGAAGCCAAAAGTCGGGAAAAAACTCCTAAAAAATAGGGCTGCTACAGCTCCGGCAAAAAAAAAGGACCATGACGCTAGTCTTGTAAACTCTTAATACAATGGTAGAATTGTAATGTTGTGTTTTATTGATATTTCCTTGATTTCATGTTGTGAAATGATGTTACAATATACAACTTAAATAGAGGAAAATTTAACTAAAGTCTAAATAAACAATAAATGTTCGTAGATCCAATCAAATCTATGAAGAAGAATTTCAACAAGTAATAAATGACACACTACTCAAGACTAATATATTCTATCACGCCCCCTCAAGAAAAACCAGATTGTTGACGGTGAGCTTGTCTGAAAAAATATAAAAATGACGAACATTTATGGTTGCATCACTGATAGATGCTGAGCACAACTGGTGATTGAGAAAAGAAAGAAATGAGAAAAAAAAGGCCAGTGAGATAATTTGGCGCTTGAGATAAGTACCGAGTTCAAGGAAAGAGATCAAATGAGAAAGGATTTATAGTGCTAGCATTGTTTGTAATTGGACGCCTTGTGTTGTGCTAGCATGGTATGTAATGGGGCCATTGGATTGAGAAGAGAGAGAATGAGTTGTAGGGCCTTTATATGTGGGAGTTGATACCAAGATTTTGGAATTTAAGTGTTGGTGTTTGATCGTTTGGTCATGACATGAACAGAAGAGAAGTGAAAATCTTATGAGAGTTTATAAAAAGAAAAGTGAATGTGATAGGCCATGAGCACATTGTTTGATTTGGTGAGGTCATGGCTAGAATGAAGAGAGAAGGGTCATTAAAAAGAGGGACTAATTTGGTGAAAGAGGATCAAAAAGGGTTAACATGGAGAAAGTTAGAGAGAAGTAGTGGAGAATTATGGAGAGATGATATGAGATGTGAAAAGCGGGGCCTAGTAGATATATAAGGAAGGTTTGAAATGGACAAAGAGGAAGGAATATTTGTGTTAAAGCCGTTGGAGGAAATAAATAAACATGGCATTCAATGGTGAAGTTGGTAAATTTGAAAATAAAGGGAATGGGGCCCTTGAAGAGAGATTAGAAGTAGGCATTGTAGATGGTAGGACTATGGGTTAGGAGAGAGTGGAAGAGAGAGAATTAGTGGACAATTATAAAAAAGAATTGAAATAGGTAGTGAAATTAAAATATTAAATTTATATAATTATTTTGATGAAAAAATGGGGAAAAACAAACTACTAGCTAATTAATATAATTATTTTGATGAAAATATGAAAAAACATATTAATTAAATTTGTTTAAAGTTTAAAGTTAATAAACAAAATATAATTAAAAGCACAATATAAAATGTAATTATTATACTAATTTTGTTATTCTTTGGTTAAACAAATTAATATGTAAAAAAAAATGAAGATAATAAAAAAAAGTGAAAAAAAACAAAGTAATATTAAATTTATATAATATTCATGATGAAAAAAATGTAAAACAAATTAAGTATGAAAAAAACTATAAATATAATATTAAAAAAAATTGAAAAAATAAATAAATAGGAGACGGACCTGCTGGTCCGTCTCCTATAAATAATCAAATAGGTGAGGCCCATTGGTTGCACCAATGGGCCTTCCCATTGGTTTCTGGGTGGCAGCCCAGTCTCACGCTGGGCCGTCGCCTAGAATGAGATCAGATAAGGCAATCGTGCCTCGTCTGATCTCAAATTTCAAAAAACAAAAAAAAAACCCCACCCCCCACGCTGCGCATCAAGTACCCACCCCCTACCCGCATCCCCTACCCCCCCCCCCCCACCCACCAGACTCACATACCCTACCCCCTTACCCCCTACCTGTGTACCCCACCCCTCCCCAAACACCCCCCAATCCCCCTACCCGTATACGCCACCCCTAACGTGGTAAACCCACCCCTTACCCCTCACCCCCCATCCTAACTCGTCAACACACCCCCTACCT
This sequence comes from Ehretia macrophylla, assembly GCA_037974665.1. NCBI lineage: Eukaryota > Viridiplantae > Streptophyta > Magnoliopsida > Boraginales > Ehretiaceae > Ehretia > Ehretia macrophylla. The sequence goes on along the minus strand of CM075775.1, from coordinate 10,251,353 downwards.
CCCTTACCTGTCAACCCACCCGCCACCCGTGGCATCAAGGGTAATTTTTTTTATTTTTTGTTATGTATTTACATACATATATAAATTTGCATATATATATATATATATATATATATATATATATATATATATATATATATTATATACATATGTAACAATATATTTTATTTGTTTTTGTTTTTGTTTTGTATTATTTAAGATGTGAAAAGTGTTGTGTTAAAATAATTTTTATTTTCAACATATAATTTTCGGATTTTTTTTAATTTCCAAGATTTTTTTCTGTTTTATTTCAATTTTTTATAACCTTTTTTTCCGAATTGTTTAGGGAATTTATTGAATTATATTGTTTTTGTTTTTTCACAATATGTTGTGTTAAAATAATTTTTATTTTCAACATATAATTTTTGGATTTTTTTTATTTCCAAATTTTTTTATTTTTTTCCATTTTATTTCAATTTTATAACCTTTCTTTTGTCCGAATTTTTTATTAAATTTATTGAATTATCTTGTTTTTTATTATTATTTATAAACAATTTCTATATTAAAAATAATAGTTAATGTAAATCAATATATTGTAACTTAAATCAATATTTTTTTTAATTACCTTTTATTATAATATTAATAGCTAATTTCATTTGTTTGGATTTTCTATAGGTATGTTTTGGGGCATTAGACTGGTTGGTTTAAGTCCAGTTCACATGTTACCCTAGGTCACATATTCTCCTATATATTGTACTATTCTTACAGGTTTAGCTAGCACAAAAAATCATAGTCATAATAATATATAGGATTTCTCTAGAAAACCTAGTAGTGGTGAAATCTAATTAAAGGGTGCAGATTCTGTGTGGATACTTTCGGAGGCTTCATAATTAGAGAGATTTGGATCATTCAGATTCTATAACAGATTCATCACCAGAAAGGTAATCCTAAAATCTTGTAATACGTTTTAATAGTTAATTATTTATGCATGTTGTAATCTACGTAATTAGCCATGAACGAATGCATGTGTATTAATGATTTTCGCTGCATTTATTTAACTATAAATTTTTAAATACCATGCACGATTCCCAATAGTGGTATCAGAGCCACCGTTCATGCCTTTTACATGGTTATTCGATTATAGTACATATTGTAGCACAATTAAAAGTGTCAATCATAGTTTGTTAAACTATTGTGAAAATTAATAGTTTGTGAATCTATTAATTTTTATGCCCATTAAATTTAATTAGATTAAATATAGCCCTAGAATTTTTCCGTAATCAATTTCATAAAATTGGTTTTATGGAATTGTGCTTTTGTTTCATAAAAGTTGTTTTGAAACAATTTTGATTTGATTTTGAGACTGTTTTTAAAAATTGTTTTGAATCTGTTTCAAAATTAGAAAATCAAATTTTTGTAAAAGTGTTTTACAATGATTTATATTCTGTTTTGTAATCTTTAAAAAAAACTAAAAAATCATATTTTAAGGCGGATGCCCCTCCTTCTCCCATCACGGCAGCAGCACCACTTGTTGGTGTTGCTGTCGCCAGTAGCCTGAAAGTCGCGAGGAGTTGTCCTCGTGGCAATGGCCATGGTAGCCGCAGTAGTGAGGAATTGTCCTTGCTACATCGGCCATGGCTACCGCAACCGCAAGGAGTTGTCCTCACGGCAGCGGCTGCTGCCATAATAGTCACGAGGAAGGTTCCTCGTGGTTGCGACCATGGCAGCCACGAGGACAGTTCCTTGCGGCTGCAGTCATGGCTATCGCGAGAAAGGTTCCTCACGGCGGCAGCCATAACAGCCGCAAGGAAGGGTCCTTGCGGCCATGGACGAAGGTCGGCGAAGAAGAAGGGAAGAAGGGGTAAGGGGTAGCGCTGCAAAGAAGAGAAAAGAAATAGAAAAAAAAAAATTGGCTAGGGTTTCTGGAACCCGACCCAGATCCAGATTCGGGTCCAAGTCCGGATCTGGGTCAGGACCCGGACCGAGCCCAAACCCAAGTTGTTGGGTTTGGGGTTACACTATTTTTATTTTCTTTTCATGTTGGGCTAATGGGCATAAATGAAGTTGGGATCTTTTGGGCCTAGCTTAATTTCAGATTTAAATATAAATAGTATGGATTGATGTTAATGTCCAGATTGGGCTATTTGTTTTATTTGGACTTGGACTTGAATATGGACTAAATAAAAATAAGTTGGACTTATTTTAATCCTTAAAGCCCAAATTGCATAATTATTTTGTTTGACAAATTAATTAAAGAAGCCCAAATATATATATTCTTGACACTTTAGATTAATAAATAGTTTATTAATTATTAAATATAATTTGATTATATTTATATCTGTTAGGATCTTATTTTAATTAATTTTTATTGGCTATGTTTTAAGCAAAAATTATGGATATGATTGGTGTGGAGTTTTAGTCTTGCAGGTAAGTGGCTATGTAGTTTTTCCATGCAAGAGATATCAAAGTTTTGTGGAGGTCTAATGCAAGTGGGATTCAAGTCTTGAAGAGTCCAGGCTGCTATGAGGAGTTTTTACATTTTTGGAGATAAGGTGATAAAGAGATAAAGTTTCAAGCTATCAAGAACTCTTGTACTAAAGAGATAACATCGAAGACACTTATACCTATACTCGACATCTGCATCAAAACTTGATAAATATGCGACTCATTTCTCAGTTGAAGTAGGGCGAACAGTGAGCAGAAAAGTAGCAGCAGAATCGTAAGTTAGGTATAGGCTGTCTGTGTCAAGTTGTGTTGCAACATGCCGTGTAACAGAATGTACTGAATGTTCTATTTTGTGTTGCAACACAGTCTGGTTTTTGTCATATGTATTGACCAATCAATCTAGAGTTTCAAGACTCTTTAATTTATGTTTTAATATTCATTCTTCGGGAGAAGAAGTGTGTTCTCGATAGAAAACTTTTGTAAGTCGATGGGAGCTCGCCAAACTAGAGAATCTACTAAGAGAGTCTCACACCTAGGCGGCAAAGGTTAAGAGGGAGTCTTCAATTGCGTAAGTTTCCATTGGTGTCTGTAATCTCTTGAAACTTAGTGAATTGGTTTGTTGGCCAGGGAGTGGCCGCGTGGAAGTAGACCTAGTTGGTTGAACCACATTAAAATTTCAGTGTCCTTACTTTTGTTGCAACAAATTTACTTTCCTGCAAATTTACTTATTTGATTTGTTTAATTATCAAATTGATTAAGAGACAATAAATTAACAATATCTTGTAAATATTAGATATTTATGGAGTTAATTTAATAAAGAGTTTATTAATATAATAAATTTAATAATGAGTTTATTAAATTGGAAAATCTAATGTAAAGAGTTTATATTAGAAAATTAATTATGCTATACTTGTAGTTAATTAATAAACAATTTATTAATTAATTACTATAAATATAATGAGATTATATTTATTTAAATATGAGATATTTAAGGATCCAAATTAATAAAGGTGCTTATTAATTGGACCTAATATAATGAGATTATATTGAGAGACTAATTGTGCTATATTCGTGGATTATTTTTCATTATTATTTGCTATGTTTGTGGGTGATCATGGACTAGTCTTAGATGTATAAATGGATGAATGTCATTATTTTATTTATTTACTCATTTTGAGGTTTTATATAATATTTTAAAATGGGGCTTGCATGCCTCTTATCCCCGTTTTAAATATGTAAAAAACCCTATTCCCATTTATGTATCCCCACTAGATTAGGAATCTATGTACATAAATGTAATGTAAGATCAAGATGAAGACATCAAGAGTTAGTGGGCCCAGTTCGCGAAAGGAGTTTTGTGAAACCGAGGAGGAGCAGCCCATGAATCTATCTTGTAGGCCTTTTATTTGATTTAGGTATTCAACCCAGTGGCTCGGGTTGATAGTGCTCCTAGTCCATGATCATCCCATTTTATTTTATGCATTTATTTATTTATTGATGCAATAAATTTGTGATGAATGCATGTATGTTTCTATTTATTTATGCAATAAATTGAAATTAGAAGCATGTGAAAAGTGAGACCTAAACTAAAGACCACCAAACCTTCCCAAATTAAATATTAAGTTAATAATGGTGTAGTCTTGAGAAGATTATATCATTGCCTTCTGTTATCATAGATTGGTTTATGTGTTGGGCGACTAAGTAGCTAGCTATGGACACATAGGGGTTATTTATTTGTATCAACATATGAACTAAGTCGATATAAGCATGAGATGTAGAAAATTTGGATTCTTACTGGCAACCAAAAATCTATCATGTGAGGTGTCGGTTTTGCATTGATCCAAATTTTCAGGATAATGGATTTAACTTAAACAATCTTGGAGACCAAAAATCTACAATGTGAGGTCGAAAGGATTGGAGGCAAGACTAATTGGAATTTGTATGAAATACATTGAATACGAGGTTATTCACCTATTTGTTTTAACTTCACCAAAAATCTAAAATATGAGGTGGGTTAAAGTGAATGGGCCCCTAATTCCACTAAGAAAAACACCTTACTGTTTTTCCGTTTTCCACTAGGGAAGTGTGGGATTCGAAAAATTTAGTGAGGGTTTCTATTTGATTTGAAGACCCAAATCAAATGGTTAATATAATTATATAACATCCTTATAAATTACTGCTATAATATCGAATGTGAATCCAACCTACTATTCTGACTAGACCAAACTTTGATGACTAGCTCAATGTTTTGAGAATTGTTCTCAAATCTGAAAAAACCATACATGTTCTAGATGCCCAAAATAAGTTGTCAAACAAAAGAGCATGGATAATGTATCCATCATTAATTACTTACAAAAGTTGTGAAGTAAGCTAGATAGGACAACTAGATATAAGATAACTAGTGGTAGTTATGAGATATCTAGGAATTTGTTCCAAAGAATAACTAGAGGAATTGATTTGAGAGCATGTGTTCTCAGGATGAGTATCTTGAGTCCATGAGTTTATTCATGGTTTATCATATGCAGACAAATCTAATCTTCAAAGTCAATTCTTAATTCTCTCTTGTCGTTCATAATGGATTTTTTCATGTGAATACATTTGACACAACTCTTGGACATGAGAGTCATGTATCAAGGGTAGATCAGGAAATGTGGAACTTAATTGGTAAAAGGATATTATTTCCACTGCAAGAAAAGGAAAACTACTAGAAGAGAAAGATCCAAAGGATTTCAAAGAGTTTGAAGAGAAATAGAAGTCCTCTATAAATACATCTTGTCTTCTCGTTTACCTATCTAGGTGTTCATTAATTTTTGGAATAAGTGTTGTTTATGTGTTTCATTTATTTGGGAAATGAATGAATTGACACTGGGAAATTAATGAACAAGTTTTATATGTATGATGTAAAACGTGATAAACGAGTAATATGAGAAATCAAGAGATACGAATAACACTAAATTATTGTGGCACTTACGATTAGGTCATAGAGGATAAACAAGAATCACTTAATTGGTGAAAGGACTGGTAAGCCCTTGAGGCCCCAGGACATTCCCAACACGTGAATCTTGTATTCTTAAAAATGATCAAATCGCCCTTTGTGGGACAAAGTCAATGTACCACAAATATTTAGGGTTTATATATAGGGATGTATATGGGCCATTTGGCGAAATAGCCCAATAAGGATTTAGCTACCTTACATATATTTATGATTGCCATAAATATGGATCTGAACGGTTTGAAGCGTTCAAAGAATTCAGAGCTAAAGTAGTACATCAAACAAGAAATGAGAAGTAAGTCTCGATGATGAGATCATGGAGAGTTCTTAGCCTCAATTTCTTATAGTATCTCAAAGGAAAATAACATAGTTATTTCATTAACTCCTTCTGGTACTCCAATGCTTGATGAAGTGTCGGAGAGAATGAGTTAGACCTTGTTGGACATAGTCTAATAAATGATAAACTCTGTTGATTTATAATTTAGCCTGTGAGGCTATATTCTCTTTATTGCAGTCCATCTCTTGGATAAGGTCACTTCCAAATTAATCTTAAGTACTTCATATAGGATATGAGAAACAGGGTACCTAGTCTTAAGGTATTAAGAATGAGGGTTATCCGGCTTTCAATCAAAGGCTTGATATTGATAAATTGGAAATGAGATTGGACAAGGTTAATTGGTTATCTTAAAGATTCGTTGGGATATGACTTTTATTCCCTTGCTGACTAGAGAGTCTGTTAGCAAGTACAACTTCTTCTTGGAAGAATAGTTCATCTAGGAAGATAGTGTGAGAAGAAAAGTATGACTCGGTAGGTGTCACGCCCCGACCCCGACCTATCGCTAGGCTAAGGCTAAAACATGACGTGTCGATTCTTAATCCCTGCGAGATCATAATGTAGCAACCTGAACATTATATTACACCACAAGAAGTTACAAAGATTTCCAAAATTCTCCCAAGATGTTGGCCTTAAAGGATTACGTCACCCTGTACATAGTTACAAGATTTAAATTATCCATGCAATCATCCCAAACCTAGGTCTAGTAAGTGAAATATTCAACTTAACTAGGTATCTAATAAACCCAAAAGAATATTACAAATAGTTCAATTTACAAAACCATATTCATTACATCAAAAGAGCATCCTTCACAAACAACACGTAGAGTGCACAAAGCATATTCTGATTCTTCCTATCAAAGAAGCTTGCAACCACATAAAGCTTGCTCGGCTAATCCTTACCTGTAATTGATCAAAAAAGGGGTGAGCTAATCCTGCATATAGCTCAGTGAGAATGGAATAGAAAGGGTTTTCACAAAGGTTTTGTCTTTTCGTAAACTTCCTTCTAAAACCATGCAATGCATTTACAAAAAGAATAACGAGATTAACATAGATGACAAATATACAAGAACAAATTTAACATCATACTAATCAGGCATCTCTACTCTCCGAGAACCTCAAGGGATCAAATGAGAGTAGGATTCTCATAATCAAAGGATACAATATCACAAACTTTATTGGAGATGGCTAGTCTCGAGCTTTCTTGTCAAATCATCTTCTTCTCACTAATTCAGAGAGGGTACCCCGGAGACAACCCAAACCACAGTAGCCCAAGTCCGTCCTAGCAAGTCCAACGCCGCCCAGGCAGCCCAGGACTTCTAATGTGGGTTCATTACATTGCTTAATTGTGTCATATATATACCGTCCATCTCTCTCAGGTGACACCCCTAGTGAGAGAGGACCTTGTCAAATCATCTTCTTCTCACCAATTCAGAGAGGGTACCCCAGAGACAACCCAAACCACAGTAGCCCAAGTCCATCCTGGCAAGCCCAACGCCGTCCAGGCAGCCCAGGACTTCTATCGTGGGTTCATTACATTGCTTAATTGTGTCATATATATACCGTCCATCTCTCCCAAGTGACACCCCCAGTGAGAGAGGACCTCAAAATAACAAACAGGCTCAGAAGCAACAAAGTAGGTTGCCACCGGTTAGTAATAGTAATCAAGGACATAATAGTAAGATCATGATTCAAATAGAGTTCATATAATACATAAATATGCAAGTGGAGGTCAACGAGAAAGGTTACTTTATCATGCTAGTGTTTAACTATGTATCGACCTCATACAAACTTGTAGTGATGTGCATCGTTTAGATAATCTTGAAACCAACTCTCATCATGCTTGATCATATTAATAACATTTAAGAGGATACCACATAGCCATATACCAAAGGAAGGTGTAAGAATACCTTAAAACAACTCAAAATGAAAAAAAAGAGCAAGCACGAACGAAACTATGAAGCATCCTCTACCCTTTTGCATTAGCATAATTTGGAGGTTAATTTTCCCACTTTCCTGAGTTCTACTTACTCTGATTTTGGTCTAGAATCGAAGCTTATCGAATGTAGATGGTTCTAGAATCAAACGGAACTCAATTCGAAGTTGAATTGACCGAGTTATGGTCTTCGAAAAATTATTGCGCAAAGCTGAAAAACCAAGTCGCCCGGCTTGTCAACCGGCTAGTCAACCGACTTTTCCAATGATTTTTGTCAAATGTCAGTCAAGTTTAGTCGACCGACTAGTCGACCGGCCTGGGAAAAACACACCCATAAATCCTCATTTTTCTGCTCATTTTCTTGTCATCTTTCTCCCTACTTTCAACCAAGATTCTAGCATGCTTACGATGGATTATTAGGCAACATATATAAGTTCCAAATCAACCAAACATTCTTCCAACAACTCACCATCAAAACTACCAAAAATTTATAGAAGCTCATGACACCAAAATGACATCCAACCCCCAAAATGCTAGATTCATTCCACTAACTCTTCCATACAAGTTTTACATTCTTAATCACATACAAGATCAATAACAAGCTACCACACAACCTTACAAGGTCATCAATCACAAGTTGGGCAATTCCTAGATCTACAACACATAATACTCAACCTTTTCATCATCCAAGCTCTTGCATGCAAGCTATAACAAGATTAACACCAATGAACATCATATAAACTTGAATGAATCCTTTAAAACCATTTATGAAAAATCCCTCACCTTTGTTCTTGAGTTTAGATGGTAGAGATATAAGCTACACACTTGAAGAGGCTAGAAAATGCAAGAGAAATGCTTGAAAATGGTTGAAATCCTTCTTCTCTTCTTCCTTCCTCTCTTTTTCTCTTCTCTCTTGGTCGAAAATCAGAGAGGGGATGTGTGTGTGTGTGCGCTGCAGTGTTTTGTGTATATGTGTAGTGTGTTGTGTGTTTTAGTTGGTAGGCAAATATCTAAAGGCCCAAAAGACCACTTTGCCCCTCAATTAACCTATGTATTACTAGTTTGCCATTTTAGTTGTGTCTTGACTAATTAGTTGCTTGTCTTAGCTTAGTAGTAGTTAATTAATTCCTACTATACTTAAAACACTTAAATGTACGTATTTGACATAATTGCACGTAAAATAATGCAAATGCACGTAATTCAAGATAAACGCACATAAATCAATATAAAATATGTAAAATGATTTAATTATTATCTACATTACCTAAATTACTCAAAGTTACGTAATTGAATTTAAATGTACATTAAACGAGGCTTGTACACATAAAACGATGTAAATGCACATTAATTGATAAATTGCATATTAAATTATGCCAAATTATATGAAATGCTATGAAATGCACATGAGCTCTGGTACAGCTTTGTAAGGGCTCGGTACGGGGTCTCACAGTAGGAGTCACAAAACAACCAGTTGACCTGAGTCAAATCTAGAATTCGATTCTAGAAAGCTCAATCCAACAACAACTTATTATTTCACAGTTTTACCCAGATCAGTAAGATGACAATAATCATGTTGATGATTTTTGTCAGTTATGAAAAACTATGTTTGACATAAGCTTAAATGGCTTAAGGCCATAAAATCTTAAATGGATAAAGATGGAGACCTTTTAAGACAAATGGTAAAAGATTATTGTCATAGGCAAGGAGTTGACTATAATAAAATCTTTTCACCAATTGTTAAAATTCATTATGATTTATTGGCCACAATTGCACACTTTTATTATGAGATATGGTAGATGGATGTCAAAACGGCATTCCATAATAACTTCAATAATGAAGACATTAATATGGGATTGCCAATATGTTTTGAGTTCAGTGATGAATCACAGAGAGTGCAAGCTAAAGGGATCCATTTATGGACGTAACCAAGCCTAAAGAATCTAGAACATTCGGTTTGACTTCGTTGAGAATGAAGATAAACTTTGAATACACAAGTAGGTTTAAGTCATTCAAATAAATTCTCCAGGTAAAATGTGGGATAATCCGCTTGAATCCTTGGAAATCGATCTATAACTATAGATCAAAAGAATTGATGGGTTTTTCTCAAAAGGGTGTTAAATGTGTTTAACATGTACACAGATTTTAAAAGAGGATTGTTCTCTTTTAAGACATGATGCTTATCTCTCTGGGGCTGTGAGTCCTACGACTACTAAAAGGAGAGAGATTGGATACATAAGGTTCAAAGTGTTGTAGCAATTAAGAATCTTATATACATCATGCTGTGTATAAAGACATGATATCATAAATGCTATATAAGTGTTATGAGCAGATGTCTGTCTAATCCAGGTTAGGAACGCTATAAAGCAATCAAGAACATTCTTAAGCACTTGAGAAGCACTGAAGAAATATTCTTGGTATATGGAGAAGGTGAAACTTAGAGTTTTACAAATTCAAGCTAAGAGTTTGAAGTGGATTATTGGAAATCCATATCTGGGTTCATACTCACCTGTAATAGAGGAACAATTATTTGGAAATGTTCCAAATATTGGTACAATTGCAAATTCCAGAGGTTGAGTGTATCGTTGCATCAAATCTGACAAGAGGAAGCGATTTGGATCTAGGAGTTCATAACTGAACTCAGGATGGTTCTTTCCATTAAGTCTACGGGTAGTACTGTGACGACAATGGAGTTGTAGCACAAGCTAAAGAACCTAGGTCTCACTAGAGATCCAAGTGCGTTAAAGAGGCATTACCATATCGATCAGAGATTGTGGAAAGAATGATATTATGCAGTAAATAACGTCAACAGTTGACGGTGCTAGTCCACCGACTAAGGCAATGATTCAGCAGTCATTTGATTACCATATTGAGAAGATGGGTATGAGATACCAGGGTAATTAGCTTTAGTGCAAATGGGGGATTGTTGGATTATATGCCCTAAATGCTAATTTTAGGACATAATAATTATATCATTTATTTAATGTGGGCAGTTTATTTAAATATCATTAATGCGATTAACTATTTAAATAAAAGTCCTTAGAATAATATTTATAGATTCTATCCTTAAGAGTAAGGATATGAGTGACAGAATTTATATTAATAAATATAGTCTCCGATCGTAGGATAAATTAATTGAGCGTTAATTTATCCGAAAAGATTGGATTCAGTCTTCTATCCAAATAATATGAGATATTAATTTGTGCGATTAGTCTTATATCGTAAGGGTAAATGTATAAGTGCTTGTTGAGAACAAGTGACTGGACATGACAACTAGTACAACGAATTACAAGGAATGGTCAATAATTCGTTGTATAGTGTAATGGTGCAATTAGTCCTTAGACTTGAGATACCACAGTTATCTTGTGTTAGGGATAACGTAATTTGTTGATGCAATAAAGCTAGTCCTCATCAAGGATTGGATAATCTACTTAGTGGTTACTATCTATTCCGGCATAAAGATAGGTGTGTGTAGATATGAAATCTGTCAATTAGGGATCCTATGCGATCTATTAATCGAGTAACTAGAAATCATTGGCCGAGGTAGAATAGTGGAAGTCGTTCCACATATTATTCATAAATTACTGATTAAATAGATTTAGACATATGATTGAGTAATAGAGTTTGACGACCCTATCTATGACTCTTACTCAATCGGGATGATTCAGAAAGAAAGAATTAGTTGCATGATAATTACTAAGGGTTCGTAGAATTTACACTTCATTATTAGTTGGGTAGTCGTGATATACTGCTAGGTATCACTTACGACTTGTGATAATTAAATTAGAAGAGTTCTAATTACATAGGCTCTGTTTGGCCTACTTTTTAGACACTCAAAAGCATTTTATGTGAGTTTAGAAGCTAAAATAACTTATTTGGCCCATTTTTAAAAGTGTTTTTATGTAAAAGTTGAAGCTGAAAAAAGCTAAAAATTGAGAAGGTCCAAATTGGAGCTTTTGAGAAAAGGGTTTTGTGAAGCTATTTTACATAATGCAAGAAGTTGTTTTTATTTTCTTTTTTCTCAAATATATCCCTCCATATTTTTAAAGTATGATATTATCCTCAAAATTTTTAAAAGTTCTACGTTATCTAACACATGCCAAACAGTCAACGACTTTTATTTAACAGCACTTCTTTCAAAAGCTCTACAGCTCAAAAGTAAAAATTTCATAGTTAGGCCAAACAGAGCCATATTAATTGGATTAATATTATTTCACTGTCAATTAATTATGAACCCAAGAGGTCATACACAAATGGAATTTGCAGATTAATTGGATTAGAGAAAAGATTAAATTAAATTTAGGATCGTCCTAAATATTAATTTAATCGGGCTCGTAGTAATTGCATAATGATCTGGTTATTATGGAGCCCAAGACTGGTTGGTTTAAGTCTAGTCCACATGTTGCCCTAGGTCACATGTTTTCCTATATATTATATTATTCTGACAGGTTTAGCTAGCACAAAAAATCATAGTCATAATAATATATAGGATTTCTCTAGAAAACCTAGTAGTGGTGAAATCTAATTAAAGGGTGCAGATTCTGTGTGGATACTTTCGGAGGCTTCATAATTAGAGAGATTTGGATCATTCAGATTCTATAACAGATTCATCACCAGAAAGGTAATCCTAAAATCTTTTAATGTGTATTTAATAGTTGATTATTTATGCATGTTGTAATCTACGTAATTAGCCATGAACGAATGCGTGTAAATTAATGATTTCCGCTGCGTTTATTTAATTATAAAATTTTAAATACCATGACGATTCCTAACATATCTAACTTCTCAATCCTAAAATCCTTATACATTTTAAGAACATATGCAAGAAACTTAGTTGTGAAGGTCAGCAACTTCCATAAGTTTCATGTTGATGCAATATGGAATAAGAAGCCAGCAAATATATTTCAAAAACAACCATTCTAGAAAACTCAATTATGTGCACATTTAAGAAGATTTTAAAAACTATACTCATTGATGGTAGTATGCATATATATATAGATGGGAGAAATCCAACTTACCAGTAATACTAACTAGTTTCGAAGCCGAAGAATTTTAACCAGCTACACTCCAAGCCTTCTAGTCTAATTCCTAAGGCTGTTAGGATGCCTTCACGTTGCTACTGCAAGGTGTTCTTCAATCCCTCACCACCTTGATGTTCAATGCAATTATTGTAGAGAAGAATTTGAATCAGTCGTGTCCCTCTTGCTTTCTCTTTTTGAAGGTAGTCAACTTATTTACTAGCTCTTGCCTTATTGGTGATAGCCTTCTTAGGAAACTATTGCAGATTTTAGTCTATCAAATCCAACTCATTCAAATTTTTAAAAAAAAAACCTTCCCATACTCTTGTTCAATAAAATCCCATAAATTTTGCAATTGTCTTCCCCCTTATTTTTATTATTATTATTATATACTGCAAGTAACAAGAAAAAGATAACAGCAGTCATTCCACTTGCACTATTCGGATTATTCTTTAGCTACATCTATATATATAGAGAGAGACTGCAACACATGCAAACTTGGTTTATACCAACTTCTGTTCCTGTATACACAGCTTACACTCATATACAATCGATTATCTTCAAAGATTTTTCTTCATTCTTTCATATGTTCAAAGCCGCATTCCACAGGTTGAAATACTTCTTCTCTGACTCTTTTACACGAGTCTTGTCCTTCTTTACATAGATAAAAACTCCAAAATCTTTCGAATTGAGAACTCAATTCAAATCCAAGCTTGATTCATTCATTACTCTCTCGACCAAAGAAAATTTCCCTTCAGAAATCATCTAAATCTTGAGTTTTTGCTTCTTCGTCAGGAATTCAAATTTCTTACTGGGTTGGTTTTCTTGATTGCATTTCAGGTAATTAGCTTCATGACAAGGCGCTTTTCTTGATTTTCTTGCGTAAACATGTCTGTTACCGTGTCCAACAAGCCAACTAAAGCAACTGATGAGCATGAAGATGGGGCTAACGTTTCTGCTTCAGTCAATTACGTTGGTGCGCGCACTCTTGAGCATCATTCCAATGGTTTAGCCATCAAGAACTCGGGTGCGGGGGGTTATCGCAACGACCCAGATCAAGTTCAAAGGAGAGATTGTTGCGGATGCTTCGGTGGTGGTGTGATCAGAATTGGTAGAGAGGATAGTCTGTACCAATCAATCAAGTCACGGTTGATTTCGGGTTTGAATTCTCAAGGACTGTGCACCCAAGTTGTGGTCATCAATAGGAACGTTTTTTGAAATTTCAGAAAACAAGCTAAGTTGCAATCTTTCGATATCTTTTCGCAAACCATGACGAGAATGTATGGGAGTACTAATGCGAACGTGACTCAAGCCTGGTACGGTGGTGCTTCCAATGATGAGATTTGTAAGATCATCACACATGGATTTGGTGATTCTTTGAGCAATGGAATCTATGGGCCGCGGCATCTATCTCTCGCCTGCTGATTACCCTCTTGACAGCATACAATCCTCAACAGCAGACGAGAAAGGGCTAAGGCATCTATTGTTGTGCCGTGTTATTCTGGGAAGGATGGAGCTAGTTCGTCCGGGTTCTCAACAGTCTCATCCAAGTTCTCAAGAGTTTGATTCTGGGGTTGACAATTTATCATCTCCCACAAAGTATATTTTCTGGGGTACACGCACAAATACTCATATCTTGCCAGAATTTGTTATCAGTTTCAGGCAACCTACTACTGCCTTGCAAGGCTGCCCAGCAACTTCGGTTCCACGTAGGGAACCAAATTCAAGGAAATTAACCCTTTCCATTTTCTTGTCAGAACTTACAAAGGTTTTGCCTCCGTGTTCCATCGACTTGATCAACGAGTATCATCATGATTACGAACAAAAGAAGATCACTAAGCTTGAATTCCAAGAGAGGATCACAGAAATAGCAGGGGAAAATTTACTGGCTGCAATAGTAAAACGCTTACATAACAAGCATTTGAGTGTCAATTGACCTTAACAAGAGCCCACCCAAACCAGTGCCACTATGTAGTTACAAGTTGCGAAGAAGAAGAGGAAATTCGCGCTTTCTACCAGCTAATGTTAGAACTAATTTTCTTGACGAGTAGTGTTTTCAAGCTAGATTCTCTCGACTTCCAACAGTACTGGATACATTGTATTGATAGCAAATTGATACTACACACGAAAAATTTTACACATTGTATTGATAGCAAACTGATACTACACATGAAAAATTTTATAAGTTTTATATCATTATCTAGTGTACTGTGGACTTGTACATGTACTACAACCCTAGTATATTGCTACAAACAATAAGAACCATTCTGGTTAGTAGATGCAGTCAGGTCAAAATTGTGTTAAGAAATCAAGTTAGTGATATGACTAATGATGTCTCGATTACCACTCCAGAGCCAAGCAAAAGATCAATCTCTCTCTGAGAATGTTTGTGGCTTGCTGCTTGCAAGCGCTAACCACACGATTGTACCAGTGAGGTAGAAAAAGATGGATGGCACAAACAAAGAAATCTGAACAAGATGTAAAAATGAAGATAGTGAGAGATCTAGGCATTAGAGAGTTTGGTTAACAGGATGCTTTCAAGAGGAAAGCTAAAAAACAACTTACACTCCATGAATGAGTAGAATCAAGAAGATAACCAGTAAGAGCAACACCAACAATTCCAGGCACTGCCCCAACTGTATTTGTAATTCCCTGCGTGAACAATTTTTCTTGTGAGTATGTAACCTCATGTCACATGGACATGAATATGGAGATGTTTTTCGTCCATTAACTTGTTTAGAGACTAATAAAAACTTTCCATAATACTTTTTCTTAATTTATGTTTTGTGCATTATACTCCAAAAACCCGAGAGGAACTATTCATGGGAAAATATTAGATCTAAAGTTGACACCCAAATAAATTATTCCTTTTAGATAAGGGGAAGAATGAATATTTTTCTTTTTGTGTTTCTTGTTACTTGAAGTAGCAAAGATAACCAGAGACATTTAACTGCATATTTGAAAGATGCCATCCTACATACCAAAAGTATGCTTGCATATTCTGGAGATATATCTTGATGGGTACAGTATAATCCTGCAGCAAAGAAATGATAAGATTGAAGCAACAAGATATGAGAAAACTGTATTTCCTTTTCCCGAGCTTCAATATTAATAAAGCACTATCATTAATCGAATGCAGTACCTGATAAGGCAAAACTTGAGAGGGATAAACCACCTGTAAGAATTGCCACAACTTCCCATGGAGGCAGTCCCAAGTCTACAGACGCAAGAACCATGGCAGTTGCAGGAGACAAAAAGGCGATTGTTTGGCAAATTTTCCTCACCTGTAAGAACAAAGTTTAGGGCTCATGTTCTGGACTTCATAGTTAAACATGTTATTTCTATATGCAAACTTGGAATAAGAATGTAAGATATGAAGCAATAGCTCCTATTCAAGATATAGGTGCTTAAGTGAGAACTTGTATGCATGCATGTGTGTGTTCATAAAGATGGAAAACTAAAAGGGGGAAGATTGAAGTAAGATGATGACAATTAGTTACTTAGATTTCTGCATTGAGAAAGTGTGGATCTTCTAATTCTATTGTCATTTTGTACAAATATTTCAAATATCAAAATCTCTAAACGAGAAGACATGATTTATCTGAGTCTTCTTTTGCTAAGGAGATAAAAGCAAACTGCAAGATTTTAACGTTTGGGAAATCGAACAGAATACACACCCTAATGGAAGAGAAAAAGATGACTTTGTAAAACGTAGCCTCCTTCCAAGTACTAAAATTTGTTTATGACGATGTGGTAAGTTTATCGTAAAAAATTTAACATAAAATTGATTTGGTAAAGGAATTTTAACTATTTGAAAAGTTGAAAGGTGGTTGATCTTGTAGATTAAGTTGAGCCAAACCTCTTCTTTTTCTTTTCTATCTGATCGAGTTGTCTTCAATATTTGTAACTGTATATAATCAATTAGAAAATTTCTCGGATGCATGATTTTAGTTGTTTCATCAGTTTGCTTCTCTTTAAGGACAAAATCAAGTTGCTGTACAGAACGAAGATCACATATGAGAAATCCAAAGGAGAAATATCTGTTGCTATCTAAAACCAGCACATTAATTAGGACATATGCTCCCAATCAAAAAAAAAAAAAAAAAACATTGAGAAACATTCGATTGTACGTACCACAGTAGTTTCAACCCCCTTGGCAATTAGGTTATCAGCAAATTGCGCAGCGATGCTTGTGACAAAAATTGAAGCTAATGGAGGAAGAACAGATACCTGAAATGCAGAAAACACATTCACTAATACTGTTCATCAAACAGTGCGGATATTTTCTTGCTTTCATTTAAGCTATCAAATCCATCAAAAAGGGAGCTCCCACAGATGTTTTCAGGGAATCCATTTTAATCAGAGAACAACTTTAATTTGAAACATCATTTTGTTTTCTCCTTGACTTCTTTTTATACCCTCCAAATTATGACATAAAAGCCTTCTTCTTTTTCGTTTGGCATACAGTTATACTTCATCAAGATATCACATTAATAAATATTTGGCCAGCCTATTCTCCAATCTTAGAAGTTAGTATGCAGCCTCAAACATCAACTGTGTATGGCAGGTGTACTAAGTCGATGAGAAAAAGAGGAGCCATAAGAATGAACAGAAAGCCCCTTGGCACTGATTGTCTTCATAGCTATTGGATTTTTCTATCAGAAAATAATGGAGAACAGCCTGTGTGCACATTTAAAACTTCCTCAAATGCCGTAAGAAAAAGGCAGTAAACAGAGAGGCCATAAGAATGGAAGTAAAGCCCCTTAGCACTGCTAGTCTTAGGAGCTATTGGATGTTGCTATCAGATTATAGTGGAGAACAGCCTGCAAGTGCACTCAAACTTCCTCAAACAGATACGAGTTTAAGTCTCCACAATAACCTTACAACAGGAAAGTGAGAAACTTTAACTAGTGACCTTCCAACGGGAAAGTGAGAAACATTTTCTACAAGCTGTCACATTCAAGGGAATCCAGATTTTCATTTTTCATTTCGATAACTGAAGATTATTATCAAAGTCCATGTAGTTCAAAAGAAAAAAACCAAGGTAACAATCAACATTTGATTGGAGGATCATTATATAAGTACATGTAGTTCAGAAGAAAAAAACCAAGGTAATGAATCCACATTTGATTGTACAAGAAGTTTTCCTATTGAATACTTGAAGAATTTTTCTAAAGTATAGCAGTTATGGCAAAAACAAGGCACTGATTTTGCGGTCACAATAATTCAGTAATAGAAAATTGCTTCGTTATACTAATGTCATTAATAATTTATACGCAGAAGGGGCCTTGATCTATTGGGTGCTTCATTTGAATTGCAGGATTTACATGAAACAGTAAGATTGCAGAAAGACTTTCTTGATACTAAGCTGGAGAATATTGACCTCGACATCATAGATATTTCATTTGAATTTGCGACAAAAGTAAAAACAGAAGTATCGTGACAAAAAGGCATCGTCACATTATTATGTATACCTACAATAAGGAGGAATATGGTATTGTTTCTCGGACGCCGTTGTTATCTAAAACAAGCTCAATGATAAGTGCTAATACAGCAACTGTTTTTAAGAGTTCAAGGGACAGATCCAAGGATCAAATACAGAAACTTCCTTTGTACAGAAATTTGATGCTAATAAATGTGAATTAGCCTTTTTATGAACTGTTGGGGGACAGCAAAATATTCTTCTGAGCCTTTTCTTTTATTTTTTTTTTAAATTTTGCAAGAGGCAAAATGGCCAACCATCTGCATCCTCTAATTTTAATTTCCGTTTCTACACCTATCTATCTTTCATATCTTCTAAGCATGCCACGGTTAGAAAGTATGAACATGGTAAACAGCCATATTGAAACTTACCCAAGCAGCTTCAGTCAGATTAAGCTTCAGCTCCTCACTGCAAGGGGAGAGAAAGTCAAAACTTCAATTCCAAGTGCTAAAAAGGTTAATCCAAGAAAATCAAGCTAAAAAAGAAAAAAATTTAGCAGAGGCCAATCTTGTCGGTTTTAATCAGAATGTACAAAAGTAAAACCAAAAGCAATATCATGTTCATATGCATGTAACGGCAACATAACATTTAAATATAAAGAGATGGCTCCTAAAAGTTATATTTGCACATTGTTCAGCAGCACATCAAGTACCGGGTTTAGAAATGTTTTGTATTTTAATAAGAGTTTCAGACTTTAGATATTCCAAAGTCATTATTTCGGGAAACATTATAAAGAATGAAGAAAGAATTCTCAGGACTCTTGCTCTACTCATCAAAAGCTTCCACGACTTCTCTTTCCTTTCTCATTGAGATGATTTGCTATCGACTTGCTTTATTACTCCAAGAAGTAAAACATATCTTTCCAAATTTGTCTGAAATACTATATCAAAACTAATAGCTTGAGACCCTGGATAGTCACACTGGCAAAATCTACCAAGTAGTGAACTTTTCCCTATTGCTTGTTGTTAAGAATCATGAGGTTCTATCCTAAAGCCAATTGGTGGCAGGTGGGGTAGACCAGGATCTTATATGGTAGATTTGGAGTTGGTGATTTTCGATATGGGAGGAATGTATATTCCAAGACCCCCTTCACATGTGATCCGAAGAGAACCGAGAAACGAGAGCTGACATTGAGGAGAAACAAGTTAACGAGAGCGAAACGAAACAAAACAGACGGTTCATATGTGGATGAATACGACTGCACTAAGGGCCCAACTCTGATACCATATTAAGATAGTTAAGGTTCCATCCTAAAAAGAATTATTGAGGTTCCATCCTAAAACGAATAGGTGTTCCTGACCCTGCTTCACCTTAATTGTTATTTGAACAAGTAAAAGTTCTGTCTTGGTCTGAGTGGGGATAGCATCTCTTCTGCATGTCCATGGAGTTTTGAAAAATCCAAACATCTCAAAGATAGATAGAGAGGTAGGAATTTCTTGAACAAACCGCACTCCTTCGTATACGTCAGGAGTCCATTGATGAGAAGGGGCTGGAGAAAGCTTGAACCCAATTCCTACTGTTACGTGCAGTAGCCCAAGATCTTATAAGATGATTTTAGAGTTAATTTGAGAGGGGTCACACGTGTAAGATTAAACACATGTGGACCAAATTTTGAGATGGGTCAGACATGGAAGATTAAACACACATGGTAGATTAACACATGTGGAAGATTGAAGATGCGTAGAATATGATACACGGGAAAGATTGAACACACGTGGACTTGATTTGAGATGGGTCATACGTGAATGAATAAAATTGGACCAAGGGCCTATCTCTGCTACCATGTTAAGAATCTCTGAGGTTTCATCCTAAAACCAATTGGTGGCAGGTAGAGTAGCCCAAAATCTTATATGGTGGATTTGGAGTTGGTGATTTTTTTATGTGAGAGGAATATATATTCCAACAAGCCCAACCGGACACTCGGCCGCCTAGACAAGGAACGATTGAGGAAGAAGAGAACATCTTCTTAAACATAAGGAGAAAGAAAGTACGATCAAAGGACCATAGCTAAAGGCACACAATGATGACGTTTACTAGACACTCGAATGCCTAGACAATCGACAAAGGCAACGATGATGGTGGTAATAACGAGATAACATGACACAGGCTACCAAGATGGTAACTCTGATACCATGTTAAGTGACCACCTCATCTAAAAGTTTAAACTTTTAAAGAGGGGTTTATTATATTTTTTATTATCTTCAACACTTGTAAAACAAGAATGAAGGTGCATATGACTTCTTGACTGACTAGGTAAAAAGGTGAAGGATTGATGTGCAATCCCAGTGCTAACCTTGTTTATGTTAGAAGTCAAGCATTTCAGATGGTTAAATTGTCCTTTTTAAAATAGTTAATGCCTTATGAAGAAGAACCACGTCAATATGCCTAGATAAGCAATGCCTCTTAATATCTGAATGAGGTAGCAGGTACCTGAAATAAGTAGGAAGCCAAGCCAAGAAATTATAATGACCCCAACTCCCACAAAAGTGTGCATATATCATTGCCCATACAGCTCTCTTTCGGAAAAAGGCCTTCCATGGTACATCCTGTCATTTCACGAGTTCAATCAGAAAAATAAAGCAGAAAAGCAAATAGGACTTAGACTAACTTATGAGTAGGCTTCTTAAAATTCTAACAAGAAGTTCATTTGACGCGCAGCAGCTCCCACTACTATTGGCCACACCCTCTAGTCTACAATATAATTTAAGGTGAAAGAAGGCCACGTTATGTTATGAACTGCTTGTGCCTGATATATAGGGATATATGTAGGAAATGAATTTGGGCCAGTGATTTTTGCAGCTAGGTCCACAATACACGTTATTTCTACACAGGGCCAGGAATATTAATAGTATAAACCATACAAGTTATATCAATATTGTCCATCCTACACTGGCACCTATGCATTAAGGTTGTCCAGCATTGTGGTTGGACTACCAGTGACACAAAGCACCACGGCAACAGTATGGCAAACTTTTGATGTCTTCAGAAAAACAAAGTCATCATTCCTTCATCAGCACATGCTAGAGAGCATAGAAGCAATAATCGAGACAGCCTATCAGTTTGGAGTTTTGGAGCTACAACAAAAATTGTAGGCAGAGGTACACCTACAAAAACCTGGCATGTGATACCACATCTATTGTTTTTTTTTTTCTTTGCCACTAAGTCTCTATGCAGTTTCAAGCTTGCATGAGCCTACAGCCCCTATGACATAACTATTTGAGAGATAAATGTCAGGTTCTTCAATTTCTTAAATTTTGCAGCTTCAGGATTTGGAATGTATTTGATCTTCTCTACTTAAGCTAATATCTGAGTCCTGTCTAGTTAAGTAAGAACAATTAAAGGTCCAATGAAAATTGTATGCATAGGTCTACTTGCAAAAGGCTGCCTCTTCACAGAACATGACCTGGCATGTAATACGATGTTAATTTTGTTTTACCATTGTTTCCATGCCTATATGCAGTTTCAAGCTTCCATGAGCCTGCAACCCCTATGACGTCACTATTTATAAGGAAAAAGGGCCAGGTTCTTCAATTTCTGATACTTTGCAGTGTCAGGATTTGGTATGTATTTGACCCTCTATACTTATAGCTAATATCTGAGGCTACTTGAGCAAGAGCGTCATCATTTTACAAAATTTGACTTCAGTACATACATAACTTAAAAGAGTAATAGAAATAGCTGCTTCATACCGTAAGTGAGTCACCCAGCTCTTTCAAAGAAGTATTAAGAGATTTATTCCAAGAATCAAACTGCGGCCCTGCAAGATATGTAATATGTGTCTAGCCTGTAAGGAAAGGATGATGTGATATGTGCACAACATACTTTGTAGTAAAACCACTATTTCTAGCTAGATAAAGTTGATTCACTGCACTCCAAACACCTAGAGTTCAAAGAAGCCACATGTGTAATCAAATAACCCGACGAATTTGTTGTAATACTATTATGCATCAATTAAGAGGCACACAATAAGCATTATTAGAATACATAACACATTGACAAGGCAAAGGCTCAACAAAGAGAAATGACAAAGGTTATGGCAATACTCATCAAACTGCGCAAGGAGAGATAATTTTGAAGGACGAATTCTATGTGCAGTCTCCAACGTCAAAATTTACATTTAAAAGAAAACAGGAGAAATCAAAATGCCTCCACTTGGCAATAACTGGGAGTCCAGCATGACTTGTGAGATGAACAAGTAATGTCTTTCTAGAAGAGGGAAAACCAAAATCAACAACTAAAAATGAGAGCTCAAAAACTCATAATAAGAAGACTGCCAAGGTTTGTATTCAGCAAATCCAATGATTAAAACGTCAGGTCACTGAGGGTTGCCCACTTGAGTTGGTCCCAGTTATTCCATACTCAAGCAAGGTGGTCACAGGAATCAGGTTGTGGCCTAGCAAATGATTGCTAGCTTTCCCCACGCTAAGGTCATGTTGATTCTCAAGGGGAAGGGGAATTGTGTTTAGAATCACATTTTTGTGCTCATATGAAAAAGTTAAGTGGCCTTGATTTAAGTCTGGTAATTAGCATCATTTGGACAGATACCATCTTAGTAAAGAAGTTTGCACTCTTGTCATTGTTAGGCCAATTGTTATAAATTAGTGCATAACTAGTTAGCAAGAGCATAAAGCTTATAATGTTTGACTAGTCAGCCCAACCATAGATGGTAACTGGTGACTAAATGAAGTCATTGAAAATATACAAGCCCTGAGATTGATAAAATTTCAAGATTTTAGTCAAAAAATATATCGATAGAAAGGATTTTGGTCAATAGTCACAGAAACAGGTAGCTCCTAGAGAATCTAAGGAAAGGGACTTTTGCTTACATGAAAGGGAAGCAGCAGAAAAAGTAGGTTGATCTTCTTCAACAAACCGAAATATCAAGAACCTGCAAGATATTTGAATTGTGCAAAAGTGATAAATCAGATTTGCGTTTAAAAGAATCATAATTAATGAGTCTCCAAGTAATGAGAAATGTTGGAAAAGACAAGATCCATGAGTGTAGAGCATAAATAATTGAAGAAAGAAAGATAAGTTTATGGATCAAGAGAGTAACAGTGAGTGCTGACACTTCAACTGGAATGTGCATCTGCAGAAATGCAAACCTGACTAGAAAAAAGAGGAAAGTGTTAACTACATTTTTGGAACTTACCAGGCTATTCCAAGCAAGCCAAATAAATAAAATACAGATTCCCAGCCGTAATTCTGGATCAGTGGAGGAGCCAAAAGAAGCCTGAAAGCACAAAAATCAGTACCAATTCAGGATATCATAAAGGCAACTAGTATTTCATTCTAAGACATGGACAACAGAAAAGGAAAAATCGGGAGTTAAGAGTGGCATGCCGAAGTCCATATGTTGCACCAAAACATGAAGTCAAAAAGCACATAATATCCTTATTGCTGAAAACTATATATTAGGAGTTTCCATTTATATATATTTCCAGGAGCTTCCATTTACATATATATTTCCAGGAGTTTCAAGAACTCAAAAATGACTGATCTGGAGATAGCTGAATGAAGATTTATTGCTTCTCAACTTGCACACCTGAGAATGAGGCCAGGATGAGTAGTAGATAACATAAAGGAATAAAAGACCACTAACGCGAGCATTATTAATGAATAGCTTGTAAATGGGTCTTAATCTGAAGCAATAACTGTTTCCTTCGTGATAAAAATCCAAGAAAAGACGGTTAAGGCCTCATGAACCCCAATTTTCTAGTGTAATATATGAGAGTATAATGTATAAAAACTACAAGTGAAAATGAACTAAGAAAATAGCAATGCGACATGTTAATAATAATAATAATAATAATAATAAAAGAAAAAGAAAAACAGCGGTTTGCAGCAAACTGTATCATAGAATATCTCTTGCTGCTCAAAAAATATGGAGTCGTAGCTTTTTCTTCAGGATGTTTACAGTTGCTATGAGTAGTAGTTTACATCTTAGTCATCAACAAAAGGTTTGAGTGGTCACAATATACCAATCATCAGAACTTAAAATTTTCATATACTTTCTTCAGCAACAATGTTGATAGGTATAGTCAAAGGATAGGATTAAACATTTCAATGAAGTTCAAAAGCTAAACAAAGCTAAAAACATAATAAATATCTTGAGACTGTTGCAAAT
The DNA here is from genome assembly GCA_037974665.1 of Ehretia macrophylla. Taxonomy (NCBI): domain Eukaryota; kingdom Viridiplantae; phylum Streptophyta; class Magnoliopsida; order Boraginales; family Ehretiaceae; genus Ehretia; species Ehretia macrophylla. The sequence continues at coordinate 10,227,044 of CM075775.1, read as the reverse complement.
GATTAAAGAAAGATACCCTGTGACACTTCCAAAACTTAAACCACCAAAAACAAATGACACGGCTCTCGAGCGTTCTTCCAATGGTATGGACCTGTAAGCAAAGTAAAACTTCAACAATATTGATTAAAAAGATAAGAGTGAACAGAAAACGGTTTCTGTTAAGCTAAAAGATAAACACTATAGGCATATTAAACATCTTGGAAGAATTTGGAATTAAGCCATCTTGACAACTCTCCTGTTTCTGATTTTACTCTGCCCATCTTTTATTTTTACTCGGTACTTATTTTTCTTCCTTTTTTGGCTAAAATAAGTCATCTTAATTTATTGAGGAGGGGTCTATTCCAAGAACCATTCTTTTGTGGTTTGGCTTAATTGTTAGAGCAGAGTGCTTGCTATAAAACTGCAATATCAGAAAATGAAGCAGAATAACCACCGCAATATCCTGAGATGCTAATCATTAAATTGGTAGGCTTTGAATTTCAAGAAACTACTACCTTACTTCTGCAGAAGACTTCAAGAAGTTTGGTCTTTTAAGAATGTGAATGACCAACAAGTAACAACTATAACAAACTTGTCATAACGAAACCTTGACACATGGATAGTCACTTTCTTTCGATGACCCTCTTTCCTATTTATAGGAAGCCCAATGCACACTCTTAATTTTCATAGTCACCCTGCTGACATAGGAATTTAGACTTGAGCCGGAATCCAGACTATTTGACCTAAAGCAGATCAAGACTCTAAGGAACTGCTCGTACCATTATCATAGATGTCAAATCATGCTAAAATTATGGATGAGGATCTGTAATTAGTTTATTATTTGGAGACTACTTACCAAACAAAGAAAGGATGTAAGTAATAAACCACGTGCAATCATTATAACTCTGATATCCTTCAGATGATTTGAATTTTCTTATATGGACAAATTTGATTTGTGAAGGATGCCAATCATCTTTAGCTTCTAAATCGAATCCACCATGAATTTGGATATGTGCCATAACTAAGAAACACAAGATTAGAAACCAAGTGATACGAGAAAAAGTGAGGGTGGTTTCCGATTGAGGATAAGGTGAGAGAGAACCATTTTAGATGGTTGGACCATGTTAGGAGACGACATGTGGAGGAACCTATTAGAAGGTGTTAAAGCTTAAAGGCAATATACCGAAAGAGACGTAGAAGAAGACCTAAGGTAAGTTGGACAGAGATCGTGTACATAGAACTAACAGAGGAGAAGGCTATCGACAAGAATGAGTGGGTCGTTAGATCATATAGCCGACCTCACCTAGTGGAATAAAGCTTAGTCTGGTTTGGTTTCGTTTAGGAACTAAAATTAGGTACACCTGTGGAATGCAAATTTCATTAGTGGTAATATCCAAATTATCTCTTTTGTGGTCTGTAATATCCAAATTGTCCACAAAATCTTATTCAAATTCTGTTACCAAGAAATCTGGGGGGAGAGAAAAATCTGAGATGAAGAAATCATCTATGTGATGTCTACGTATAATCACTTTGTTAAAGATGGAAAATCGAATATATCGACCTTACTCCTCTCCTAGATGGATCTGTCTTTCCCACCTCTGCACTTTATAGAAACATTTATAATCTTCGCAATAATCTTAGAATCATCTGGTGAAGTACTCTGAAAGAGTTGTCTCCTTTATACATTCAAAAGTTGTAGCACAACTAGCTGGCATTTTGACCCCAGTATAACCAAAAGTATCACAAAATTCATTAACAAAGTATCAGAAAACTATTTTAAAAATTATATGTATTTTTTGTTAAAAACAATAATTAACTCCCACCGAAAAAAATTTATGGATACACCCTTGATTGCTTTGCATTATAATTTTTAAAATACTTCTTGAGAACATTTCTTCGTATCATATATTTTGAAGAAGTCTATTTCCAAAGATCATTTTCGAAGTAATACTAAACCCAACGAATATGTGAATAAGAAAAGGAAAATGTCAAGAGCTATTATGGGATTAAACGTAAAATGCAAGGACATTAATAAAATAGGGCGATGCTATCAACAACATGAGACCATGATGCATCAAGCAAAAATAAACATCAATTTACGCAGTTCAACCAGAACCCATCCTCTATACTTTTTCTCAACGTCACACGTGCCTGGCAATCATGTCAGTCGCAGCAGATGGGGATACACCTTCTCCTATTCCAACCTAAATTCCCAACAATACGCATGTTCAATTAGAAAACCAAGAAAAACACTTGGTATGTAAATAAGATAAGGCTTAAATTTTCCATGTTGACATGGAGATGTCTACATAGCAAACGATTATTTAGTAAGACTCATTATTCATACATATATGCAGACATCCATATAAAATCTTGTAATATCCCATAGCGGTGGCATATAGTGTTTGTGAGTGGTTTATAAGTGAATGTTGTGGGTATAAGGGATAACTTGGGTTAACCATTTTGAGTCAGTAGAAAAGAGGACCTAAGTAGTTATTTTCTTATTCCTACAACACCAATCTCACCTACGAGCTTGGGGGTTTAGGCTCGAAGCATGACAATGGTATCAGAGCAAGTCACTAGCCGGTGTGGGAACTAAGTGTTATGTGGGACAAAGTGCTACACCAAGGAAACGGTGGGAGCCACCTCTTAAACCCGTTTGAGCCACCTCTAGAATCTTTCACTGCCTAGTTGATCCTGGGTGTATGTACCCCTGACGAGGACGTCAGGTTCTTCACGGGGTGTATGTGTAATATCTCATAGCAGTGTAATATAATGTTTGTGAGTGGTTTATAAGTGGGTGTTGTGGGTAGAAGAGATAATTTGGGTTAACCATTTTGGATCAGGAGAAAAGAGGGTCCAAGTACTTATTTTCTTATGCCTACAACACTAGTCTCGCCTGCGAGCCTAGGGGTCTGGACTCGGGGCGTAACATGTCAACATTCAGAAACAACTTAAGGAAATGTAAGACATGGTCAAGATGATATTTACCAAAATCCTCGAAAGCACAAGTCCAGGCATAAACCCAGAAACAACAGGAACAAGAGCTGTGGCAAGTGACCAGGCCAGCACTCCAACCCCAAGAACTTTTCTGCAAAATAATATGACAATTCATAACTGATAATATACATTACTTCTTTAATTTTACTGTCTTTTTCCACAAACATATAGCAGACATAGTATAATGGTGGAAGGATAACTATTAAACATTTATTTCCATTGGCTAAAGTCTGTTCCTTTATTTACTTTTTTCAGATAATATTTATTTACTTTAGCAAAATGATCCAACAAACTTACATATCATTCAACATGATGGTAGGCATGAAGTGCTAGACCACCAGTGTCAGGTATTATTAAGCTAGTTTACAGCATTTTTCTCTGTTTTTTATAACAGTAAGTCTAGTTTGTAAGAGGTTTAAAACTGACATAAACCTGTTTCCTAACTCAGTATTCAATCCATAAAAAAGCACTTATCCAATTGTTTCATCATAACACATGCAGCGTGAATGTGATCATTCAGTTTCCTTGTCTTCTTTCCCAGTCACTTATGGTTTCTCTACCATTTACATCCGTTGGTATGATGATGTGCAAAGTGAATATTTGTGCCCTCAAACTATTTCTTCCCAAACTATTAATGAAAGAAAGTGAAAATGTCACCTTGTAGAGATAATTCTAGCCTCCCATTATTATTTAATAACCTCCATATGGACAAGCACAGAAGATTTACTACATGGAGCAAAGAGGGGCAAAGGGGAACAACGGCCCCTGAAACTTGTGAGCAGTTATTTAGGCATGACTTTACATCTTATTATGAGTTGTGCACAGTCACGATGCCTCTTTATCAATTTTTTTAGACACCAAAGCAAAGACACTTTAAATTGGAAGCACATAATAAGATGGAATAGTAAAGTAGGATTATTTCTTGCCCATTTCAACTTGGAATCTCCAGCATGAACAATATAGACTTAAATGAAAATACTGTTGGCTTTCTTAAGAAACGTACAGCATGTCCTTTGGTACTGTTAGGTACTTCATGAAGTTTGGTATACTGGTATATTTCTTAATTGGTACACTGGTATATTTCTTAACTAATGTTTTTGTTATCATAATCAAATAACTTTGTCTTAAAGTACATCGTCTTTTTCATTATCACTAGCAAACTTACAATATTATTTATGAGTACACTTTATGAGAATTTAGAGAAATAGAAATAGAACTATAGAACTAGGGAATGTTTAGCTACATCTCATATAAAATTGCTCCTATAAAGAAAAGTAATTCGATTCCATGTTTGGCAAAACCAAGCCTTATCCCACTAGGTGGCTACAAATTTGACAACACTACTCATTTTTGTTGACAGTCATCTGCTCCATTTAAATATGTAATGAATTTCAGATAACATATCTTTATCGAAAACTCACCTCCCGCCATATATCTTTGCAAGCCATCCACCGGGCAACTGACTCAAGGCATATCCCCAAAAGAATGAGGACTGTACCAATCCAGCCACAGATGAATTCCACCCAAACTGATGAGACATTGGAATTATAGCTATACTCAAATTCACCTGCAGGTTTGAGTCCAACTTATAAATCAATCTGCACTCTTAGAATACATTAGAGAGTCAAAGCTCCACTCTACACTATATTAATCATCTTTTCACATTGCACCATGATAGTGTTTATTGTGGTTACTGTAAAAACCAAATATCACATCCACATGTACCTCTGAACTGAATAATGTTCATTCCGGTTTCATCTAAAAGCTTATAATAGTGTTTATTTTAGTTTCATCTAAAAGCTTAAGCAAGCTTTTCTTTTTAAATAGGTGACGACGAGACTTGAGACCAGGACAATTTTTTAACCACCTCATCTAAATGTTTAAGTAGATAGAGAGGGATTTATTTATTTGTTTGTTTATTGTATTCAACAAAAAACATTGGATATCATATAGTGTTACCTTAAACTTCTATTTCTTTCAGAGGTAATTCATAAATATACTGCATTAGTACCTATATACAACTAATCAAAGTAACGAGTATATTTAACCGACAAGACAAATACCGTACCAACTACAGACCTTATTGTCTTACCCACAGATACGGGAAGTGCCAATATGCTATATAAAGTTTCAAAATTATGATAATATGATACAATATGTAATGCAAAGTTCAGAGTAGGTGAACACGGTAAGTTGAAGTAAGATTGAGCACCAAATGAGCGACGTCATCAAATCCATACAGTCGACGTAAGTGGGATAAGGTAAAGCAGAAAATGTAAAAAGAATTAAGCAGAAAAATACCAAGAATTATTACCTTATCCATGTTACAAATAACAAAGGCTAAAGAAGTAGTTCCAATTAGCTTATATCTCTGAGGCAGATTCCTCCATGGTGGCCAAGTCCAATCAAAACCCAAATTTTTATTATCCTCATTTTCACCTTCTAATTCATCACCTGAATCTAACACAACACCTTCCAACTTATCATTCAATTTGACCCCATTAAGTATTGTTTTGCTTTCTGCAATGTATTTTTCTTTCTCCTTCTCCTTCTCTGTTAAGCTGCAAGAAACTCTGAACTTCAAATTATGCTTAAAGGGTTGTATATGAAAAGGGTATTGTTTGAAATGGGGAGCTCTGTGGTGTGTGTTGTGTGAGAAATAGCATAAGTTGAAATCTGTTCTTTGAGTGAGTTTAGCCATTGTGGCTTTTTCTTTTTCTCTTCTCTTGCAAAGATTTGTAAATGGGTTACAGAAGAAGTGAAGAAAGCTTGTTTGCTATGGTTTAAAGAGTTGAAATTTGAGACTTTGTTGTGTGTGTGTGTGTGTGTGTGTGTGTGTGTGTGAAGTGATGTCAGAGTGTGTAGAGAGAAATGTTGCCACGGAAGGTGAAGGTTTGTGGCGCCTGTTTAACCGGAAACTGGGACCCACTAGCGCTGTTTGTTTAAACTATAACGTCTCTTGGTAGGCTTTGGTTTGGGACGCGTGGCCTAAAGGGTGGGCTGATTGGCAAATATTCCCTTTTTTCCCTCGTTTTCATTTTCTTTTCTATTTCTTAGTTGAAAATAAAGTATTACACGGTGATTGGTATATGAAAATAAATAAAAAATAAAATGATATTTTCATTTCCATTTCAATTCTCACCTTTAATAAATAGTCATTGGTATACTATAATTGGTTGAAAATGAAATAGTATTTTCAATTCTATTTTAAATCTCATGCTTAATATGACGAAATTAACTTGAGAATCTCATTGCTAATAAAATTCTATTCCCCTGTACAAAGTATTAATTAGTTATTTCAAAGCAAATATATGGATTAGCCCATTCTCATATACTTAAGAATAAATTTATTTTTCAAATAACAAAAATACTCAGTCGAAATATAATTTTTTTAATAATAATAATAATAACAATAACAATAATAACAATAACAATAATGATAATAATGATGATGCTGATGATAATAATAATAATAATGCAGAGGTACGCCTCATTATGTTTATGTGTGTTTAATATATCTGCTCACATCAATGTTTAATATATGTGTTAGACAATTGCAATTAAATATCTATTCACATATATTCCCAAGAGTCACAATCAAGTGATAGCAACTCTGTATCATAGACTTTTTAATTTGTATTAATCTCAATTCGTTGGTAAAATTAAGATTTATCATTGTCGAGGTTGAAAGTCTCACAGTTGAATTTAGGAGCTGCTTTAGCCGAGCTGGACTTCTCAGGTCCACCTCCGAGCTGTACTTTCTTGGTCGGCTATCGGACCTACACAAAAAAGTAAGGAAAAAGCGGGGTGATAACCCGGATTTTTCCCTCAAGCGTGCGAATGATTAGTATGTCCGAGCTGGTAAAGTAGCTGAGAGCATTTAATAGCGAGATCCCCTTAAATGAAGAGGGTGGAGCTCTATTTATACTAAGTTCGGGTCTGACAGCATTTAATGCGATGCAGCTTTATGTCCCATCAGTGCTTTATGTCCCATCGGAACAGCTGGAACTGAGGTCGGGGTTAACGGGGTCGGGTCAGTCATCTAGGTTGGACATTGAGCTGAACGCGCTGTCAACGGAGCGCGGATTAGCCCGTCTCAACTCGGAATGGTCGGCTTAATTGGATCAGCTCGGGAATCCCTCGTCAATTCCCCCCCCCCCCCCCAAGTCGAGATCGAGAGGGTGAGATCTAGATAGAAGTTAATCCCGAGCTGTAGGTGCCTGACCCCGAGAGAGTAGGGATGGCCACGTCAGCGGTGCATGCCCAACGGATGGCTGTCACGTCACCTGGCGGTTCTGGCGAGACGCGACGTTTGGGCTTCCCGATGTGACTTTCAGGGATGCCTATAAATAGGGCCATATTCTCCGAGATTCACTCCATACTTCGCTTTCAATTTCCCAAGGAATTCAGGTCGAACACTAGAGTGGTCGGACGCAACTAGCTATGAAAGAATCTTCTCGGGATAATTCAGCTCGGACCCAGCATACTCCGTAGTTAAGAGCATTAGGTACGTCCCAACTCCCTTTAGTCATTCCTGTACATTTATATTTGCTGTAGACAGGATGGGGAGGTCAGAATCATAAGATTCTCAGGCTATGGAAGTAAGGTCCTATGGTGGAGATGAAAGTCCACCGAGCTCGGCATCTACCTCGAACAGGATCCGTGGCGGAGAGAGCACCAGCTCGTCCTCAGGGCCGACTCGGAAACCAAATCACGAGGGGAGCGACGACGACTGCCAAGTTATTGGGGTCAGATTGGTGCGAGAGGAAGCAGAAGAGGATCATTTGGCCGACCTGGGAGAATTCGATGACGGGAAGGATGAGGAGCCGCTGAATCGACTGGAGGGCATCGAGATACCACAAGAGTTCTTAGCCGGGGTCTCTGCCACCGAGCCGATCGAGGCTATCCCAGTCAGTGCTGTTCGACCTCGGAGCTCGGCTTCAGCCAGCGCTTCTTCAATTCGAGGGAAGAGGATCGAGCAGCTGTTTGCCTGCTGCAAGCGTGAGTGCCATTCTACAGTGCAGATGGCGAACGCAAGGCTGAGGAACTGGTCGGCTGATCGGCATCACAAGCTGAAGGTTCCAGGTCGGCAAGAATCGGCGTGTTACCCCCCAGCCAACCACTACACCATATACGATTTGGCCTTCGACGTCATCCAACTCCCCCTCCTTGGCTTCATCATTGGAATTCTAAACTATTTCGAGCTCAGCCCGGGTCAGATGTCACCGAATAGTTGGGCCATAATGGTGGCCTTCTACGTGTTCTGCTTGGAGAAGGGAGTGGAGCCAACCTTGCACCGGTTCAGGCATTTCTTCGTGTGTAAACCCAACCCGAAGCAGCCAGGGTGGTTCCACTTCGCAGCTCGGGTCGGCCACTCCATATTCACCAAGTGGCACTCCTCTAACAAGGGCTGGCACAATGACTATTATTGGGTGGAGCCGTCTGTGAATCCTGCATGTAGGATGGACTGGCTCCCGAGCCTGAGGAAAACCGCCAACGATGACCCTAAACTCTCGAATGAGGAGCTTAGAGAAGTTGCAGTGCTCAAGCCCGCGCCCGGGATGCTGATAGACATTGACAGCGTGCTGAAATGGGAGCGAATTTGGGATTCCAAGTTGTTTGGTCGGGAGCCCGACCTCTCGAGGGATCATCCCCACCTGATTCCCGACCCGGAAGGAGATGATGGGTCTAGCTCAGAAGAGGGTCAGTTTGCAGGATTGGCGTCCGACCTCCCGTCCCGTTTATTAGCTTAGCTTTTTTAGTTAGGCCTTCGACTCATTTTTACCCCTTTGCTCTACTTTTTGCAGATATGGCGGACATGAGGAAGCTTGCATACGCCCAGGTGCGGAGGAAGAGTGAGGTCAGTGGCGACGCATCAGCTCGGTCAGGACTGGGCGGCACTGGCCAAGGTCAAAAGCAGCGCCCCAGCGGCCAAGGACGAGAGGTCGGTCCCGAGGTCTCTTCAAAAGGGGCTTCGGGGTCCCCTTTACTGAAGAAATCGGGATCGGGCCTAGCGATCCCGGAGCGCTCTTCCTCCCGACCCGATAGCAGAAAGCGGCCTCGGCCCGAACACTCTGGGAAGGGCAAGGCCACGGAGGTGAGCCCTCCCGACAAAAACTTCATTGAGACGTCCAAGGTGGATTGCGACCCCAAGTTGGCGGAGTAACTTTCGCTTGACTTGAGGATGGCCATAGACACTGTAAGTCCTTAACCATCTTCTGTTAAGGTTGTATTTTTAGCTCAGCTGATTGTTTTATTTTCTGCTGAACAGGCCGAGTCCCACATCCTCTCTACCCCCAGCTTCCTTATCAAGGCCCAGACTCACTGCGTCGAGCTCGAGCAGCGATATGTTGATGCCCGAGCTGAGCTTGAAACCGTGAGGGAGGAGGCCGCTTAGAGGCAGAAAGCTGATTCAGCGGAGGTCGACCGCCTGAAAAAGGAGCTGGACCTGGAGAAGGACCGACGCGAAGCCGCGGCCAAGGACGTCGACCGCTATAAGCGAGAGAAACGGGAGGCAGAGGCTAAACTCAAGGACCTGGTGGAGCGGGTCGGCATCTAGGGGGAGAAGGAAGTGGAGGCCTTCAAGTCCAGCGATGCGGCGGTGGATTGGTTGGCCACGGAAGGCGGGGCCATGGCGAAGTACGCATAAATTGAGTTCTACTTCCGAGGTCAAGTTGCGGCTCGGGAGAGAGCGAAGACTTTCTTCCCAGTTTCCAAGAACGACTACATCGAGATCTTGGAGGTTCCGCCGCCAGAATTCTGGGAGATCCCCAAGCTTCCGTCCGACCTGATATCCCAGGCCAAGAAGGTCACTGAGTTTGTCCAGAAGGGCCTGGACCAGGTTGGGGAGAAAGCTGAGGCCACTACCTCCGCCGCCGCGCAAAAATAGATTTTGCAGTGTTTCCCGAGTAGGGTTATTGTAATCTCGCCCGAACTGGGCTCTTGTAACTTCCTTTCAGTTTTAATGAAATACTTGTTTTAGCTTTATTTGCGTTTTAATTGAGTTCGTACACGTATTTTTATTGTCGCAAATTTTTACTCAAGTAAGTGGGGTCAGACCAATCTTAATGGACCATTCAAACTTAAGTTTTAATGAACCGAGCTGGAAGTGGTTAAACGTTCTACCATCTTAATCCGAGCCGGAATAATCGGGGCAACTTTATAATCGTTACCAAATCGAACTCGTCAATCCGTTACAAAATTGGTCAACTTAATGTAGACAAATATACCGACCTAAAGCCGGAATACGCCGAGTTGGAACACAATCCGAACTGACAAATTTAATCAAATTGTCATTGATTTTACCCGAGCTGGAACTTAGTCCGAGCTGGTTTACTTCGTGATTACGCGTGGCCACTGCGTTAATCCGAGTTGGAGTAATTTTTGTAGTTGTAGCACTTGGGCCCGAGTCGGGCATTGCGCCGGTGTGTGTACCTGTCCCCAGGTCAGGCATTCACTCTAGCTTACAAAATTGCATTGCATTGAATTCGTACAAGTAATGTTTAGGCCCAGGGCCTTTACAAAATACTTTGGCTCGGGGCCGTTTACAAAATATTCCGGCTCGGGGCCGTTTACAAAATATTCCGGCTCGGGACCGTTTTTAGACAAAATACCGCTTCAAATGTTCTGAATGCCATGCATTTTTTAGCAGTTTTCCGTTCTTGTCTCGAAGGTAGAAGGTCCCAAGTCGGACTTCTTTCGTGACTTCGTAGGGTCCCTCCCAGGTCGGAGAGAGCTTGTTAACGGAGCGCGGCAAAAAGATGGTATTTATGAGTACGAGGTCGCCGACCTTAATAGGCTTAGGCTTGACCTGTTTGGAGAAGGCTCTTTTCATTGCAGCTTTGCTGGCCAGCATTCTGATTTGAGCTTTAGCTCGGAGCTCTTCAGCGAGGTCGAGTTCTTCACGGATCCGTGCTCCGTTGGTTTCTGGGTCATGGTGGAGGGTTCTACTGGTCGGAGACCCGATCTCCACTGGCAACACTGCTTGAGTGCCGAAGGTCAGTTCGAAGGGCGATTCTCCCGTCGCCGAGCTGGTGTTGGTCCGCTGAGCCCACATCACTTCTGGAAGAATTGATGCCTATTGGCCCTCTGCTTCCTCCAGCTTGGTTTTCAGACCCTGCAAAATGATTTGGTTAGTCCTTTCAACTTGGCCATTACTTTGAGGGTGAACAACGGACGAGAATCTGAGGTCGATCCCAATCTCAGCACATTTGCCTCGAAAGTATGCACTATCGAATTGTTTGTTGTGGTCAGTGATGATGACCTTTGGCACCCCAAATCGGCAAATGGTGTTTTTCCATACGAAATCCCAAGCTGCCTTTTCTGTTATTCTAGCAACACCTTCAGCCTCGGGCCATTTAGTGAAGTAGTCTACGGCCACGAAGGCGTGCTTCTTTTGGCCGACACTGGTCGGCAAGGGGCCGATGATGTCTAGACCCCACTGATAGAATGGCCAAGGGCTTATCATCACTGTGAGGTCCACAGCAGGCTTTCATTGCACGTTGGCGAACCTCTGGCAGGTGTCGCACCTTTTTACATACTCTTTGGCATCTTGTTCTAAGGTTGGCCAGAAATAGCCTTGCCTTAATGCCTTCCTAGCCAGAGCTTTACCCCCCAAGTGGTTTCCACACACCCCTTCATGAATCTCCCGGAGTACATAGTTTCCTTCTTCGGGTCCAACACATTTCAAAAGAGGCAAGGTGTAGGCTCTTTTGTAGAGTTGCCCGGCGATTATGACAAACCTTGAGGCCTGCTTCATGAGTTTCCGAGCAGCTTTTTCATCTTCTGGGGTCATACCCCCTTCCAAGTAGTCCGTGATTGGTTTGGTCCAATCTGAACTTAAATTGAGCTCGGCTACCGCCTGTACTCCTAACTGGATACTAGGTTCAGATACTTCTTCCACATGGACAAGGGCAGGTCGGCTTTCGCCCAAGGCCAGCCTAGATAGGGCATCGGCCTTCATATTCTCTTCCCTGGGAATCTGCTGTATCGTGAACCTTATGAGTGCTGAGGTCAAATCTTTGACTCTGTTGAGGTAGGCTAGCATAGCACTGTCCTTGGCTTCGAATTCTCCCGATATCTGACTAGAGACTAACTGAGAGTCGGTACTTAGGTCAATTGTCTGTGCCCCGAGCTGAGCTGCAATTTTTAGCCCTGCAATCACCGCTTCGTACTCTGCTTCATTGTTGGACACCGGGAAGGTGAACTTGAGGGAATACTGGTGCTCATGCCGGTTTGGGTAGAGGATGACCACCCCAGCTCCATTTTCGGACTTCCTTGAGGCCCCATCCACATGGACCTTCCACACGTCCTCCGGGTCATGCTCTGCTCGGCCAGTGCATTCTACAACAAAGTCCGCAATGGCTTGGGCTTTGATGGCTGTCCTGGGCTGGTAGGTGATGTCGAATTGACTCAGCTCAACTGCCCATTTCAGTAGCCTGCCCGACGCCTCTAGCTTGTGCATGATGGACTTGAGCGGAGCAACAGTCATGACCTTAACTGGATGAGCATCAAAGTATGGCTTCAACTTTCTAGTCGCCGTGATGAGCGCGAGGGCGAGTTTCTCCAAGGAGGAGTATCTCTCCTCGGCTCCCTGCAAGGTTTTACTAACATAATAGACCGGCTTCTGTTCCTTTCCTTCTTCTTGGACTAGGGCCGCCGCCACCGCTGTTCCCGAGCATGCTAAGTATATTACTAGCTCCTCTCCCACCTCAGGTCGGGATAACAGGGGTGGCGAGGCTAGATACCTTTTCAGCTCTTGAAAGGCGTTTTGGCATTCCTCAGTCCACTTGAAGTTCTTAGGATTCCTCAATATTTTGAATAGGGGAGCACACTTGTCAGCCGACCTGGACATGAATCTGCTCAGCGCTGCAACTTTGCTTGCTAACACCTGGACGTCCTTCACGCAGGTCGGGGGCGCCAGATCTAGTATCGCCTGGACCTTCTCCGGGTAGGCTTCTATTCCGCGGGCTGTGACCATGAAGCCCAGGAACTTGCCTGCCTTGACACCGAATGCGCACTTTTTCGGGTTTAGTTTTATCCCAAAGTGCTCCATTACGACGAAGGCTTCAGCCAGGTCGGCTACATGGTCTTCCGCCCTCCTACTCTTGACCAACATGTCATCTACATAGATTTTCATATTCTGGCCAATCTGATTTTTGAAGACCTTGTTCACCATCCGAGTATACGTGGCTCCAGCATTCTTGAGGTCAAAGGGCATGACCTCATAGTAGTAGAGTCCTTTATCGGTGGTGAAGGCGGTCTTCTCCTTGTCCCCGGGAGCCATCTTGATTTGATTATAACCTTTGAAGGCATCCATGAAGGAGAGCAGCTCGAATCCGGAGGTGGCGTCCACCATTTGGTCAATCCGTGGTAGGGGGAAGCAGTCCTTGAGGCAAGCTTTGTTGAGGTCGGTGAAATCAATACACAGTCTCCATCCACCCGTGGACTTAGTCACCAGCACCACATTGGATAGCCAGGTTGGGTACTGTATTTCCTTTATGTGGCCGGCGTCCACCAACTTGTCCACCTCTTCGGCTATGATTTGTTGCTTATCATAATGAAAGTGCCGGCGCATTTGTTTTACCGGATAGTGATTCGGGTCGGCATTCAGGTGATGCTCAATCACATTCGGGTCAATTCCTGTCATGTCAGAGGCAGACCAGGCAAATACATGCTCATTCTTTAAAAGAAATTGGCTTATACCTTTCTTGAGATTGGCAGATAGTTCACTCCCGATCTTGACTCTCTTAGTTTCATCGGAGAGTTCCACCTCCTGAAGGTCCTCAACCGGGCTTCCTCTCTTAGCATCTCTCTTTTCTTCGGGCAGATCTGGTCCCCAGCCGATTTGATATTTGGGCCGGAGTGAGTTTTCATAACATTCCCGCGCTGAGAGTTGGGCTCCGTAAATGGTGGCTACCTCAGCCGGGGTCGGGAACTTCAGGGCCTGGTGGTATGTTGAGGGGACGGACCTGAAGTGATTAAGGGCCACCCGACCCAAGATCCAGTTGTAAGTGAAATTACAATCCATTACAATGAAGTTGGCCTGCATCGACGCCCACTTACCCCCATCATCCAGCTTCAGGGGGAGGTTGATGACTCCTTCGGCTCGGTGGGACTGCCCTGTAAAACCTGCTAAAGTACCCCTCAACGGCCTGAGTCGGCTCATGTCCAACCTCATCTGTTCAAAAGCGCTTAGGAATAAGACTTCTGCCGAGCTCCCGGTGTCCACCATCAGCCTTTTGAAGGTGAAGTTGGCTATTTCAGCGCTGATCACCAGGGGGTCATCGTGAGGCAATATCACCCCCTCCAAGTCTTCTGAAGAGAAGGTGAGCTCTTGCATCTCTGGGGCCGGTCCTCTCACTGGTCCATATTCCCTCCCTGCACGAACATAACCCTTTCTGCCTGCTGAGGTCTCACCTCCTGACGCCAATCCTCCCGCAATGGTTTCAATCACGGCCAAGCGTCCGCCCCCAGCCTGGCGTCTGGGCGGACTCCTCTCCCTATCCCTTTGGTCTGGATTCCGAGTTGGCTGCGGATCTATATACCTCCGTAGGTGGCCTCGATCTCATGTTTCAAGTCTTTACATTCCTCGGTGGTATGGCCGTAGTCCATGTGGTAGCGACAATATTTGGTCCTATTGCGCTTCTCGGGTCGGCCTTTCATTCTCGAAGCGGGAGGCAAGTGGTTCTGGTGCTGGATCTCCATTAGGATATGCTCCCTTGAGGTGTTAAGGGGAGTGAACATAGTGAACCGGGGGTTCGGCTTCGGCTGCTGAGGCTGCTTGCCTCGGTCATTCTGGGCTTTGGTCCCAGGTTAGGATCGGGAGGCCTCTTCTTTCTTCCCTGCCTCCTTCTCCTTGTCATCGTCCCTTTTTGCCTGATGGATCTCCTCCGAGTGTATGTACCCTTCTGCTCGCACCATCAGCTCGGACACAGTATCCATGGGGTCGATTGCCAAGGAAGATGTGAGGGGGCCCGACCTGAGCCCGCTCTGGTAAGCCATCAGAGCCATGGAGTCCTCCAAGTTGGGAATTCGGAGGGACTCTTCATTGAATCTAGCCGTGTAAGCCCTCAAATTTTCCCCTCTATGTTGCTTCACCAACAGCAATGTAGAAGTATAGCGGGTGGCGCGGCGGCTTCCTGCGAAGCGGGATAGGAAAGCCTCCGCTAGCTGGTGAAAACTTGCAATTGATCCAGGACGAAGTTTTTGGAACCAGTCCAAGGCATTGCCAACCAGGGTGGTCGGGAATGTCTTTGCCTTCATGAGATCTGGCATGTCGTGCAGAGTCATGTGGTGATCAAAATTGTGCAGGTGGCTGGCTGGGTTTCCATCTCCGTTGTAGACAGCCAGGTTGGGCATTCGGTTGCCTGTGGGCAGGGGCGTGGCCAGTACCTCGGGAGAGAGTGGGCTTACACCGAGTTGGTTGATGACCTTGGCTATGGCAGCCGCGGTCTTTGCCTGCTCGGGGTCGGCTTGAGCCGCCCTTTTACCTCTCGCCGTGTCGAATCTTGGTGTCGGCTCTAAGAAACCCTTATCTTCCTACGTCCGTTTTCGCCTAGACTCCAGGATGTGGAACTGGGGGTGCGATGGCCGCAGCACAGCCTCTTGCGGTGCCAGGGGGCCCTCAGCCAGCCGGGCTACCTGCTCCTTAAGTTCTTCGAACATCTTCAACATCATCTTTATCTCCGGTGACAGGCTGGAGTTGGGGTCTCCTTCCGCTGCGGGGTTGGTTTGAGTGGCTAAGTGTATACGTTGGCTCGTTCCAACGTCGGCTTGGGTTAGATTTTGGCTGGGCGCCTATGCGGTTTCGAGGTCCCCTTCCAGGTTGGGCGAATCCTCTACCGGTATGTTGTGACTTCTGGTTTGTACCATGATGGTTTCTCAATGAGTGGCGGAGAGAGTTATGAAAGAACTCGTCGGTTCCCACAGACGGCGCCAAACTGTCGAGGTTGAAAGTCTCACAGTTGAATTTAGGAGCTGCTTTAGCCGAGCTGGACTTCTCAGGTCCGCCTCTGAGCTGTACTTTCTTGGTCGGCTATCGGACCTGCACAAGGAAAGTAAGGAAAAGGCGGGGTGATGACCCGAATTTTCCCCTCAAGCGTGCGAATGATTAGTATGTTCAAGCTGGTAAAGTAGCTGAGAGCATTTAATAGCGAGATCCCCTTAAATGAAGAGGGTGGAGCTCTATTTATACTAAGTTCGGGTTTGACAGCATTTAATGCGATGCAGCTTTATGTCCCATCAGTGCTTTATGTCCCATCGAAACAGCTGGAACTGAGGTTGGGGTTAACGGGGTCGGGTCAGTCATCTAGGTTGGACATTGAGCTGAACGCGCTGTCAATGGAGCGCGGATTAGCCCGTCTCAACTCGGAATGGTCGGCTTACTTGGATCAGCTCAGGAACCCCTCGTCAATCATGATTATAGGTATATATCCCTTTATGAGGCTGCTTGGTGAACTTTTGGCTTTGATATTCAATTTTAGATATTCAGTTGTACAAAATGTTATTATTTCATCTTCTCTAGAAGGAAAAAGTTGTATTTAGGGATAATACGCACTCAAATAAGTTAAAAGAAATTAATGTTTGAAGCTTGGATTAAGGCAAAAAAAGAATATAAGAAAGTCAACAAGCTGAATTATTCAGAGTTTCTAAAAAAAATTGTTTACAAAGAAGATGAATATAAGTGATATCCAAAAAAAAAAAAAGTTTTGTTATTGGAAGAACATCACATATGCCTCCAGTCAATAAGAAGGGACCATTATCTTAGGATGCTTTTGGATTTTCAAAAAACATGCCAATGCTACAAGTATATTAGAACTATCAATATTATGCAGTATCTTATATTTAAGGAAGTTTTCTATGCACTGGATTTATTGGAAGAAGATATAGACTATATTGATGGAATAAATCAAACAAGCACTTGGACATCATCATTCTACATTAGAAGAGTTTTTAAACTCTATTGCTACAAAATAATATGAAGAGGTCAAAACGTATTTAGGAGAGTTATTAGATTAAAATGGTTGGTAATGTTCTTTACTGACAGAAAACTAAGAGTATGTTTTATGAGAATATATACTAGGAATAAGAATTTTAACACTTCACATTAACTTTTAAGTCTTTTATAAATCACCGAAATATTTCATATATTAAATATCGATTCTTGAAGTAACATAGGAAATATTGTATTAATACCTCAAATGATTATGACTTCATCTAACCATAGTTTTTATGTTAAATTTCAGCAATGGCAGATTCCTTTGGCTGTAATTTTCCAAGACTATAAATAAAAGTTACGCTCAAACTCTTTCATATGTTTGGTTATATCTTTCAAGAACACAGTCACTAGCTGCTATATCTTACACTTTCAAAAGTGACAAGTAAATAAGGATTGAAGATTTTTATAAAACCAAGAAATGACAAAGTTTAAAAAAATATAACTAATTTAGTTTAAATATTCTGAAAAATAAATTAGGCAAGAAATCATATAGCATAAGATTATTTCTATTGATACCATTACAATACAAGATAAATAAAAAATAATGATATATAAATAACATAAACATGTTAAATTGAATCAATCATTTGAATTTCAATCGGATCATATATTTGCAGTGTTACCTTACAAGAATATGGAGTTATTTTAAACGAACATGGTATAACAATTCTACTTCAAATATTATTAATGTTTTTCTAACTAATGAGACAAGTTTACGAAGTGAAAGTGATAATGAATTTGTGTCAGTTTGAACTCATTATAATCACCAGTGATAAGTTAATAAGTAGTCTTAATCATTTTTAGAGTATATTCATGGTATTCATAGTAAAATAATAATTTGAAAAAAAGGGAGACATGTGTGTCTTTTGAAAGACACAATCTTTATAAAAAGATATGCTTATTTTATTTTGTTTCTTTATGTAATGGTATAATATTTAGAGTAATTACATGTTACATGTTTTTAGATTGCTTACATTCAGTGGCGGATCCAACCACCCAAATTCAGGGGATATACTACTTATGTGTGAGAGAAGTGAGAGTGTGTCATTATACAATGAAAGTGTCCAGTATAATATTAAAAAAAAAAAACAAAAAATAAATATGAGGGACCCTCAATCCTATGTAAGTCTGCCAATGCTTACATGATGCACGGGTACAACGCTAGTTATAATCACAAATTGCCACCACTTTTCCCACGTCTCAAGCATGCCACGATCCTCTTATCTTGTCCATTGCGGCTAAGGCTCCGTTTGTTTGCTGTAAAATATTTTTTCAGTAAATATTTTTTCAATTTTTCAGTGTTTGATAACACAGAAAAATTGGTAAAGTGAAAAATATTTTTCAGTAAAAAATAGTGGCTACTTTTGTTCAATTTTTTGGTGTTTGGTAACACCAAAAAATTAGTCAATTAAAAAATATTTTTCAGTTAAATATTACAATTAGTACAAAATTTGAAAAAATATTCTAATGTCCTATGAGAGAAAAAAATATTTTTCAGAACTCACCCACCCCTACCCCCTTACCCTATCCACCCCTACCCTCACGGTTAACATATACCCCTACTCTCATAATTAATATATATATTATATGTATATTTTTTATAATAAAATTTAATATCAAAAAATATTTTTAACTGTACATTTAAACATTAAAAAATATTTTTTAATATTTTATTTTTTTAAAAAATATTTTTTCTCATTAAGTAATTTTACGACAAATAAATAAAACCCAAAAAAATGTTTTATTTTTCAAAAACATATTTTTAAAGAAAAGTATTTTATACAAACAAGTCATTTTACAGCAAACAAACGGAGTGCTGCAGCCGCATAGAAGACGAATTCTTATAGTTGAGCGGAGACGGTTGGTGAGCAAAATATCAAGACCAACTTTGAAAAGCTTTTAATATTTTATTGAACAATTCTCATTGAAGACTCCAGAGAAAAAGTCCCCGTGAGAAAAATCTGCAATTATTGGAGTGTGAGAATTGGTGTTGATTTCATCGTGTGTCATCGATTCACTTCCAAAGAAAAACTTCACAACTTCCATTTCCTTATTGCTTTAATTAAGTGAACTAGTAAAACTGTTGCCTACAACAACATCATGGCTGAACCATCTTCACTTCCTCAAGCAGTAATGAAGTGCAAGACTGTCCAAGAACTGGTGAACAACGGTGATGAGCTTCCAGAAACATTCATTAACAGAGATACTACTTATGGAGCTATAGATAACTCTGTGGCAGTGATGGACATCCCAGTCATTGATATGGGTCATTTGATCACCTCTTCATCATCGTCGACTATGCTAGAAGAACTTGAAAAGCTTCGATCAGCTCTCAGCATGTGGGGTTGCTTTCAGGTTGTTCAGGGTGGAAGCCCCTTATATACTACAAAAATATAACATGATCTTTTACAGTTTTGGATCAACAATGGCTACAAAGTCTTTCTTGTATGATACTGTCATGCTCCGAGCCTAGAGTCTAGAGCCGCATGCCAGACTAGTATTATACGCATAAAAATCTTCTTTTCTACTGGTTCAAAATGATTAATATAAATTATTCTTTATATTCACAGCATCCACTAGTAAATCACACAAATACACTATCCCTCACCGATGTGGGATATTACAGATACTCTCTGAATATAGCAGTAGCGAGAATCAACACTAGCTTAATTAAAAACTGATATATAGGGGGAGACTGGGTAAATTACATAGCTAGCTTGTCCAGCCTGTGAATAATTTTCTCAAAATCATTTCAGTCTTCTTAAAATTAACTTGATTTTTCTTTACTAAACTGAAATACCACTGGCCCCAACTCTAAAAAGAAGTTCATTCTTATAATTATCAAATTGTATGTTATATTTCCGCTTAAAGAAAAGTTAAATTTGATCATAGCAGTAGTGTAGCTTAATCAATTCTAATAGCACAGTGGAGACAGCAACGGCCCATGGAGGTTGGAGCAACAGAAGTTTTGAGATCTTAGTTTAGATCTGTGCTAAGGTTTTAGATGGAAAGGAAATAGCGTTTTTATCAGAATCCTGCCTGTGATCCAATTTTTCGAAATAACATAATCATAAGGGACCTTTTCCTCCTCTTGTTTCCTGGTTTATGTAGGGGCGGAGTTAAGGGGCCTCAGTCTCCAAGGTGTATTTTTTTCAAAAAAAATTATATAGTATTGTTAAAAAAAAGTTATCAGTCATTCTTTTTTTTTTTTTTTTTTTTTCTTTCCTGTTATCAATCTTATTATTTAAATCTTGACCCCTTAATGTCAAATTCCTAACTCCGCCCTGGGTTTATGTGAAAGCTTTTCTCAGCCCTCAAGAATTCTAAAGCCTTTGAGTCTCAGGTGATAAACCATGAAATTGAGAGTTCATTCCTTGATGAAGTTCGTGAGGTTGCCAGACAATTCTTCGCCCTTCCAATGCAAGAGAAGCAAAAATACGCCAGAGCAGTGAATGACATTGACGGATATGGCAATGACATGATTCTTTCAGATAATCAAACTCTAGACTGGACCGATCGCTTGTATCTTCAAGTCAGTCCAGAAGACAACCGAAAATTGAAATATTGGCCTGAAAACCCCAAATCTTTAAGGTATTAGGATCTATCTGTTAACTAATACTTTATTCTCGTATTTTAACTTTGCATTTCAGTCATTTATATCATTTTTTTAACTACAAAAATGGGAGGGAAAGTGAAATTTTAGATATTTTGAGTGAAATGAATAACTGAAATGCAGTATTAAAATGTTAGAATAAAATATTAGTTAGGAGAATATTTTAATCCTCCAGGCCCCAATAACTCAAGTTTCTTCCATGAACTATTTGCGTCGATGGATTAGTTCGATCCATAACAAAGGAACAAACTGATAGATTTGAAGAAAGAATGCATGTGTTTAACTAGGATATATGAAAATATTGCAGGGAAGTTCTACTCAAGTTAACCAGTAAATTAGAACTTGTAGAGAAACAGCTCCTAAAGTCCATGGCTAGATCATTAGCCCTGGAGGAGAACTGCTTTCTGGATCGATGTGGAGAGAGACAAGTAATGTTTGCAAGATTTAACTTCTATCCTCCATGTCCAAAGCCAGAACTTGTTCTTGGCCTTAAACCCCATGGAGATGGATCAACAATCACCATTCTCCTGCAAGATGAACAAGTACAAGGTCTTCAAGTATTGAAAGATGATCAGTGGTTTCAAGTTCCCATCATGCCTCATGCTCTTCTCGTAAATGTTGGTGATCAAATTGAGGTAAAATGAAATGATTTTTCCATGTAGCTATATTGTTTGTCTATCCCTGATTCTATCATGTTCTTTAGCTCTTGAAGACCTAAATTTGCATTTTTATCAGCAATGGACTTTTTTGCGTGAACTTATTAGTCTATAGCTTATGAATTGTAAATAGTGTTAGAGATATCCAACTAATTAAATATTTACGCTCTAACAACTTGAACTTTTAGACGAGGTATTCACTTATCATGGTAACAGAGTCTATTCCCAGAAAGGTCTCAAGTTCAGTCTCACCACAACCATTCCATTATCCCGTTCATAGCTCAAAAACATTATTATTTGCACATGAGGGAACGTGTTGGAGATTCAAATCTCGCCACAATCATCCCATTTTACCACGGGCAAAGGAGGTTATTAAATTTCCCTTATGTTGTAATTACAGATAATGAGCAATGGAATTTTCAAGAGTCCAGTGCACAGAGTGATGACAAACTCGAAGAGGGACAGGATCACTCTGGCTGCGTTCTTTTCTCCAGAAGCTGAAAAAGAGATTGAACCAGTGGAGGAGCTTGTAAGTGACACAAGGCCAAAAATGTACAAGAAAGTTAAGAACTACACTGACAGCTATTTCCATTATTACCAGCAAGGAAAGAGACCACTTGATGCAGTAAAAATTTAGTTTCTGGAGATTCATCAGTTGTTTTTGGTGTGGGGTATAAAGTAGTAAGTTTTAGCCGTATGAGCATAATGATTTCTTATTACAGTTTCATAATTTTTGTTGAGACCTAATCATGGTTTGGATTGCATAGGTTTGTATTTATGGTAAATCAGATCGAGGTTGCGGGACATTCCAATCTCTATCGATGTTACTTAGTTAATCAATTTTCAGCGTCCTACCAAATTAAATCTTATCTAACTATGTGAGATTGAATATAGAGATTTGATGATGTCATTTATTCTCGTCGAAAAACGTCTCTTTTATTAATTTCACACACATAAAATCTCATTTGAATTTTTTCACTCAACTAATCTTCAAATCTTTCTCTACTCCTTTTATTGTATACTACCTTTATACATTATCAAGTCCTAATGAATGCCTCCACCAGTCCTTTTAACTTTTATTTTTTGGGGTCGCATTTCATTCCTCACTGACGATGTCGCATGAGACACGTCATCCCCTAGGGGTCACCGGCTCGAAATGAGCGCTCGATCGTCCTGGTCATTTTAGCTTCTTACCAAATTAAATTTATAAAAAAGGATTATATCTAAAACATAAGTAGTTAATATTTGAATGTACTTGTGGGCTGCACTTGCAAAATTCTATGTAAAGGAAAAGTTGCAAACTCAGATTTGCTGATGCTCTCAATTTGACTATTTCATGACTATAATAGTTCATGCTACATGAATACACCAAAATTAACTCAAAACTTTGCGAGTAAAGATACACTAAATGTCAAAAGAAAACAGAAAAAAAAAAAAAAATGTTGCAGCATGTAGAATGGACAATAAGTTATTCATAGGAAAGAATAAGTATTGCTGTACGGCTGGTCTTGAGATCGACTATCATCATCATCATCATCATCAAACACAATATAAGATTTCTCTCCGCAGACCTAAACCTTGAAATTTTCAGAACTTAGCCACCAGCAGTACAAAATTATACTTGAAAGGGGGAAGTTAGACAAAGATGTGGGGAAGAGAACGATGAGAGAGACGACTTAACGAGAGCGTTGGCTGACATAAATTAGAGGTGAATCCTCTGCAGACAATTTCATGCTGCCTCTTATTTCAAAAGATCTTGAAGAGTAGGCCACCATGTGTAGCAAAGAAAGGAGCAAATACAAGTGATTCAACAGCCATTAGCTTGATAAGGATGTTCAAGGATGGTCCAGATGTGTCCTTGAGAGGGTCACCAACAGTGTCACCAATTACTGCTGCCTTGTGTGCGTCAGATCCCTTGGGACCAAGAGTTCTTGCATGCTCAGACGCACCAGCCTGTCAAACCGCAAAATCATTTTCGAAGGATAAGGATGGATTGTTATCAAGTCTTCCACGGAAAAGTTAAAAAACGAAAATAAGAGAAATGTGAGGTGCCTGCAGGGTTTTCTTTTCCTTCCTTCTTTCCTTTTTGAAGGGGAAGGGGGTTATTTGATAGAAATGGATTTTGTATTCGTTCTAATATTTATTTACCTCGATATACTTCTTAGCATTATCCCAAGCACCGCCAGTGTTGGATGCAGAAATAGCAATCTGCAATACCAGACCAGAAAAGAGAGCTTGATGAGAGGAAGCTTCTGAACAGCACACGCAAAATAGTGCTACAATGATTCCGCGATACAGGACAAATCACTGTAATCATTTCGGAAATCAAGCTGCTTTCTTAAATTACGTAGTAGGTAGCATAAAAAACAATGATGAAAAACAAAATCTCTTCTGTTCCAGGATATAGGATGAAACAATCCCGAGTGTGTGCATACCTGTACACCAGAGACGAGGGATCCAGCAAGGACACCAGACAGTGTTTCCACACCAAAGAAGATTCCCACAATGAGGGGAGTGAGCATGACAAGAGCACCAGGAGGGATCATCTCTTTAATAGAAGCATCTGTTGAGATCTTGACACAGGTAGCGTAGTCAGGCTTGGCAGTTCCTTCCATGAGGCCAGGGATGGTGTTAAATTGCCTGCGTACTTCTTCAACCATCTTAAGAGCTGCGCTCCCCACGCTCTTCATTGTCATAGCGGAGAACCAGTAAGGAAGCATTGCTCCCACAATCAAACCAATGAAAACTTTTGGCGTCAAAACATCAACTGTTGTTATTGATGCACGGCTTACAAAGGCACCAAAGAGAGCAAGGGACACAAGAGCAGCAGACCCGATTGCGAATCCCTAGAAACAAGAGCAAGAATTTCAGGGATGAAATAAATAATGATAAACATGCCAAATTCTCCTGATGAATGAAACAGACATTATGAATATGAATATAGGAACCAAACATGGTATCGTAGAGGTTATTTATGGGGTAAGCAGCCCAAAGGTAAAATGTGGAGAAATAATCAGGTTGGATGTGGAAATCACATACCTTTCCAATAGCTGCAGTGGTGTTTCCTGCAGCATCAAGGGCATCAGTTCTTTCACGGATTCTGTGGCTCATGCCAGCCATCTCAGCAATACCTCCAGCATTGTCACTGATGGGACCATACGCATCAATGGCCAAACCAGTAGCAATGGTGCTAAGCATTCCGAGGGCAGCTACTGCAATTCCATACATCGCAGCAAAGCTAAAACTGACAAATATGCTAATTGCAATAGCAAAAATTGGAATAATGACTGATTTGTATCCCAATGCAAGGCCAAAAATAACGTTAGTTGCAGCTCCAGTACGACAGGAATCAGCAACATCTTGCACGGGGCTGAAACAAATAAAACCTAGAATTAAGGACAATGACAAGGGAAACAGAGAAAAAAATATAAGCAGTTCCATTTGAGGTACCTGTAAGCATTGCTCGTGTAGTACTCGGTGACAAACCCAATAATCAGTCCAGCCCAGAGACCAACAGCAACGCAAAGGAATAGTTGCCTGCAAACCGACAATTAAGACAGTCAACTGAAAATGCTCACTTCGGGAAAGAAAAAAAGAACCGAAGAAGAAAACGGAGAGAGTAGCCAAAATGCAAGGTAAAAGAAAAGAAAAACAACAATAAAAAGCAAGAAAGAACTCAGTCTTCTTTGCCCAGCACTCATGCTAATTGTTGCCATTCTATTAAGATGAATGAATTATAAGCTGAATTATCTAGAGTAGCATTGGTGAACCTACCAGCTCTTAACATCTTTCTGGACCCCAAAGTTAAATATGGTGAAGGATGATGGAAGAGCAAGCCAACTAACTATTGCAATACCAACTGTCATAAGTATGGTGGAAATGACAAGCTGCTTCTTTAGTGCTGGCTCGATTTCCTTCACAGCCTTGACTTCAAAGAAATCAGTTGCAAACAAGGTGGTAATCAAACAGACAAGAATGCCCACGGAACTGATGAGAAGAGGATACAGCATCGCAGTAAAATCATGATTAATCCCGAAAGAAGAGATAGATGCAACAACAAGAGCAGCGCAGGATGACTCTGCATAAGAACCGAACAGATCGGATCCCATACCAGCAATATCTCCAACATTGTCACCAACATTATCAGCAATCACCTGAAAGACACTTCTAAGTTACCAAAGTGCATAACAAGAAACAAGTTTTAGAAAATTAAAGAGGGTTCTTGCATTATAACCTACCGCAGGATTTCTAGGGTCATCCTCTGGGATATTCCTCTCCACCTTACCCACAAGATCAGCACCAACATCAGCAGCTTTTGTGTAGATGCCTCCACCAACTCTTCCAAAAAGAGCCATGGAAGATCCACCAAGACCGTAGCCAGTTATAGCCTCAAAAAGGCCTTCCCAGTCATTGCCATAGTACAATTTGAAAACATTGATAGCAATGTACAACACCAGAAGACCATTTGCAGCAAGAAGGAAACCCATGACTGCACCGGATCTGAATGCAGTGATAAAAGCCTTTCCAACACCCTTTCTAGCCTCCAAGGTGGTTCTGGCATTTGCATAGGTCGCAATTTTCATCCCGAGAAAGCCAGAAACCACAGAAGTGATACCACCAAGCAAGAAGGATATTGTGCTAAAGACTGCAGTAGCAAGAGCGGGCTTGCACATCTTGCCGCTGTCATACGTACAAGGCTGGCTCTTGGTGCTAAAGCCCTCCACGGAGCCCAGAAAGACGAAGATCAAAATTGCAAAGGCAACCATGAAAACACCAACATACTGATATTCAGTAAAGAGGAATGAAGTTGCACCTGTCAAGAGTCAATTATCCCACAAAAGAGCATTTTTAAGAGTTAGGAAAAAATTATGGGCATTGACAAATTCAATGGCAGGGCTAAGAAAAGCCAAATATCTCAATCAATAACCAGCTTTCCATGGAAAGAGAGAGGACGGAGATATTTCAAAAATGCATTATGAAAATTTCGAAGGAGAGTCTTCAATATTTCTGCAACAAAACTCATACTGCAAACAGAGACTAAATTTTGTACGTTTCATAATGCTCTGCATTTCAAGCGCGATATAGCACTCATCAGGAGGAGCACTTGACTACTAGCATAATCCAATAGTTTTATCCTGATATGAGAGCCAATAACAGTTCCAAACAGACAATATCGCTCAGGATCATCCATTATTTTAGTACACAGCCCAATGTCTATCGAGCATTAAAGATTTAATTAAATTTATACACATTTTGAAAAATCAAATTCGTGAATCATGCTACTATATATGATGCAATATCTGATTTGTGACTGTATTGGTATCAGATTACCAGTTGAATTTTCACCTGGACATCACTGAGGTTAAATCTGTTACTCATGTTGCCTAGATTTATTACATCCCAACCTCTTGGAAGCCTTTCTCTTTCCTTTCATCAGTCCCGTATTTTTTTTTTTTTGCTAAATCAGCAAGACTTGTATTGATAGAATCAAAAACAAATACAATCAACAAAAGCTGTACAACTCATCTTGAAAAGATACTTTAATAATTATTTTCCCATCTCTTTTTCTTTTCAAAATATCATTGCTTGGCCCAACTAAGGTAATTAAAAAATGGTGGTTAAAGTTATGATACCAGGTGTACCCTTTCATATTTTTTCAGACATTCCAGCTCTGATCTATGATAAAGGACAAGAATTTGAAACACAAATAGAATCTGACATCCTGTTCATGCCAAAATTGGGAGTCCTAATGTGAGGCCAACACCACGCCATAATGACACCAACAGAGGGAGCATATACGATAATAAAATAATCAGAAAGGAAACTATTTAATCAGTTCGGACTAATATCAGTCTTCTGACATACAGTAGTTCCTATATATATATATGAGTTTACTCTTTTTCTTTATAAACTATGTCAATCCGAAATGATTAAAGAATTTTCTCATAACTAAACAGACCGTGACAAAGGTGGGACAGGAATCATTTGAAAATGTTGTTTTTTATTAGTGAAAAGGCCCCATGGGTTTTGGAACAAATAAATGTCTCTAGGCTGGCACATTTATTAATTTTCATATAACATTATCTAATTATATTACAATAATTATTATAGATCAAAGACTTAAAGTCTAAGTCTCCGCACACGTGTCGAACCAGAAACAAGTAGAATAATATCAACAGCTAAAGGAGGAGAAGAAGCTAGATCTGTACGAGATTTACAAATCCCCACGGGTTACACGATCCAAAGCACATAACGTATTAGCACAAATCATTCAACGTGGATCTTAAGTTTCCAAAACCAATAATTAAAAAAAAAAAAAACCAAGAATAATTCCAGATGTCGCACAAATAAAAATGAAATAATAAACAAATAAAGAGAAATAATTCACAAAAATAAAATCCAACAAAATGCTCCAGAAAATATAAAATAAAAAGAAAAAATATTAAGGAAATAGGTATTGTATCAATTCTAAACAAAATATGTATGCAGAGACATATATACACACGCATACACGCATATACGCGCATACATTTGATATTATATATACACGTGTAAAACGCTTATCTCTCGAGATTAAATTACCAAATAGTATGCACTATACGCGTAAAACATATGCACACATACAAATAAATACTCATGCTTACATATACATACACATCCATAGCTATACATGCATATCCTCATATATATAGATATATCAACATCAAATTATACGTACGCCACCTCAAATTTCAATGCAAAACACGAAATTCAAGGATCTAAAACTAAAAAATTCACACAAATACACGTATGTATGTGTGTGTATAAGAATATATATAAAATTGTACTTGTATGCATATGTATATGTATATGTATATGTATATACACCTTCGGAGATGGCGTTTTGGATTTCAGCGCACTTTTGAACGACGCCATGGTCAGAACCACCTTCCTCTTCCTCAATAAGAGCCTCGGTGAAGCCGTTGTTGCCGTCGCCGGAGCGGAGCTTGTCGACGGAGACGCGGACTTTGGAGACGAGGAACCACTGAACCAAGGCGAAGGCGATGCCGATGACAGCGCAGAGCGGGATCAAAATCTGCGTAGCGAGATCTGGAAGTATGGTAGATTCCATATCTCTCTCTCTCTCTCAATCTCTCTCTCGCCAAATATATGTATGTATGTATGTATGTATTTATACAAGTAATGCAATTTTGAGGTTAATAAAGGAATGTGAAAAAAAAAAGTAAAGTAGAGAGGGAGATGAGGAAAGGAGAATGATGGAAAGAAAGGGAAGGAAAGAGAGGAGATAAAAATGAGTGAAGGAGGAAAGGAAGAGGCGAAATGTGCGGTGGTTCAGTGGAGTTGGATGGTTTTAAGGATTATATGATGTGTATGTTTATGCTGAAATGTTGGCTGCGTGTGTCGATATATATGCCTCTCTTTGCCTGCAGGGTACATGCCATATAGAGAGAGAGAGCGCGATAAATTTATGTTGCATGGATGTTTCCAAAAAAGGATAAATTATACATACAATCCTTATTATTTACATATTTTTTTAAGTTTATTTTTAATATTTAAAAATAATTATATTGGTCCTTAATATTTATAAAAATAATTTAAAATAATTTTTATTATTTAAAATTAATCAATTTAATCTTTATTTTTTTCAAAAGTTTTAATTTAGTCCCCAAATAGGAATCATTTGCATGGACTAAATTAATTTTTTTTAGAAAATAATAAGAACCATATTGAATTTTTTGAAACATAATAAAGACCAAATTGACTATAGAATAATAGAAGTTATTTTGAATCACTTTTATAAATATTAAAAACTACTATGAATTTTTAAAAATATTAAGAATCACATTTAAAAATATATATGTAAATTATAAGAAGTAAATGTGAAATTTACCATTTCTAGAAGCTAACTTTTGTCTATAGCAGTAGTCTTGACAACAAAATATAAAAATAAAAATAAAAAAGAATTTTTCTGTAATAGTGAAGTCAAAAACCAGTGTCATGACTTTGGATTTTCAAATCATTGAAGTAATCTTCTTTTTAGTATTCAATGCATACTTGTGTTAAAGAATTATGAGATTTTAAATTCTTTGTTTCTTCTATAATATTATTAATTACACCTCTAATTATGGGTGGCTTATAAGATTATATAAAATTGTAAGCTACTTTACTTAATTAGCGCTACTCAACCTAATTAGATAGAGTAACAAAATTTTATAAACAAGTCTTAAAAGTCATAAATTTATTCGTGTAGGATAATTGAATTCTCAAATATATTAAAATATTTTGATAAACGAGATTTCATAGTCTTCAGCCGAAAGGGAAAAAAGAGGGTAAGAATGAATTTATGCTAGTATACTACATTCTTGGCCTTTTTACTTTATGCCAAAAATAATATAATATATGTCAAATTCATGCCCTCAAGAATAAAGTAAAAGAGAAGAAAAAAAAAGAATCATAATATGTTTTTTTTTTTTTGTTAAATAAGAAGAATCATAATATGTTATGAATGATCAACAATTCACTTTTACTCGGGGTTTAGTTAATATTAACATATCCAAAAAAAATTGGAAAAATAAATAAATTATATGGATGAAAACACAATTTTGAGTTGGTAAATAATAAGTCATAGATAATTTTGACTTTCAAAATTTTGAGAATTTTTTACGTTTTGGTTTGTTACAAATAAACAACAATTGGAAGTAAAAAATAGAAATAAAACCAAGTCTAACCTTCCACCACTTAATGTTTTGCAAAGAGAAGACTCAACAAATACGGAAAATATCTAAGAGGAAAGATGAACATCCACGTCAGTTAATAGAAAAGATGGTCCAACTCCAAATCCAACTAAATCCAACTAATATCGACCAAAAAAAAAAAAAAAAATCCAACTAAGGCTCCGTTTATTTGCTGTAAAATATTTTCTCAAAAAATATTTTTTTAATTTTTCGGTATTTAGTAATATTTAAAAATTAATTAATTAAAAAATATTTTTCAGTAAAAAATAGTAGTTACTTTTTTAAAAAATTGATTAATTGAAAAATATTTTTTAATTAAATATTATAATTAATAAAAATTTTAAAAAAATACGACATCGCCTTGCATATAGTCCTTTGCCACTTGTCAGCACTAATAAAAGGCCAATAAGGTGGCGCGTTAGGATAACGATCGAGCGTCAATGGGACGCACATTTTATGCCTTGTGGACAATATTTTTCAACACCTTCCTTTTTCTCCTCCTAAACTTAATGCAACCCTTAAACTTCACTATGTTTGTTGTCATCATCAACAATGAAATGATTTCCACCCGTCCTATTCTTATGCAATGCCACATAATTGATGATGGTAACCATTTTCATAGTAGGCTTGAGCAAATTGAGATTAATAGTGAAACATATAATAAATAAGTTGTCGATTTATGTAACAAGGTGTAATTATTTTGGATTAATAAATTTGAGGTCTAAGATAATATAGTGATAGAATGACTTATAGTGCTATAATTATTATTTTTTATGTTTGAATTTCTTTTGCGTGGTTGAAGCGTTGTATCTTATTAGGCCCAGCATGAGTACGTTCCCTAAATTCACCTTGGTGAATTTTTAAGACGTTGCAAATTAATAGGGTGAAATTCTTTTTTGTTTGGAAAAAAAAAAGGAAAAAATTAACATGCACCCCAGTATTCATTTGAATATCTTGATTGGCGAAAAAAGGGTTGTTTTACAACATAAACTTGGTGTAATATAGAATTAAGGGCCTTAACTATATATGGAGTATATTTGCATGTCAAAATTAAAATGGTGTAAGAATTTGTACCAACAATTGAGACTCCCTTATTTTTCTGGCTCCTAAATAGAATATTTTTTCCTTAAAAGATTAAGGCTCTGTTTGGCCTAACTTTAGACACTCAAAAGCGCTTTCTGTGAATTTAAAAACTGAAACTAACATGTTTGGTCCATGTTTGAAAGTGCTTTTAGGTAAAAGTTGAAGGTAAAAAAAATTAAAAAATAAGAAGTTCAAAATTAGAACTTTTCAAACAAGGCTTTTACGAAGCTATTTTTACATAATGCACAAGGCTGTTTTTTTTTTTTTCTCAAATATACTCTTCCATATTTTTTAAAATCCAACATTGTCTTCAAAATTTTTAAAAGCTCAACATTGTTAGACGTAGGTCAAACAGTCAATGACTTTTGTTTAACAACACTTCTAACTAAAGTTTTATTACTTAAAACTCTACACTTCAAAAGCTAAATTTCACAACTAGGCCAAACAGAGCCTAAGAAGCTTTGAAGTTTGTAGTAATTCTTCTCTCAGTATACCAAATTCGTGCATTGGTTCTGATAATGGTTTAAATCTTTGCTTATATCTTTCTTGTTAATTGTTTGATAACGTCCTATGTTACTTGCAAATTATTGGATAGCATTATGAGAATAATTAAGAATTAGGATCAATCAATTTAAAAGCGTGTAAGATAATGCTATGTAGGAATTAAAAAGAAAAATGAAAATACCACATACGATTTGAAAAGAAAATACCACATAAGCGAAATGCTAATACCATTAGTTAAGGCTGTGTAAAACAACGCCTTTTTGGAAGTTCAAGCCCTACCATTTATGGTTTTAAAGTTGAGGTCATTAATTTTATATTACACCAAGTTAAAGCCCTAAAAAATGGCATTTTCTCTTGATTGGCTAACATGTAGAACTATTTGAATGTTCATTTGAATATTTAGATTGGTTAGTGATGTGGGGTGATAAATGAGCTAGAGGCGAATTGGTCATTGAATAAGTAAAATTGAAATAAACAAAGGGATAAATAACCAGCCCCCGAGGTAAAGAGCTATCTGAAAATAAAATGATCTCTTGAAATAGAATGATCTCCTGAGGAGACCACGGAGCTCGTAAAAGTACATGCATGGCAGTAGAACCATGAAAGAATGAGTATATATATGGATTTATACTATTTTAAAAAAGGTAACTACAATTTTATACACACCCTTAAATGAAATTATTAAGTCCGACTTTTGATCTTAGTACTAAATTGAGCGTCGGAGTTATTTCCAGGAATAAATCTCAGGTTCGTATTTTTTGTTTTTTGTTTTACAAGTTCTATTGACCATAAAAGCAAGCTAGGTTATCTTTACCTTAACAGGTTGGCGCCGTTTGTGAGAATTAAAATAATCAACTCATTGAAATGGTTAACACAGGAATTCAGAGTAACATGAAAAGTGATCTGCCGTTGTCAGAGGTGGTAGAATCTTTCATATGAGGACCAACACAACTGGAAATCTACTGCCCGAACAGTATTTCTTCTACTGCTTTGCCAGTTGGAACCAACCCTCCTCTATATATCACTACTTTCTCTACCTCTTTACCCATTCTACTTCACATACTAGTACCCCACACTTGTGGTGGCTGTGCTAGTTTCAACATTTATACCTTCACCCATTGACTTGAACACCTTGGCTTGGATGTTCCAAGATATGTAAAATATGATTACCCAACTTGTACAAAGCCAACCTTCACCTATAATCCCTCAACTCAACCTCATCTCAAACCGTTGAACTAATAGCTCCACCTTAAAGAGATGAGCTTATCCATGCCACCCAAGTACTTGAAGATGATAGAAGGTCACACGGACCTATTAATCAACCCGTGGTCTTCAGAAGAAAGAGGCCCATTGTTAGTCTCGGGGGGCACGAAAGGTCGCGAATTGTGACTAGGAATCCTCTCCGAGTAACAGCAGGGCATGGAAGTCATTAATTCACCTCAGAGATAATGCTCGACCATATCCCACACAGATACAAATTCCCCACCTTGCCCTCCTATAATAGAATTGGTGATCCTGAGGATCATGTGCTCACCTTCGATCATAACATGGTAATCTTTGACGTTTCTGATGCCATCAAATGCAAATCTTTCCCAACCACTCTTACCAACTTGGCTCAGAAGTGGTTCTCCAATCTTTTCGAGAATTCTATTGATAGTTTTCACCAGTTAGTTGAGATCTTTCTAGGCCATTTTGCCAATAGCAAAAAGCTGACTAAGCTCACTGTCTCATTGCTAACTGTCAAGAAACAAAAGGAAGAATCATTTCAGGACTTTCCAGTTCAACCAAACAGTGCTCGAGATCTAGATCTAAAAGCATTAATGGCTCTAGTAATGTACATGAACAGCCGCTATGCTAGAAATTTCTAAGCTTCATTAGCTTGGAAGAAGCCAAGGAATTTGGCCGACCTGATGGACTGAACGAAAGGATATATCCATGCAAAGGAAATAATGCAAGCAAAGGGAGAGGAAGAGAAGGAAAGAGAATGAGGAAATAATGGAAAATTAGGAAAAATAAATGTTAAAGAAGACAACAGAGCCCGATGAGGACATAAGGGAAAACAAGATCAAGGGGCTTCTCCTATCCCCAAAAGGTTTGAGAGGTATATTTCATTGATGGTGCCTCGATTGGAGTTCCTCATGGAGATACAAATAGGCCAAGAACTCAAATGGCTACCAAAGATGCTCGAGAAACATGACAATTGTAAATTTTGTTGATTCCACAAAGATCATAGTCATGACACCGACAAGTGTCGACATTTGAAGGATGAGATAAAAAGCATTAATTTATCAAGAAAAATTGGATAAATATGTAGTTAGGGACCGTGACTAGGGATAGAGGAAGAAATAAGAAAAAAATAGAAGTCCACAAAGAGGGCAGAGAAATCAGGATTTGAGTATGGTAGAGACAATCGCTAGAGGCTTGGTTGTTGGAGGAGAAACCAGAACAGGAAGAAAAGCCTATGTTCAAGTAGGCCAGGAAGAGCCCTTAGTGAAAAAGATAAAGACAACGAAGCAATTGATATAAGAGCCCCTAGTGATGATTTGGTTGGGTTAATTTTTCCCCATGATAACCCATTGGTGATCTCGGTCACCATAGAAATTTTTTGGTTAAAATAGTGATAGTTGACACTAGGAGCTTAGTGGAAGCACTGTTTTATGATGCCTTTCTCAAATTGGGGTTGTCAAGGGATCGATTGATGCCATTGAGAGGTACACTAGCGGGATACATAAGAGAAAGGGTCTGGACTTGAAGAGGTGATAACTCTACCCCTAACTATTGAAGTTGGTGAGAAATAGGCCAGCATGAAGGCCAATTTCATTGTAATCAAGAGTATGTTAGCCTATAATATTATCCTCAGGAGAGTGGCATTGAATCATTTCTGAGTAGTATTCTCGACCTATCACCAAATGGTCAAGTTCCCTACTTCTAGAGGGATTATTGAGCTTCGAGGTGATGAGATAGTAGCCTGAGAGGAATATGCTACATCATTGCAACCAAAGATGCTGGAATAAGAACTAATGGACTTCCCTGAATAAAAGAAAGATGAAAAGAGAAGGTTCTTAGTTGAGACCCTTAAAGAGGTTGAGTTGTCGCAGAGCAGCAGGAGGTCAAAGTTGGAGTTGTGCTCCGCTCTGACCTAAAAGGAAGTATGAAATAATTTTTTTTACAAAACAAAGATATTTTTGTTTGGTCTGCTGCTAACATAACATGTGTAAATCCAAGCATCATAACTCACCATCTAAATGTTGATCTGAGCTATAAGCTAGTTTAGCAGAAGATGAGAAATCTGAGTATGAAGAAGAGTCAAATTATTTAGGAAGAGGTCGAGAAACTCCTAGATGCAGAGCATATTAGAGAAATTGATTATCCAACGTGGTTGGCCAATATGCTACTTGTTCCAAAGATGCCAGGAATATGGCACCTCTGCATAGACTTCACATATCTAAATAAAGCATGCCTAAATGATTGTTATCCCTTGCCCAGAATAGACCAATTAGTGGATGCAATCTCTGGGTATAAACTGCTCACATTTATGGATGCATTTAAAAGATACAATCTGATAAAGATGACAGACTACATTTATCACCGACTAATGATTGTAATGTTATTAGGTAATGCCCTTTGGACTCAAGAATTTAAAAGCCACCTATCAGAGAATAGTCAATAACGTTTTCAAAAATCAGATTGGGAGAAACATAAAAATTTATGTGGATGATATGTTGGTCAAGAGCAAAAAGACTGAGGATCACTTATTTGACCTTGTAGAAGCTTTTACCACTATGAGAAAGCTTAGGATAAATCTAAATCCCAAGAAGTGTGCCTTTAGGATGAAATGAGGGAAGTTACTCGAGCTCATGGTAACTAGTAAAAGAATCGAAGAAAATCTTGAACAAATTCAAGCCATTCTCGATATGAGAGTGCCAAGGTGTATAAACAAAGTACAATAATTAGTTAGAGATATGGCTAGCCTAAACTGATTCATGTCTAGATTGGTTGATAAGTGCACCTTTTTCCTTAAGGTACTCGAAGTCCAAAAGACTTTCAATGGATTAAGGAGTGCCAAGCAGTATTTGGAAAGCTATAGGAGTACTTAATGACACCTCCACTTTTATACCGACCTGAAAATGAAGGAACTCTATATCTTTATCTAGCCTATTCGGGGGATAACATTGCAATCGCTTTAATGCGAAAAGATGAGAAGGTTCATAAACCAATATATTATGTCAACAAGATCTTCTGCGGTGTCAAGTTGAGATATACAACAATAGAGAAGATGACCCTAGCCCTTATAACTACCTCAAGAGAATTGAAGCCTTACTTTGATGCACATCATATTAAAATAATGACTAACATGCCTCTAAGGCAAGTCATGTATAAGCCCGAGGTGTCAGTAAGATTATTTAAGTGGGTGATCGAGCTCAATCAATTTGATTTGGAACCGACCCAGGACAGCAATCAAAGTTCAAGCATTAGTCGTCTTCCTGGTAGAATGTATACGAGCAGTTTCATCATTGTCTGAGCCTAAATAGATCATCCAGGTTGATAGGGCATCTGGGTGACGAGGCATTAGAGTTGGAGTAGTGATCACTAACCCAAAGGGAGAAATCTTTCAGTATTCTCTCAAGTTTGCCTTTCTAGCCTCAAATAATGGAGTTGAGTACGAAGCCTTGATAACTGGCCTAAAAATAGCATCAACCTTTGAAGCCCAAATACTTGGAGTTTTTATAAACTCACAGTTAGTTGCACAACAATTTATGAGAAATTTTGAAGCTAAAGAATCAACAATAATAGTCTATCTTGGTAAGGTCAAAGAATTGATTGTAGGATTTCAGGGGTTCAATATACAACATATCCTGAGAATAGAGAATAAAAGAGTAGATACCTTATCAAAATTAGCCTTGGGAGGGAATAGTTGCAGAACGATAAGCATAGAAGAAATAGCCAAGCTAAGCATCAATCTGAAAAAGAATTTGGTAGGAGAAATCATTATGCAACCTGATTGGAATTGACCCATCAGTGAATATCTTGAAGAAGGGGTCTTACCTGAAAAAGATAACTTAGCTTGGAAAATAGGGAGATAAACTTCACAATTTATCATGCTCAGGGGGCAACTCTATAAAAGGTCATCCATTT
Source organism: Ehretia macrophylla (assembly GCA_037974665.1). Taxonomy (NCBI): domain Eukaryota; kingdom Viridiplantae; phylum Streptophyta; class Magnoliopsida; order Boraginales; family Ehretiaceae; genus Ehretia; species Ehretia macrophylla. The sequence continues at coordinate 10,190,339 of CM075775.1, read as the reverse complement.
GCCCATTGCTCAAATGCATTGGGCTCGAGGAATAGAGAAATTCATGAAGGAATATGTGGCAATCACCTTGGAGGATAGGCCTTGGCATACGAAGTCCTTAGGCAGGGGTATCTTGGCCTACCTTGCAATAGAAAACTAAAGAATTTATCAAAAAGTACAAAACCTATATGTGGTTCTCTCGAATTCAAAGGTGACCCTCAATTGACCTCCCAACAATCGTGAGTCTTTATCACTTTGCTCAATGGGGATTAGATATTATTGGGCTACTCCAGACTAGTGCAACTTAAAGAAAATTTGCATTTGAAGCAGTTGCCTACTTTACTAAGTGGGTTGAGGCAGAAGCTACCTCGAACATCACTGAGAAAGTTACATGGAATATTTTTTTAGAAATCGATCATATACCAATTTGCGGTTCTAAGAGCCATTATCATTGATCACAACAAATATTTTGACAGCACTTACTTTCGAGGAAAATATGTAGAGCTCAGAATAAATTTATGTTTTTCTTCTGTAGCACACCTATAAACCAATGGCCAGGTCGAGGTTACTAATAGAATTATTTTGTGGGGTTTGAAAACAAAGTTGACTGAAGCTAAGGGGCACTGGAAAGACGTCCTTCTCAAGGTGCTACGGGCATACAGGTCAACCCTAAGCTTAGGAACATGGAAAAGACCACTTCGTTTGGCTTTCGACACAAAAACAGTCATGTCGGTAGAGATTCGGTTTCCCAAGAAGTAGGGTCCAGTTGCATAAAGAAAAAATAAACGGTCTAACCCTAAGGGAAAACCTTGACTTGGCAGAGAAGCTCAGACCAAAGGCCCAGGTAAGGATACTAATTGGCAAGAGGGCCATGATGCAAACATTCTCAAAGCAAGTCAAGTCAAGCCTATCCAAGAAGGAGATATAGTGTTCATAAAGGCCCTTTTCAAAAGTAATCAGACGGATGGAAAGCTTGGCCCTAATTGGGAAGGAACATATAAACTAGATAGAGAGATTTAGCTAAGCACCTACTGTGACGCCCGAGAATTTCATCACATCTTTTAAATAACTGTTGCATAAATTACTTGAGCATTTTATGTGCATTTTTTTTCTTGTTTAATTGTTTTACTATTGGGCACTATTTATAAGAAATTTGACTGTCTTAAATGCTCGATTTAATACTTTTCCTAAACCACATGATGTATAAAAAGAGTCGAGAAATGGTAGTTTTGAGCTTTGGGGACCGGGAATATGCATTTGAAAAATGATTTAGGTGTCGTTGAATAGTGTTACGTAAGTGTAAACTTTGGTTTTGCATTAGCTAGCAATTAATTGACATTTTTTAACTTAGTTTGACCAAGATTTAGTGACATTTGACTTAGGCTAGGACTCATACATATACATATACTCAACATAACACACATAATACATTATGCTCATCAAAAATAAAAATCAAAATCCTAAAAAGCCCCCCAAACTCGACAGCCCTTTAAAGGAGGAGAAGAGACTTTTCATCTTCCAATCTTGTTCTTGGATGCTCAACTAAGCTTCTACAAGAGGTTTCAACCTATCTCAAGCTTGTTTCTTGCATCTACAAGGCTTATAAGTGAGAGAGTTGCATTATTTTTGAGTTTAAAGTTTGTTTCAATTGTTTTGAAATTCTTGTATTGTCAACTATAGCTATAATACTTGTTATAGATGCTTGATATATGTTATCTAGAGCCTATAGAACTAACTTTTGTAGCTTGATAATAAACTCCATGGTTGAAAGCTTGAGATTGCATGAAAGAGATGATGAATAGTGACGAAAATTAGGGTTTTGATAAAACTTGCTAATTAGAACGAATTGAGGCTTCCTTTAGGTGCTTTAGACATTAATGAAACTAGTTACAAGCTCACATGAGGTTGAATTGCCCGAAAATGAGTTAAAATGCAAAATTGACTAACTTTAAAATGGGGACTTTTCACATAACGCAATCCGGGCATGTTTGGACTTTAGATTAGGTATCCTTGGGGTATAGAAGCACTTTTGGTGCTTTCGATGAGTTAAATTGGGGTCTGAATATGACAGGTGTAGTTAAAATTCGCTCGGGGCCTTCTCGGACTTTTGTCTCCAAAGTGAGGTTTTAGGGCCTTGATAGATATCTTATGCCTTCCTTAGGAATGTAGGATGTTTGAATTGTAGTTTTTGAACTTTGAACTTCGTGTAGGAGAAGAATGACTTGGTTAAAGAAAGGGGAAAAATGCTAAATGGATATTTCTATGCTTATACGAGCTCGTAGATGAGTTGTTATGTGTTTTTATGCTTGTCTAAGGTGTTATCCTACTATTTGGAGAGTTTACAGAAAATTATGTTATATGTCTTCTTTATGTTATTTCGTTACTTTGCGTATATTGTGCTTATTTGCGAGGGCGGCCTACTTTGTCGTCCCTCTTATGTGTTATTTGATGATCTTGATTCTCGTGGACTTATTTTGGGGTTGCGCAACCTTTTCGGGCATAGTAGTATCTAGTAACACAGGCGGCATCGGGCTTGCCGTGCTCTCTCGGCTACCATGGTTTCTCAGTCCCTTTCTCTCTAAGGTATACTCCCCTACCCCAGAGGCGTGGTTCACCTCGTTGGGGCATACGGACCTACATCGGGAGATATGGGTCGTAGGATCGGGATACATTCGGAGTACCCCATTTTAAGAGGAATAAGGATTTTGCCGGCACTTAATTGAAGATCTTGGCTCGTGGCTCGTGATTGAAGACAAGTTGAACTGTATCCTTTTTATATGTGGTTAATTACTTGTCTAGCTTGTTATGTTATTTGGTGTTGAATATGTGTTATCTTGTTGGATATTATATTGTACATCATATTGTACACCACGATATGCTGCATCACCTCCCTCGCTGGATAACATTGTTGCTCACTCCTCATTTAACATGTTTCAGGAGAAGTGGAGGTGAATCCCTAACTAGTAGCCATAGTAGAAGAGGAAGAAGAACAAGTTGAACAACTTCCATGATTTTCTTGTGTGTTAAGGTTGACTATAATGTGCAGCTTGTGTGAAGATGTTGATTGGTGTTCTTTTGAGGCCATGTGGTCTTGTATATATTTGGTGGATGTAACTAGTTGTAATCTTGTATGAATCATAGTAAAGTAGATGACATGTAACAATTGATTCTAGTATTACTTTCCCTTATTGCATGCTTGTGTGTTTGATAGTTAAAAGGTTGAGCTTGGCCTATCCTTATGTCTTGCTATTTATGTCTTAAAGTTAGAGAATATCTTGCATGCTTGTATGTTGTATAAATTTTGCGGGCTCAAGGCTTGGTTAGTCTTGGGTAGTTGGATGGCTATCGTTAATATGAAAGTTTGGGTTGTATGAGATGTTTGCTAGTGGCTCGGGACTCGTATGTGTTTATTGCACGTAACCAGTTTGTCCACAGTATAGAGGAGACTCTGTCCGTGTGACGGGTCCGGACTTGACTTGTAGCGTGGGGTTGGGTTCGGGGCGTTACACCTACATCTTGGTCGATCAAAATAAAAAATAATTAAAAAATGCTATGCACATCGACCATCTAAGGCGATATATTTTGTAAATATTTATACTTTATATATCCACAATGATCAATGAAATTCAACTTTTTTCTCAAAAGATGCTAAAATGTTCATTTCTTAAGGCTAGTAGAGCCACAAAGGTCAACAAGACCCGACCTAATCTACCTTGAGTCAAAAAAATCAAAAGCTAGTAAAGCCACGAAGGTCATCAAGACATGACCTAATCAACCTCAAGTTGAAAAAATATTAAAGGCTAATAAAGCCACAAAGGTTATCAAGACCCAACCTTATCGACGTTGAGTAGAACAACATAAAAGGCCAATTGAGCTATAAAGGTCAAAAGGAACCTGACCTAACTAACTCCAAGTTGATGCAATGAGGCCAATTAAGCCATAAAAGATCATTAGGATTGGACCTAACTGTTGAGAGATATTCAGCAACCAAATTGAATAGTGGTTATCAATATCTAATCTAAATGTTCTTTTTATTTTCCGAGATCATACTAGGTAAAAGATTCGTAAACTAAGGATAATAGAAACTTGCATTGCTGAAGTTATACCTTTGATTATCTAGATCATACTTAGCCAAAAAATAAAGAAAGATATAAAACATGTAGGATGAGAGAAAATTATCTTTTATTAAGAAAAAGATATCACAATAGAAAAAATAGGACGATTGCTTGTAGAGTACAAAATTCAATCTCCATGGTTGAGCATATAAGGTTGGTCGGTATAAGAGGGATTCTTCGAGGATGGTTTCAAGGTCTCCATGATCTTATCCCTCTCAGCAACTTCATTCTTGGAAACGGCCCCAATAGTACTTTCTTGATCTTCAAGCATGGGAGTGCTCGAGAGAATGACGGTGATCACACTCTTTTGTCTTTGTGTTGTCCCATGGTGCTTAAACTGGCCCAAAGAGTGAGTACTACTAGGTAGTGCTTAAGGGGTACATTAGTGGGAAGGTGACTTGTGTACCAATTGTGTGATTGTCTAAACAAATGTGTATCTCATTAATAGTTCGGTGTTAGCTTGTTGCGTTGTCTCATGTCAATTTAATTGTCTACGCCATTTTTGAGCATTCTTCTCGGTTAACCATCAATCTCTATCTATACATGCATAAAACTCCTTACATTAACAAGGAGATGTGTTTCCTTCCGTAGGTTGACTTGAAGGGATTTCTATACTCTCTAGAAAGTTAGAGGCTGTAGAGGAACTACCGCTCTCCCGGCCTAGACCTAGACCTAGACACAAGAAAAGAAGACATTTCCTTGAAATTTTAATTAGAAGGAATGTGTATGCCACCAAAATTGGCTAGAGGGGATTTACCAGACACTGTAGAAATAATCTCTACCTTGGGACTTGAAGACTTTTCCTGATTTTCTCTATCATATAAATGAAGGGACTCATTCTAGGAATCAGAGTCAAAAGAACTACTAGGTCTTGCCATGAAAAAGAAGAAGGAATGGTTACAAGGAAAGTAAAACCACATATCTAATTTAAAGGAAGTTATCGAGAAAGTAGTTCAAAAAGAAAAAGTATCTGAGGAAGTAGCTCGATAAATAAGAAAGTAGGAAAGTCCAAGACTGCAAGTCAAATTGAAAATGATAGCAATAAAAGGGAATCAGAAAAAGGGATCAAAAAGTGAATTCAGGTTGAACGACGCCCCTATTTATAAAGGCACATCATGAAAGCCCAAGAGACGTCATCTTGGAATACAAACTGTACTGCCCTATTTATGAGATCAGAAAAGACAGTTGCGCTGACACATATAACTAAAAAACAAGTTGTGGGTGGTATGCCACGTGGGTATGGTAATAAATGTTTTCCCTGATCCAAAAGCAAGTCCAAAGAAACCTAGGGGACAATTTATGTGGGGTGATAAATGACGTAGGGGCAAATTGGTTATTTAATAAGTAAAAGGGAAATAAACCATGGATAAATAACCGACTCCCCAGGTAGAGAGCTCTCGCAAAGTAAAATGCTCTTGTAACGCCCCGATCCCTCAAGGGATCGGGACTTCTATTGATTACGCAATTCTCAACCCAATTCCAAACCTGGACACAAAAATTTAGGGGAAACGGACGGAGTCTCACTTATTTATAGGACAATCCAAAACCTATTCAAGCAATTATAACCTCAAAAATCAAGTCCAACCTCCTCTGTAATTCCCAACTTCCTCTATCATCACATACAACAAACTCCTCAAGGTCATCCGAGCCTTGGAACCCACAAAAGTCCACAAACAAGCATGCATTAATTCATAGAATTTCTAAATCATGAGATTGGTTATCATACCACTTTAATACTCTATACTCAATCTACTTAAAGGTTAAATTTTCCAATCATTCTTCATTTCAATTCACACAAGCATGCAGGCTACTTAGACAATAAAGTCAATCCTTAAGTTATTACATGCCGTCTTCTAACTATTAATTATACAAGACTTAGTGCAGAATTACAATCCTTACAGAATTACACGAACATACACAAGACCATAAGGTCTCAAATAAACCACAAATAGAACATGGACACAATCTTCCACAACCAACACACCGATTTAGCAAACAAGCCTCACATCAAGTAGTCCAACCTGAAACATGTTAAAACGAGGAATGAGCAACTAAAGTTACTCAGTGAGGGAGGGGATACAAGTAACTTGAGATTTTTGAAAATCATTTCGTGCAATGCAACAATTAAACAAATAACCCAAGTAATACGAGTTAGCAAGACTATTGAATAAAGCATTAAAAACATTTTAAAAAGATACGGTTCATCTTCTTTGTCTTTGATCTTGAACCACGAATCTCGATCCTTGATAATAAGTGCTGGTAAATCCTCTTATTCCTCCAGTGGGGTACTCCGGATATACTCCGATCCTACGACCCATTCTCTTGATGTAGGTCCATATGCCCCAACGAGGTGAACCATGCCTCTAGGGTATTGGAGTATACTCAGCGAGAAAGGGAATAGACACCATGGTAGTCGAGCTAGACCGACAACCCGATGCTAGCCGGAGTTTCTCGACACTACCATGTCCGAAAAGGTTGCGCAACCCAATTCACGACCACGAAAACCAAGTAATCACAAGTGAGGGACGACAAAGTAGGTCGTCCTTGCAAGTAGTTGCAATATAAGCATTATAACAATATAAGCAAGAGATAAGCATATTCATTCAATTCTTAACAAGGTACACATAAGTATAAGCAATTATATTAAACTCCACAATTTATGAACAATAAAATAAACTAAGATGCACAAAAGAATGAAAACTCCGTCACCTCTATCGAGAAAGATGCAAGATTGTATTTACATCACTCTCAATCACCTTGTACCCAAGACCAAACATTACTTCAATTATTCTTTAACTACAACATTTATCAATTATCCACCAGGTTAGCTAACTTATAGTCTCACTCATTTAGCATACAATATTTATTAGAATTCTATCTTTAACAAGATGCCACATTATATGCTTTAACTTAACATATGTTCCAAGTAACCATTCTAGTAGTCTAGTGTACAAGTCTTAAGCATAACTTCACTCATGCAACACAAAATACAAGCAATATAAACATTATAACAAGATATGAGCATTAAACATGAAAATAACTATATGTGCACAAAGGGGTCATCAACACATTTTTCATGAAACTTTACAAATAGCTCAAGTATACTTTAGAAATGCATCTAAACACACAATAAGCAATTACAAGTCAACACAAGTGTCAAAACACCCAATTCCCACATTTCCCCTTTGTTAACCTATGCTATTTAGCTTTAAACCGAAAGACAAGGTTCAAGATTCTCAATCGAACTATTCTATTCTTCTAGTTGCACATTATGACACTTCTAGGACTCTTGAAACCATCCATTTACCCGCATTTATCGCAAAAGCCCCTTTTTTCCCTTTATGTGTTATAACTACAAGTACCTTAACCGATGCTTAATTAAGTGCCATAACCTCACATTTAGAACCTCCTCACCCTAAGGACATTAAATATATCACTCAAATCAATCCGAATTCATTTTACACTCGAAACCCTTTTGTAAACTAAGCCAATTATGCATTTTTACTTAAGTTTCGGGCAATTTAAGTTCATACAACTACAATTCTATGTTAATTAACATCTCTAGCACCTATAGAAAGTATAAAATCAATCTAATTAGTATTTTATAGCAAAACCCTAGAAATAGGTACTATTCATCATCTTCTTCCTACAACATTTGCATTCAACCATGGCACAAGCTATTAAGCTAAACATATAAGATCTACATAGCATAAATATGAAGTATTTCACAATATTAGAGCAATTTAGAAGCTACAACCATCATACCATTTTTCTCCATAAAGTTACCACAACTTAAATACAAAAAAATAATACAATCTCCCTCACCATTAGGACTTGGAGAAGCTTAAACCACTTGTAGATTTCTTGGAGGATCATACAATAGCAAGAACTAGAGCAATTTTGAAGAAAAGTTACTATTTTCGTATGTCTATTTTTGGCTGATTTTGAAGACTTTTGGCTGAATTCGTTGTATTTTTATAGTGTTTTTGGCTTATATATGATATATATTATATGTGGGCTGATTGTGGGGGTCAAAATAGTCAAGGCTAAGTAAAATACAAATTAAAAATGCATACAAAGCTAAATTATTTCACATTTCAACGTTTATTACTATTTAACTATTTATATGATACAATAAACATTTTTTAAACGCACGCTCCCAATATCAAATGCTCAAAATAATACTTTTCACATTCCTCTTACATGTCATATAACAAGACAAAAATGTAAAGTCAGAAAAATAAAACAATCGGTTTTCACTGTGAATAGTGACTTTTACTAAAAAGTGAATAAATGCACATTTTAATACATAAATAAGATATGCAATAGTTAATTATGAATATGAGGAAAGTCTCGGGCATCACAACTTTCTCGTGTTAGAATGATCTCCCAAGGAGACCACAAAGCTCATAAAAGTACAGACGTGGCAGTAGGACCGATGAAAGTATGAGTATATATATGGATCCATCCTATTTCAGAATAAGTAATTGCAATTTATACACACCCTTAAATTAAATTATTAAGTCCGATCTTTGATCTCAATACTAACTTTAGTATTAGAGATATCCCTTTGGATAAATTCTACGTTCACATTTTCTTGTTTTACAAGTTCTATTGACCAAGGAAGCAGGTCGGGCAATCTTTACCTTAATAGTTAGGTAGTAATCTGTTATAATTAGAAGTTTTGAGTTAGAGTCACAGTTTCGGCATTGCAATAAATGAAAAGTTACTTTCAAAATAGGTAACAATAAAATTTGATTTTAAGACCTCGTTAGTTTTAATCAGAATTGATATTGAAAGTTGTTTTATTTAAGAGTTTAAACTCTTATAGGTGAATTAATTAATTTATTTATTTATCCATAATGTTGTCAAAGTATATATCATCCTCTTGACGTGGATAGTTCTTTTTTGGTCTTTAGATCACTTATCCAACTATGGATGATATCCACCTTATCTTGCAGTATAAGATAGCAAGAGATTACCAGTGTCATTCTGTCACCTATTATCTTAATCCATCGAATCATCTTGCAACGATAGTACATAATGATTTTTCATTACATCTGAACTCTTGTCAAACAGAATGACCCATAAAAGTTATTTGTTGGTTAATTCGGAAAATCATTTAATGATACATAAGAAAGTGAACTTCATGTAACATTGAATTTATAGGGCGTTTGGTTTGCAAAATAATTTTTCATTCCTAAAATGTGTTTTTTAAGAATGTCAAATTTTTAGGAATGTTATATTTTTATATTTGGTTTAAATTTAATATTATTAGAAATTCTGAACAATTTTTTAAAAATGTCCCTAACTCAAAAAGTCAAAAATATTGGAAGAGGAGGTTGTGGTGGTGTGTCTAGTATGTATGTAAGGGGAGGGGAGTAAGGGTATTTTTTTTTTTTTTCTAAAACATTCCCACAATTTGAAAAAGTTTAGATTCCTACATTCTCAGATGGAATAAAAATTAGATAATTTATGAGAATATTGTATTCACAATAATGTAATGTCTAGGAATATTTTTTATTCTACAAAAAAAGTATAAGAATATCACATTCTTTCTGAGAATCCTGTAAAATTTCGCAAATCAAATACACCCGTAGGGTTTTACATCGTGATAATTTTATATTCAATATTGAATGCAATTTTTTATCTTGAATTATTTGGTTTAAAAGTCTAAAATTATCATAGTAAAAGTTGTAATGCCATTAACATAGTATATGTTTCTAGGTTAAAAACTAAAATATTAAAGAAAAAGTAGCAAAAAATAAAGTTTCCTGTTCAAGTGAACAAATAGAGAAGGAAAAGGAAATCATAAATAATGGCAATTAGAGTAGCAAAACTTTACTACAAAATTGAACTTACGTAACCCTTTTGACAAGAATAAAAAGAAAGAGAAAGATAGGTATCCGAGGTATGTCACCATATTATAAAGTTGGAGAACATATATATGCTCTTGATACTTTGGCCGAGTTTGAATCATTTGTATCGCGTTGTTAGATGTGCTCTATTACATGTACCAAATGCATACAGCACAGTGTATAGGGACTGACTTAAGCCAAAACATTTCCTACATTTCAAACGATGCAAAAAATCGAAGGAATCAAAAGAAATTAACAAAAGATCATGGGAATCTTCACTTTTGACCACAAAAAAAAAAGAAATTCTTATACAACTTTTACACATTTCTAAAGTTCTACATTGCTTCCTTTATCTGCTGCTTTATCTTGAGGACCCCTCAGTCGAGACTGAAAGCATGCATATCCAAATAGCTTTTGAGGCTGTTGACATTTGCCTCGTCAATTCAAATATGTGAACCTTGCTTCACTCCCAAACGAATATGTCGCAATGGAGTTTCAATTGTATTGATTATTTTCTGTTTTATGTTAGCCTTGGTTTGGGTACTCTCTGTTTTGTTTCATTATAGATTCCTTGTCGGGGTCATTCTTAGAAGACAGACAATTGACTAGTTGGATAGTGAAGGTTAGGACTCTGCTGTCATGACTGGTTAGTAGTCACTGTGGGTCCTCAGGCATACTGAAAAATTCATGATCGTTACATTCTACTCGTAATGTTATGATATTATAAGAGCAATTTTATTCTTATTAAGCTTTGTTACACTCCATAACTATAACCATAACCCTTATCACATCTCACATTTTGTTGCATGAAACTAGAAAACTTGACAGTGCAATCGTGCTTTGGGACCATTGCCACAAACATATACCAATTTAATAATATAAAAAAAATTATCTCTTTTTTTCTTTTACATCCAATTAAACATATACATAAAAAATGACAAATAATAGGTGATATATAACAATACACTTTATGTAAATATCTTCTATGTATTGAGTACTTATGTTGGGCCCAAAATATAAAGAGCCCAATAACTTTGGAAGACATAGCCTTGATTGAATATATCTTTTACAATATGAAAAAGAATTCACGGTGCAAGAATCGCCCATGATGCTCAAATCAAGGAATAGTCGATGGGATATCAAAAAGCTTTGGACATATTTGGAAGTTTTTTTGTTTTTTATGTTTTGTAGAGCAGTTTTTAAGAATAGTTTTAAAAATTATTTTTGAAAATAAAAAAATAAAAAATTTGTTTGACTGAAATTGCTTTTAAGATAAGTTTTCAAAACAAAAAAATTAAAACTTCGTTTGATGAAAGTGTTCTATAAAACAGTTTTGAAAACCAGAAAATAAAAAATTTATTTGAGTATCAAGAATAAAAACACATTTTTTACTCGTACATAAATTTAATTTTATTATCCTCTTCCCTTTTTTTTTATATATATTTTTCCTTTTGCCCTTTCCCTTCCCTTTCCTCCCTTCTCAGTCCCCTTAATTGCACCTGTGCACCACCATAAACAACATATCTTTTCAACCCAACATCACCATCAAACCCATCTCCAAAAGCACCACCCAACCAAATCCACATCTTCGAAATTGCATCTCGGAGGCAAGATCAACATCTTCCTTTTGGGGACATGATATGGAAGCCTGATGCATGATTGATATGGATGTAATAAAAAAAATGGAATCTAAAGCAATCTAGTTTCCTAGACATATATAGTTGAACAATTTAGGTACAATATTGCATGCTCCAAAACTTGTCTTAAGGAGCTTGTGAACAAAGGAGTTGTTCATCATAAGATTTGAACCCAAAAAAAATGTCTGGCTTTAGTAGAGATTCTGTCAAACCAAGCAACCCAAGTGTGGAAAACATGTTTAGGAATGTGTCCTTTAAACCAAATGCTCTTATACCAGGCAAAGGAAGGAGAGGTGGAACAAATGGTGTCCCAACCCACTTTTGATTTCCTCCTGTTAGTAGCTTCCCAAGACTTTGTGAAAGGCTGCAATACGTTTCTCAATCCTCTCAAGGAGCCCCTTTGGCAGAAGGAAAACTCTCGCCCAGTATGAATGAATATTATTCAGAATCGAATTGATCAATTGTCTCCTACCAGCAAAAGAGAGCCATTTAACGGGCCAACAATCAATCTTGTTAGCCACCTTATCCACTAGAAGCAGATAGTCATTTATGAGAAATCTACCGATGATTAGAGGGGTGCCAAGAAATCGCACAAGTAACTGGCCCAACTTAAACTCAAAAATGTCCCAAATTTCATTAGTTCTATTGTCATTGCAACCGGCCACAAAAATTTCACTCTTTTCCTTGCAAATTTGAAGACCCTAAAGCTTATTGAAAAGAGTAAGGCCATTGTTAATCATAGATATATTCTTTGGAGAAGCCTTAGAAAAAATCAGATATCATCTACAAAAAAGGTGCCTAATCCAAGTAGTCTTGCATTTAGGATGAAACTGGAACTCTTTTTTGTTTGATGTGATCTCCAAAATCCTTGATAACACTGTATACAGATAACAAGGATGTAAGAGATAGGGTCTTCCTGCCTCAAGCCCCTACACCCCTCAAAGTATCCATGAAGACTGCCATTGACCGTGATTGAGTATTCGGGAGTAAAAATACAACAATGAATCCATTCGACAAATATCCGAGGAAAGTTGAGAGCAATAAGACTCTTAATGATGAAGCCCCAATCAATAGTATCATTCGCCTTCCTAAGAACTGCCTTAATGGTACATCGAGAGCTAATTCATTTCCTGTTATATCTCTTCCTTCGACAAAGGCACTTTGAGCATCAGAGATTAACTGCCCCATATAATTCCTCATTCTCTTCGCAATGATTTTTTAGATCACTTGTAGATCACTAGTAGCTCACGTTGCAGCAAGCAATAGGGTGATAGTCATTCATTGTGGCTGGGTTGATTTTCTTCAGGACCAAAGTTATGCTAGTCGAATTAACTTCACGTAGCATTTTCTTCGATCTGAAGAAAGACTGAATTGCACGAACAGTGTTGTGACCAACAATCTCCCAACAACTCTTGCAGAAGTATGTTGTACATCCGTCTGGTCTCGAGCTCTTATTTCCATCCATAGAAAAAATAGTAGCTTTAATTTCCTCCGCTGTAACAGGCTTTATCAGATCTTCGTCAGCTTCATTAGGCAGGGTATAGCAAAGAATAGAGCTAATATCAAATGAATCATAAGATTTATTTTCAGTGTCATACTTGCCATAAAGATCCTTGAAGTATCGGACATGTTCAACAAAAATATGATCTTCTTCATTGAGAATATTTCCATTTTGATCCAAAAGTCGACTGATACTATTCCTGCCAACTCTTCCTTTAGCATAGTTGAATAAGAAAGTTGAATTTGAGTCCCTTTTGTTCAGCCAGGAAATCCTCGATTTCTACCACCATATACTTTTCTCTGCTGCCATTAAAGAATTCATTTATTCCCAAATGCATTTTTCCTCATCTTTAGTCTGTTCATTCGAAAGTCCTTCAAGAAGGCCCTGATGTAGATTATTAAGCTTATCCCTTAGTTCATCTAGTTGAAAGGAAATGTTTTGAAAATACAGGGCATTAAAGATCTTAAGCTCCTTCTTAACAGCACGCTGCTTCACAACCAATTGAAACATAGGAGATCACTCAACAGGAAATCGACCAAGCATGTTTCACGACCTCCAAAAATCTTTCATGATGAGTCCAAGAGTTGAAAAAATGAAAGCTTTGGCTGGTCGAGCTGAGGAACAACAGGGTATGATCAGACACACCAGGGTTCCCGACAGTGATAGGTGAGTGCCAATCAGCATTAACAAAAAAAATTTCAAGTTTGTTGGCTTTAAACAAACCGGAAGAGCTCTTGTTAGACCAAGTATATATCGGCCCAAAACATCAATGTTCAAACAAGTTAGCAGATTTAAGGCAATCCACAAACTCACGAGTACCAGAAGGGAGGGAAGTGCAGCCAAGTCAATCCTCCAAATATAGGATTTCGTTAGTCTCCACCAACACATCACGGGCGATTTTGATATTTACTCGACCATTCAATAATATTTTTCCGCAACATTTTCCTTCTATTTCTTCCATTGCCTGCATACACAAAAGTGACAAAGTACTGCCATCCATAAGATAAATCTTTGACCAAGCACAAGATAGCTTGGTTTGACACTTTCAACTTCTCAACCTCAACTTTAGACTAGTTCCAAAAAATCCAAATTCTATCCGAATGATCTTTGTCATAGTTGTTAAGAATCTTCCATCTCCTAAATTTGGAATTGATCACACTGGAAGCATTATTGTGCTTAATTCTAGTTTCCAATAAGCCAAAAATGCAAGCTTTCTTCTTATTCATAACTTGCGGAATCTCATTTTGTTTAGGGGGTTTGTTAAGGCCCCTAACATTTCAAAATACAATAATTATTGAGAAGGGGAAGTAAGGGGAGGTCTGTACCCTCTTGCTAAATCACCATCCTCAGTATTCTTTGATACCATGCCTTTAATTTCTAAAGATAACTCATCCCCAACCTTTTCAAGAACAGAGAATTGATTGGTGGAACAAGTTCCCTTGTCACAATCAGACTTGCTAGAGATCAACTACTTGCTAGTAGTCATGTTCTTTTCTCCTTCAACAAAATGTTTAACAGGGCTTCTAATATGCCTCGGGCCAGTATTAACAGTTGTCTTATCCCTGGGACTCAAATCCTTAGAAGGACTAACACTTCTGCACTTGTTGTTTTTGCCAACAACTTGCCAAGCATTGTTAGAAAAATGCAAGTTATCTCCCTCATTAACCAGAGCCTTGTTAGTAATCACCGAATCCTTCTTGGAAGGTAAAAGTTTGGGACACTTGAATTTAGTATGTCCAAGAACTTTACAGTGGTAGCACACTTGTGGGTGCCAAGAATACTCAACATCGATAACCACAATTTTAACATCGTCCTCTGAATTGGCTATTTTCAGTTTAAAGGAATCTGGAAGTTCCTCTTCCAAGTTAACCTCAACACTAACTCGAGCATAATTGAGTTTGATTTTGGTGTACGTGGAGGCTTCTGTTTGAATCGGCACACCAATGGCACTAGCAAGATATCCAAGTCCTTCTTTGTTCTAATATTCCACAGGGATATTCTTGAGTTTAATCCACAGTGGTACACGATCAATTTTGAAATACCTGGTTGCCATTTTCTCAGCAAGAGAGGCCTGTTATTGATGTGCCACTCTTGAACTAAATTGCTTGCCGTTCTCCTGTGTTTTGCTCGAAATACTCATTCACCCCCTGTGTTTTTAAAATAAACTCATTACCTCTCATTTGATTTTCGGAATGTAACTGCCCCCTCCGTTAGAAAAAACCGTCTAATTTAACGGCAATTGTAACACACGCGCTTAAAATGCAATTTTTTTATACTTTTGATTAAAATAAATTCTTTGTTAGACAAAAATACCCTTTTAGTAAATTGCTTGCCGTCCTCCTGTATTTTTCCTGAAATACTCATTCACCTCCTGTATTTTTAAAATAGGCTCATTACCACCTCTACCTTACTGAACTTCTTCCACAAAATGTTTAACCATATTTCTAATATGGACAAACGGGGGGTTTATCCAGGAATTGGCCCACAAGAGTGTTCTGCCATTGGCTAATTCCAAAAGATCTCACCTGTTGAGGTGGTTTAACCCTTAATTTGTCGCCAACCTTCAAAGGTTTGTGATAAGGGTAACTTAAGATCCTCCTTAAACTGACCTTCAAAGAAGTGAGTCCAAATATGCTTTTGGGGGTTAGCCGAAATAGGTTTACCTAGGCCCTCATAGGAGCTAGCATCGGAGGCAATGGGCTGACTAGATAAAGTAGTCTTAGCAGCAATGTTCAGACGGTGCTCTCCATTATGGATAGCTCTCATTTGAGTCAGATGTCTCCACTGAACGCGGAGAAGCTTCATGAGTCTTCAGAGGAGGAAAAATACTAGTAGAGGTATGGTCAGGGATATTCACTAGAGGTTCATATCTCATCTCTAACGTGACCTTAGAAGTAGCTTTGACTGCAGGAGGGGTGACTTCCAAACCTTGAAAGAAGGAAGCATTGGAGCCACCTTACCCTGAAGTAGAGGGATGCTTAATTTTTCTCTTGGCCAGAGCCGCAATAGATAGGCCTCAAAGACAAGAACAAGTAGGAAAAAAAAGGATGTGTCAAAGGCTGGGTGTGTGTATTGAAAATATACATTTTTCCATTCCGGATGAAGCAAAAAGAAAGGCCAATTGTTCTGGAATCAGCAATTCTACATTTGAATCAATCGAAAAGCATTTACAAAAGCTCTCTTCTAAAAATATATACAAAAGGTTGTCTTGTAAAATAATATATTTTAAATATCTATTGGCACACAACGTAAGAAAGGCATGCGTGTTATTTTTTATTTATTTTTTTAAAAGCAGGTACTTTAGTATCAAGAATTAGGAATAGTAACGATTCAAATAATCGAAAAAAATGACAAAATTATAATTAAAATTATTTTACAAATCAATAACCATAACCGTAATCAAAACTTAATAATTTTCAAAACTACTAACCATAACTGTAATCGTTAAAAATTTAAAAAATCGTAGTTAACCATAACCGTAACCGTTTAACTAAATATAATAATAAATTAGTTTAAATAAAAAACCTAAAAAATATAAGAAAAATTAAATTAAATATAAAAAAATCAAAATAAAAGAATCCAAATCAATAATAAAATTTAAAATAAATTACATAATGATTTTATGAGCAAAAATCAAAATTAAGAAGTTATGCAAAGAAAAGATCATTCCCAAGTAAACCTCATAATTCTTAAGAGTATAAGTATTTATCTAATGGGCTTAGCCCATCACTTTTAATTGAGCTTAATCCACTTTTTTTTTTTTTTTTATTTAAATTGAGTTTAGTTCAAATATTTATTATTTTAATTACTAATTTTAGTTAGTCTTCTATTATTTTAAGTGTATATATATATTAGATTTTTTTATTAAATTAATAATCGGGGTTTGGTTTTTGATTTTTTTTAACGTCTAAAATCAAAGCCTATCGGTTTTTCCTATCGGCTACCTCTTAAAAAACCAAACTCTAACAGCTCATATCGAATTTTTATCGAATAGATACCCGTCAGTTTTGAATTTAAACCTTAACCATTGTCATCCCTATTAGAAACCTTTATTTTCATTTCCTCGACGAGGGATGGTGCATGGGATCAGATTTAATTTCATTTCCTCGACAAGAGATGGTGCATGGGATTAGATAAGCGACCGATTTGGATCAGCCTATGAACCAGAAATGAGTGAACCACTATCTATTGTGGGCTAGACCGGACCCGCCCAATAATAAAAAAGTATGAAAATCACAATATTTTATAACTAATCAATACTAAATTCAAATAAATTATAGTACAAATGAAGTCTTCAAGGCATCACTCCCTCACAATATATTAATGGCATAATATAATAAAAAACTATAGTCATTCTACATAGAAAATGTCCATTTCATTAGATATAGAGGGAAATTATTGCTTAGAAATTGATTTTTGATATAGGCCTAAAACTCTTGACCTATTAGCAAAATCTTGGGCTAAAAGATAAGGAAAGACGTGCTAACAATTAGATATCCCGAAGTAATATTCCTCGATACATCTCTAATAGACCATAACGCTATTCTCCCAAGAACTCCTTGGTACAAAAGAATATTCCTTAGACATTCCTATAATATGGGGGAAAATCTAATGAGGGGACTATAGATCTCGAGTAACCTCTAGGGAATATCCTTCTTTAGTCATACTGATGTCCTTCATATCAGCAAAATTCAAAAGCATCTTTCTCAAAACAATATAAATACTTTGTTCACCTTACGGAAATGACATTTCATTTTTCCTAAATAGTTCACTCCATATTTTTTAGATTACCTCAAGTTTAAAATTACTAAACAGTATTGGAGCTTATAATCCAACGTGTCAGCCCAAATTATCCTAAGAGAGAGATGCATTAGGATATGGAGGCAAATCACTACTTTAAAACAAATAATAGAATTTTATTGCAATGCTGACTTTGAAAATTTATCAAACACCTTGTGTGGATATCTTGATAAGAAAGATTAAGCACTATAAATTCATACACAGAACAATATAATCATTCTAAACAATATATATGACAATGAAGATAAATAGAGTAGGAAGAGAGAAATCAAACACAGTATTTTTAAGTACTTCGAACTTCTGAAGGTCTAGTCTACTACCTAAGGTCTTCATCCTTTTCAGATTTTCACAAACTACCACTAGAGCTTCCATGCTTCTTCAAATTTTGGGGAAGTACAAACCAACTTACAACAATCTCTTGAATCCACAAGAGATCAACCAAGGTCTTTTAAAATGTAGATGAGACCTCAAACCTACAACCTCTACCCTTTGAGTCCACAAAGAATTTTCCCATACTTATCTTTTTACAATGATTCTCTCAATTGTAATCTAGAGCCCATGAGTGTATACAATACAAAGGATTGAGTGTTTGAAAGATAATATAATGAAGCCCACACATAACTCCTTAATGAGTAGATAATACAATTCAAAGCTCCTTTTGCTTGCTCATAAGATTTGCAAGTGTAAGTTCAAGCTTGATGCAATTTGATGTTTTGGATCAACAATATAAGCTTAGTATCAAGGAAAAATGTGTAGAAGAGGTCTACTTTGAAACATGTGAGTTTTGGTATTTATAGAAAATGTTTCAACGACTCTTCAACGACTATTTTTTCAAATTCAGCCATTGCTGGATGAGGGAGTTGGATAAGATCTTCAACTAGCATGCTCGTCTACCACAATATGTAAGAGTCAGATGAGGGAGCTGAATGAGGTGCTCATTCACTAGAAAATACTATTTTGTGAAAGATTTACCCGAAATCCAATCTTTTGGAGGTAAAATATTTTGACACCTCAATAACACTTCTTCAAAAGATATTTCACCCTTTTTAACACCTCAAAAAAGTTTCTAAACTCTTGAAGAAATATTAAAATCGATTTTTACAATCCAAGAGTTTAAAACTAATTTTCACCTGAAATTCAATCTTTTGAAGATAAAAATATTTGAATTTTTTAAGAACAATTCTTCAAAAGATATTTTAATCCAGTTGACCTAAAAAATATCTTTAGAAAAGATTTAAAACCATTTGAAAGATCATGAAAAACTTTTGCCACATAAATGCAAATCAAAGGCAAACGACAAGTTTAAGCCGCTACCCCTCATGTCGCCACTTCTCTGCCTTATGTCACCACATCATCTTCAGGTCTTCAAGTCTTGATCTTCAAGATCTTTACTTATTTAATTCTTCAAGACTTTATTGGTATAGCTTGCAGTGAGCTTGATCATTGCATTATTCAATAGTCGATAAGATTTGCATCTTCTTAATCTTGTTTTTCCTTTTTGATCAATCACATTATCTTCTTTAAAGCATGATTCTCTTCATGTTTTAACATCAAGCATTCACGAGATATTTTTGCTCACAATAACATTAGTACAACATAATCCACACAAGCTAAAACATTCAAGCACAATTTGGCTTAATAATATATACATTTAATGCACAAAGCCAACAAGTGTGTTCTTAATCATTTAAACATATTTAATTTCACATACTCAATAAATTCAATTATTCAAGCTTGCATTTCATTTTATCAATATCATTCTCTTCTCTATGCAAATTATGCCATCAATTAATATACGACTCAAAATAATATAAACATTTTATCCAGATGAGTCATAAGTATAAATTAGACATATAACCATATTAATTCAATCATACTTTCTTTTTGCAATACATTTTGGCTTAGAATGATGCATATATTTTAGAACAAAACCCAATAAGTGTTGTTAACACCTTAACAATACAAAGAGGATCAAAATAATAGCTCAGAAGAAACCTACTCACTATGTTTTATTGTGTGTGATATTCGAGGTTCACCACCATATAACAATGAACACTGAACACCTTCGATGTCTTCAACCAAACTCTTTGATTAGTTTTGAGAATGTCTCCCTCATTCTTAAAACACCCTCAAAGATCTTGAGTGACGTCTAACAACATATCAAGACAATTTATAAGACAATGAAGTCCAATTCAAGTGAAACTATTTATAGAAGTCCAATTCAAGTGAAACTATTTATAGTCGTAAATTACCATGTAATTTAATCCTTCCACTAATATGTCCCAACCGAGTAAGAACCATGGAACAATTAAGTTCATAAAGTCGACTCGATGTTATACATAGATCCAAATGGTGGAATGAGATATAACACATAGAAAAATCATTTTCCATCATTCATGCCTTGGCCAAGGGCGACTTTCTCATTCAACAACCAAACTTAGATCACATAGGATATCACCTCAACTCAGAGGTTAATGGTGTGAGACCCGAGCATGAAATAATGTGCATTTATCTATTTTAATTGTTAGTTGAAGTAATATGTGCACCTAATTACCTATTTTGTCATTGGAACCTACTTGTGCATTTGGATTTGCATTCAACTTCAATTTGAATTACATTTCATTATTTTGCCTTGGAAGGTTAACTTGTAGTTTATGCATGAATTGAGGGGTAAGGTGGCCTTTACACTATTAAATATAACCTAGCTTGGTATAAATGCAATTAGAACAAGTTAGTAAGGGCAACTTAGTCATTTTAGCTTGTAGGGTATTTTAACTCATCTTTGACCTAGTATTTAATCCCATTTGACCATAAATTAACAAAATTTAGCAATTTCAAGAGGGAGAGAAGAGAGGCGACCAAATAGAGAGAGAATAGAAGATATTTTGCTATTTTGAGACCTTGGCATTTTGAGAACAAATCTACCATTTTGGAGCACCTAGAGTTGGTTTTTGGTAAAGTTTTTTTCTAGCTTTATTGTTCCCTGTATCTTCTAGCTTCCATAAACATCTAAGGTGAGGGATTTCTTGTACTCTATGTGAAGATCATGTTGTATGTGCTTGTAAGCTTGTGATATGCTTAGAAGTTACTTATGATGCAAGAATGTTATTCTAGAGCTAGTTTCATGGTTTATATGAAGTAACACATGTTTGATGCTATGTAAATGTTTAGAAAATATTTCTATGGAGTTATATCTTGTGTTGATAACTAGATATGGTCTTTTACAAGTGTTTATATGTGTTAGCATAGAAAACAAGAGTCCAAAAACATGTTTCTTTCTTGAGATTCAAGGTGCAAATGAATGGTAAGAAAGTGTTTCAGGCGGAAGTGTTACTGGTCTTGTTCAACAAGACCGGATACACAACAGTATTGTTGTGGTGCTCTCTGACGGTTGTGTTACCGGTCTTGTTCTTATTGAACAAGACCGCTAAAAAGGTTCTTTGATGCCCCGGTTACGCGGTTTCAATCGGGTGTTTGTATGGGTTCCTATATGCATGCTATGAGTTGTTTATTTGTTCATATCAATGCTAAATGTGTACAAATGTTGTTGGTTGTTGATATGTTGCTCTAACTATTGTTAAAGTTTTTGTTTAAAGTTAGACAACCTACTTTGTTAATCTCTTTATATGATGCGAAAGCGTGAATATGTTTTTGAGTAATGAACGTGTTGTTGAGTAAATGAATATGTTATGAGATGCGATGTGAAGTGTTTGGTTGCAACCTTAGTTCACCATGGTAGCGTCGTGTCGTGCTGGGCGGCATATGGCTTGCCGATAATTAGTTGTAGGATCGTGTACATCATGAGTACACACGCGAGGGAGAAAAATATTGAGTTCGTGGCGGAATTATAAGGTGTCGGCTTCAACGAGTGTTCTAAAGCGGTAACTTCTTAATGTGTTGTTTAGCGTGAATGTTTCAAGGTTGTTAAGCGAATGTGAGTATGTGGTTGCCAATGTGAAATGTTGTTTCTAATGTGTTTCAAAAGGTTTTCAAGTTAAAGCTTTCAAACTTCCTTTTGTCCCTCTCTCACTGAGCCTGTTTAGCTCACTCATCTTTAATGCATGTTATAGGTGTACATGATGTGGATTATATGCGAGAGGAAGGTATAATGGGCTTGATCATATAGTTCATGAGTAGTTGATGTACTTGATTTGAAAACTATGTTTTACTTGCTTTAGTAGTTTAGAATTTTTATGTACCAAATACTTGATAGTTTAACTTTCTTTAAGTCTAATTATTTTGGTTGTACATATATGGTTGGTCACGTTGGATCGTGATCACAACTAGCTAGTTTATATCTTAGTGTATGTTTATATTTCAAGAATGCTTAAGTTATACAAGTGTTGTCTACTTTTTGCTAAGCAAGTGTATGAATGTAAGATTAGTATATTCCGCAAGAGAATGATGGAATGTTGTTATATATATGATGCGAACCTTTGAGAGTGAATGCCGTGTTTTGTTGTGTCTCGTGAGTTTTTCTTATTTCTAGCATTATAATATCTATGTGTCGTTGCGTCTTGAGCTTGGTTCCCGATGGACTGGGTTTTGGGCATGACATTTGTGGTATCAGAGCTTAGCTTGTCTAAGTATAAGCTAGGATAGGACCTTTGGTCTGTATGTTATGCGATCCAATGTAAAGTGTCGTCGCATGATTATGTGTTTATATGCATTTCGGGTGTTATGTGCATAAGAATGTGTTCAAGTTGAGTGTGATTGGAGGTGTGCACGAGAATATGTCAAAATGTGTGTTTCTGTCTTGGCAAGTCGGAATAGAAGCCGGTTGTGTGGCTAAACCGACTCCTCTTGGCCTACTTGTCTAGTGGGCTTGACTGCCCAAGTCGGTCGAGCATGTCAGACGAATTACTTGCCCGACATGGGTCGCCCGACTTGGACAGTTTGTTTTTGCCATGCATCAGTGTGTTATATACGAGGTAAAGTGAGTGCTATATGATGTGATGATTTTATACTAATTGCTACTAACTCTTATGATATAAACTGCTTATATGTGCTATAACTGTTCATAACCCTTTATGTCCCAAGATGGCACCGAGAGGTAGACCTCGCTGTGAGCCTTCCCAGAGAGGCCGAGCCAGTTCCACCAATTCCTACAGTTCCACCAGTTCTAACAAGGGATCAAGGTTTGGGGCAGTTAGCTCAGATTTTGAATAGGGGAAATCAATATAATGATCGTCAGCACCACAACAACAATCGTGGCGGTGTTGGGAATAGTAGAGGTCACGGTGGTAATGAGGACTACAGTGACTATGCTAGGGATGGTGCCGGAAGTAGTAGAGGTCATGAAGAATGATGAAATGTTGTTATATATATGGTGCGAACCTTTGAGAATGAATGCTGTGTTTTGTTGTGTCTTGTGAGTTGTTCTTATTTCAAGCGTTATAATGTCCGTGTGTCGTTGCGTCTTGAGCTTGGTTCCCGATAGACCGGGTTTTGGGCTTGACAAATGGATCCATTCTTGACAACTATATATCACTCACTATATTGCAAGAATAAAACTGCAAGAGGTTATAACTCATCTTATGAATGAAGACTATGACCAAAAAAAAAACATCTTATGAATAACGACAAGCATAATCCAAAAGCAAATATTAAACTCCAATATATATGACAACCATAATATCTCAAGTCAAAGGATAACATGCACAATCGCAACGAATAACAAATTATTAATCCAAAAC
Organism: Ehretia macrophylla; assembly: GCA_037974665.1. Classification (NCBI taxonomy): domain Eukaryota; kingdom Viridiplantae; phylum Streptophyta; class Magnoliopsida; order Boraginales; family Ehretiaceae; genus Ehretia; species Ehretia macrophylla. The sequence continues at coordinate 10,166,753 of CM075775.1, read as the reverse complement.
CATGTAATTTGTTATTCATCTCATATTCATTGATATATTCAACTAATAATTACCTACATGTTTGTTAATCGCATCTCATGCTATTATGGCTCGTGGCTCACTATCATTTATCATTACAATCTCATATTTATCAAATGTTACACATATGATAGTCTATAATAGTTTATTGAAGTTTTGATCATATAAACTAAGGACTAAGAATAGATTTAAATATTTATCATGCTAAAGAAATGTGCCAAGATATTCTAAACACCTTTTAGAATACATTTATTTAATAAAAATGTTAGGGGCTCATCCATATAGAAAAAGACATTAGCACAAACACACTTTATAATTCTCATTTTCTTTGATTTGTTATCGTCAAAATCATACATTTAGACATAAGGCTAACATCAAGGGATTGAGCTCGCGCTATTCGTTTTGCAGGAATTCCAGCTTAGATTGAAGCCCGAGGATCAATCTTTCTAAAAATAACAAGAAAGTAGGCTATTTTACATGGAACATAAAATGGCATTAAAGAGATCCAAAACCAATCAACATCTTTTTGAAGGATCAATATAAGGTTTCAAACATATTCTAGCTTGTAATCTTAGCAGAAGCAAGGATAGAAATAAAAAAAAACTTTCACAACATTATAAGCATATGTATCAAAACTCTGAACTTGATATCATGCTATGTACATAAATTAAACCAAGAATATACAAGATTATATAATATAAAGCTAGAAAGATTACATACCTCTTGAAGATTGAAGAATAGATCAAGCTTGGTTCACTAGTAGCAAGACAACTTCTCCCACAAGTGCATAGTCCACACAAGCAATAGAATAGGCATCTTGATCTTCTAGGATGTTTGTGCTAGCTTAATCCATGAAGAATTTGAGCTTAACCAAGAGAGAACTCATGCACTTTTTCATTTATCTCTTTTCTTCCTCTTGGCCGAAACCCTCTAGCAAAAGGGTGAAGTATTTTTCTCTCACTTCTTATTTTATCTCATGAGCTAATATATGAAGATATTTTCTTGGCCAATATACATACACCATACGTGTATGTATATGTATATACAATATGTATATGTTTTTTTCCCTTGTGTGGTTTAAAGTAAATTTGCAAGACTTGGTTATAAAAGTGTAGATGTGTCCAATTAGCCACCATATGTTTAATTGACACATGTCAAGCTTATGTTAGAAATAAAAAAATTATGTAATTCATTAATCTTCCAAATTATGCACAAATCAAGATTAACAACTTAATCAAGATTATCATTTAATCTACTCACTATTAGATTAAATCATGGAAACAACTTTTTTATATTTGTACATAAGTCCCTATATATAACTATAATTACATATTGGCCACATTAACTTTTAATGGTTTATAATATCATACTTTTTTGGCCCTTTCTTCAACTCGAATTTGCACACTGTGCCATGTAATTATGACTGCACCTCCTCATTTTATGAATCGTTGCAGCAATTGGTCACGTTGTTTCGTCATTAAAGTGCACGTCTTTTCAACGCACCTCTTCCAACGCACTATTTCATCAATGTTTTCCACTATAAATGGTCTATTGCCATTTCCATGTCCCTACTACCATACTGTTTTTTTCACTGGTATCACTGTAATATTCATTTGACTCAGACAATCTATTCCTTCAAAGAAGCATCTCTGTCTTTTAACATTAGGTACATGACTTTGCTTTCACTTTTCTCTTTCTTTATACATTAATTATCTAATTCTTTCCTTCATATAACCATGTCTGACTCGAATTATATACCCAATCCCTTCTCTTAGGGTGGTGGTAACGAGATTTTTCTTATCTCGGCACCATAGCCAAGGACCTCGGATCTCGTCATCAATTCCATTGAGCCATCAAGTGACTAGAAGTTCATCATCTGCCGACCTAACCCCAAGTATCCCCAGGGTTCTGCTTTTCCTTTTTGTACCCAATGAGGGTTGACGTAGCAAAACGGGTGAGGACTCTCGAGATAGTGGTGAGAGCTCAAGGAAAAAGTAAGGAACTGTCACTTGTTTGTTGGGTTTGTCATTCTTCACCAAATTCAATTCTATCTTTTTGTCATGAGGGTCATATTCCTATAGAAATCAAGATCAGAATGCCAAGAGTTGAGAAGCAACTTGTCGCCTACCTTCTGGTGAAATTGCTCTCTATACAGAGTTATTTATCATGGGATTGAGGCTTTCTTTTCTACCACTTTCCAACGGTGTTCAATTTTTATGGAATTTGTCTGAGCCAGTTAACCCCCAATGGATGGTGGTTTCTTGTTGCCTAATAGAATCACTTTTTTGTTCATGGTGTCGATCTGACCCCTTGCATTTTTAGGTGCCTATTTGTGCTCTGTGGTACTCCTAATGAGTATGGTTTTTTTTTTTTTTTTTTTTTTGTCTTTGGCCGTTTTGGTTTCAAGATATTCTCGAATATCAAGTCGTCATACAGGGGTTGGCACAATGAGTTCCTATTTTCTCTCAAAAGGGTAATTAGAGAGTCCCCATAGTCTGGGGTTATCTTCTAACGGCTTCGAGCAACATTTCAAGTCTAAGCAACGAGGAGTGGGACTCACTATGGATTGTTCAAGAGAGAGGAGTTGTGAATACCCTTGACCTTATTACTTCATATTTTATCACAAGTTTAGGTCTTTATGACTAGAGGTTTCTAATTTACCCTTGTGTGATTCCTGTTGAAGCATATACTTGGGGGGTGGGTGCAGGGCAGACAATTTTAAAGCGGACTCTACATTCATTAGATAGAGAAGATCGCCAAGATTTCACGATTCGTTGCCGAACTTATTCCAATTCCAAGAGCTTGGATCGAATCGGTATGCTACCTTTGCAAGCGATTTTATCATAGTGATACCTCCCATTCCTCGTGTTGCCTTTTATCTTTATGTTTGGTTTATCCATGACTTGTGATTAGCCTTGTCAATGAATCTAACAATTGTCTTTTTTACTTTGTAGCTATGGAATCCCAGAGGATCCTTGCCGAGTTAGCTAGGAGGAAAGCCCATCTAGCCCGGAAGGTGACTGTGGAAAACACTGTGATGAGGGCATAAACTCAGGATCTAGCTGACCCACTAAAACCCCAAGGACTACTACAACCTCTACTCCTTCTCGTGTGGCTTCTCCATCTCTAGCGCTAGTTGAAATCATTGATCTCAATCCTCCAACAACAAGTCTTATCACTCCTCAAGATGAGCCTTTAGCTCGCAGAAACTATGAACAAAGATTCTCAACCCGTATTCAAGATCTTTCTTTGGCCCAAATCATGAACCTCATTTTAGGCATGAGGAACAAAGTTAGATTCTTTCTTATATCTTTTTCTTCTCTTTACTCTAGATTGTAGTCACGTATCATTTCCCTTGTTGTTAGGCAAAAAAACTCTTCAGCTTGTTAGATGGCTATTTTATAGAGTTCAAGTTTCAGCTTGAGACCAAAAAGAGAACATCGTTGCTAATCAAGAAGTCATCTCAAGAAGAGGTAGATAAATGGAAAGCTCAGGTATATTCCACCAATATCTATGCTGAGCGTGCCAAGAAGGTTGTTGTTGAAGAAAAACTTATCTGAGAATCACAGGTGAAAATGGTCTAGGATTGAGCTACTGCTATTGAGAAGTGGCTAGAAGAATTGCTTGAAAAAGTTGTCCCTGCTGGTGAGAAGGCGGTTCAAGCCTTTAAATAAAGCTCGGAGTTTGTTGCCTTAGTAGCGGACTCTAGTGAAGAGATTTGTAATACCGTCATTCAAGAGAGAATTCAGGAAGGGGTCAAGTATACAAAGAGACATTATCCAGTGATGGATTTCTTTTCTTTTCCTAGTGGTGACGAGCCTGCCCCTGGGGACAATATTGTACTTGCTGTCGAGGACCAGCCCCCTATTGAGAACCAGTCTCCCTATGATGCTTGATGATTGTTTCTGATGCCTTGGTCTATGATTTTGATGTCCTTTATTTTTTATTTTTGACTTTGTTTTTTTTTTTACTTTGTAAGTGGCGAATCCCGTACTTTTAAAGTGATGTATGAATGCCATTATCTCTTTAATGAATTAATATTTAGCTATCATCATAGCCTCACTTTTATTTTGTTATTCTAACCTTAATTTTGTATATGAATTTAGGACATTTGCCCTAGATTAAACCTTAACCTCTTAGTTAGAATTTGGACCCATGGTGGAACTGCCACCTTTTTGGTGGACTTTAGTTAAAGGTGCAACTTTAGCCTTTTGGTGGACTTTAAGTTCAAGGTGCGACTTTATCCTTTTCGTGGTCTTTAAGTTCAAGGTGTGACTTTAGCCTTTTGGTGGTGTTTGCCATTTTAGTGAAGTGTGAGGTAAGACTCTATTCTTTTAGTGGAATTGAGGTTCAAGATGGGACTTTATCCTTTTAATAGACTTGGGGTCCAAAGTAGGACTCTATCTTTTCAGTGGACTTCGAGTCCGAGGTGGGACTCTACTTTTTTAGCAGACTTGGGGTCCAAAGTGGGACTCTTTTATTTTAAGGAACTTAGGGTCTGAGGTTGGATCATAGACTAGTCATGAGTAAATGATTGAGTTGAGAAAGAACATTCTTTATTGATTCATCGTATGTTACATTTCATAAACAAACGACTCTCATACAAAATGTCAATACAGATGCAAACAACTTCTACATAAAGTATCGACAGAGATGCTCCATATTCCAAGCATTCTTGAGTTCTTGACCATCTATGTCTTGAATTTTTATAAATTCTGAGCATGATTTTTTGAACAATCTTGTATGGACCTTCCCAATTAGGCCCTAACTTTCCTTCTTCGGCTTGACCAGAGAACCTAGCTTTCTTTACCACTAATTCTTATTCTCTGATTGGCTTCTTCTTGCCTCATTTGCAAAGTTCATTTTCAACGTCTCTTGACAAGTGGTGACCCTAACCTAACCTCTTTCCATCGGCTTTTCAATGAGATCCAAATTGTCTTCTAAGCCCATATGATTGGTTTCTTCAACTAAATCAATCAACCTGTAGCTTGGCGACCCGACATCTACCAATAGTGCTGCCTATATGCCATAAGTTAAACTAAAAGGGGTTTCACCTATAACCGAATTGGGTATTGTGTAGTATCCCTACAGTATCTCTAGTAAGAGCTTGGCCCAACATTTTTTTGCTTTCCTTAGCTTAGTCTTGAGCCCATGCAGAAAGGTCTGGTTGCTAACTTCTACTTGTCCATTCGCCTAAGGATGAACAACTAAGTTGAATCTGAGGTCTCTCTCCAACTCTACATATTTTTCCCTAAAAAATTGGCAATCGAACTATCTAATATGGTCCTTGATGATGACCCAAGGTAGGCTAAACCTGCAAATCGTAGATTTCTACATAAATCCCCATGTTGCCTTTTTTGAAATCTTTGGGAATGTATCTACTTCCATCCAATTTTTGAAATAATCCATAGCTATAAAGACAAGTTTCTGCTATGCTGCTTAGTGGCAATGGCCCCACGATGTTGAGCCTCTATTTTGTGAAAGGGCAAAGGCCTGATATTGGGGTCAGCTCGTATGAATGTCACTGCTACAACCTCGAAAACCTTTGATAATCATCTGGCATCCCTCTGTAAGCTCAGCCAATGGTATCCATGCCTTAGTACTTTCTGTGCTAGTGTACAAGCCTCGATGTAGTTCCCGCAGATATATATTTAGCATCCCTTCGCAAGCTCGACAAATAGTATCCATGCCTCAATACTTTCTATGCTAGCGTACAGGCCTCGATGTGGTTCCTGCATATACTCTTATGCACTTCTCTCAATACATAGTTGCATTTGTCAATGTCTACTCACTTTAGCAGAGGCCTCGCATAAGACCTCTTGTACATTTGTCTACCTAGTAGCACATACCTTACTACATTTTGCTCGAGGTTTCTTGTTTTATCCTTTGTCCTCAAGTACTTTTTCCTCGAGGAATGCTTGAATTGGTCTACCCTAGTTGGGTCGAACCTCAATCTTTGTTATCTCTACTACTAGCTTTATGCTTAGTTCCTTAATCTCTTCAACTTGAATTTTTAAAAGACTAGATCCTCTAATCGTCATCTTTGATAATGTATCAGATCACCTATTGTCTGGTCACGGGATCTACTTGATGTCAAATTTTCTAAACTTGGGTATCATCCATTTTATATTTGCTAGGTATATTGCCATCCCCTCATCCTTGGCATTAAATTCACTAATGATTTGACTCGCTACGAGCTAAGAATTTGTGTATATTGTCATGTACCAAGCCTCCAGTGTAGTTATAGTCCTCAATCCAGCAAACAGAACTTCATATGCCGCTTCATTGTACGTACGAGGTTGGGAATTTAAGCCAAAATGCAAACTAAAGTTCTTCACTCATGGGGCTGGTGATCTCCAAGCCTGCCCCACTACCCTGTTTGCTCGATGCTCCATCAACATAAATTTTATATATTGATTTAACCTTTGACTCTGCATCTCCCGTGCACTCAAGTACAAAGATCACAAGTGCTTAGGCTTTAGTGGCCGTTTTTGACCTATACTTAATATCATACTTGCTAAGATGAATGGCCCATGTCAGCAACTGCCAGGACCCCTTTGGCTTGTGTGGCACTTGCTTTAGCAAAAGTCAATCATAACGACAATTGGATGGGCTTTAAAGTATGGCTAAAACTTTCGAGCAACAACCATCAAGGCTAGAACTACTTTCTCGATAGTAGTGTACCTCAGCTCGACTCCCTCAAGATTCTGCTGACATAATATATAGGTTTCTTCTTTTTCTCTTCTCAGATAAAATTCACACCTACTATGACCCCCGAGCATGCAATGTACACATACAGGTTTTCTTCTTTCTCGGATAAATGAGGTGAGCTCAACTACTTTTTCAGCCCATTAAACGCTAGTTGGCATTCTTACAACCACTTGAGTTCCTTTAGGGTACATAAAATTTTGAAGAATGGTGTACATTTATTAGTTGACCTGGGCATAAAGTGGCTCAAGGCTACCACTTTGCCCACTAGTGACTAGACTTCATTGACGATTCTTGATGGTTTCATGTCTAAGACAACTTTGATCTTCTCGAGATTAGCTTCGATACATTTTTTGGTTAGCATGAAGCCAAGGAATTTCAAGGCTTTGACTCTGAATGCACATTTCTCGGGATTGGGATAATCTTAAATTTCTTCATAGTTTGAAAGGCCTCATCTAGATCAGTTATATAATCTTCTTCCTTCTAGCACTTCACCATCATATCGTCCACATAGACTTCATGTTCTTTCTGATCTACTCCTTAAAAACTTTGTTTATCATGCACTAGTATGTGGCACCAGTTTTTTTACCCCAAATAGCATAATTGGGAAGCAGTACAGACCTTTGTCAGTGATGAAAATTATTCTCTCCTCATCCTCAAGAGTCATCCAGATCTAATTGTATCATTTGAATGCATCCATAGATGATATGAGCTTCTACCCCGAGGTAGAATCCATCAATTGGTCGATTTGAGGTTGAGGAAAATAATATTTGGAACATGCCGACCTCCTTAATATGGCATGCCTCTAATAGATTTTCAACCTCTTCGTTTGCTACTACACATTTATCTAGACTCATAGACCTCTGCTTTTGTTATATTGGATTGAACTCCAGGCCAGTATTCAAGTGATGTGTCATCAACTCTGTGTCAATCCCTACCATATCGCTTAACCTCCACGCGAGCATATCCTTATTATGTTTTAAGAATTTATCCAACGTTTCTCCACTCTTCTTGGAGCTCGGCTCTGACCTTCACTTTCTTCTCCAAAACAGTTAGCTCGACATTTATCGGCTTTTTTGCGGGTGTCCTGGGTTTCTGATCCATCTCATCTTTTGGCACATCACAGAAATCAATTTGAAAAGTTTCTTTATTTTTGACCCTAATAGAAGCTACTTGACATTTTTATACCATTTTTTGATTTCCCCTAAGCTCGGCCATATCTCATAAGGTTGGGAACTTGATCGTAAAGTGATTGATAGATATTACATCCCTCATCTGATTAATAACAGGTTGGCCCAATATGCCATTGTAGGCAGAGTTCGCCGCTACAATAAGAAAGTCCACCATAATCGCAACTTACTTATCTCCTTTTTTGCCGTAAAAGGAAGAGTAAGAACCCCATCCGGCTATATCACTTCTCCCAAGAATACTAGTAGTGAAGACTTGAATGGCCTCAACTTTTCATACTTTAGCCTCATCCTGTCAAAGAAATCCAGTTAAATGACATCTATTGAGCTTCCACTATCGATCAACATTCGTTTCACCATACAATTTGCTATCATCAGTTTTAATACCAAGGGATCATCATCAGAAAAGTTCAGGCACTCTGGGTCATTCTCTATGAATGTCAATTTTTTTGGCACTTTTTACCTCTTCCCGAGTGGCTCTTCCTGGAGACTCCGAGCATATCTTTTGCTAGTTAAATTGATTTCTCCACTTGTGCTGACCCCTCTTGCAATTTTGTTGATTATTTTCCCTGGAGGGATTTCGGGCTACATACTTGTCCAACCTTTCTTTTTGAATCAATGCCTCAATCTCATCCCTCTGGCGCTTGTATTATTCAGTGGTTTGTTTGTAGTCTTTGTGAAACCTCAATCTCTCCTGTTAAGGTTACTGAGTAGCTTTGGAGGTCACCTTAGTTATTGACTGTCATATATTTCTATCCGTATTTATTGTCTAGGCACGTTCAAAGGGGTTCACTTTTTGAATTGAGGCTCCCAACTTGATCTCTGAACATCTGAACTTTTTGGGCTTTGGATTTGACCTGTCCCGTCATCTTTTTACTTTCTTTTATGTATCCCCTTTACTTTGCATGTATCTCATACCCTATTTTACTATCTCTTAGTTTGTATTACCTCTTCTGCATGTATGTATTTCTTTGTTCTAGCCATGAGGTCGGCCAAATTAGTTGGCTTCTTTCGAGCTAATGAGGCCTATAGTCCTATTAATCTAAGGCCTTGCATGAATGGGACCTGAACTAGCGATTACTTCAAATTAGGGACCTCGAGAGCAGCATCATTGAACCTCTATGCATAACTCTGAAGTGATTCTTCCTTCTGCTATTAAATAGTCAACAACGAGGTGGTCAACTACGATAGTCTCTTATTGCTTGCAAATTTGTTGCTAAAGAGCCCTATCAACTATCCAAATGTACATATCGAGCCTTCTAGTAGAGCCGAGAATAATCTTTAAGCAGCCCTTGTAAGAGTGGTTGGGAAGGTTCTACACTTCAAGGCATCTGAAACTCTATAGAACATTATTGTATGATCAAATGTTAAAATATGGTCCTTGGGATCTCCAGCTCTGTTATATGATGGCAATTGAGGTAACTTATTCCCTAAAGGGATTAATTCAACTATTATCTCGGTTGAGAAGGGGCATTACCAGAGGCCTAAGATACCAAGTATGCGTCACTCCCCCTCCTAGATATTCTTTTAATTGTTTCCCTCGTGTCTCCCATAACTGTCCATTGATATTTTCCCTTTGTCAACTCGAGGATGATTATCCCATCTCGGGTCTAGGCTTGATGGCCCCTTATCATCATTTCTTTGTCTTTGAATGACCCTCTCCTCTCTGGTAGGCACTATTGGTAGCATTTGAGCAACAGTTAATACACACTCTCCAGCTTGATCTGGTAAAGGTCGATATTTTGCTTGATAGTAATCCCTCATGTAACTTTTCATAGTCTGATACATCTATTGTATGGCTATAAAGTGTGGGTCTCCATTAGAGACAATAGCAAGGGCCACTGTCACGACCCCAATTTTCAGACGCTAATATATGTACTCTGATACCACGAAAGCGGAATAAAGTTCAATCTTACATTTACCTCAACATCTTGGAATCGTGATGCCACGGGCTTAGAAAAATCACTCCGCCTAAGTTCGCTGAGGCACAAGACAATAGCCCGGACACTATTAGCCATACAACAATTCAACCCTATGAAAAACAATACTATAATTCAAGTTATAAAAGTTACATAAGTTCAACAATTCTTGTTATACAAACTTCATCACTAAAAGTAAAAGTCACAACCCGAATACATATTTACAGACCCGTAACCATCAAGGTACAATCTTAGAAATCCATCTAGTATAATCAAGTCTCCCAACGAGTCATTGTCTAATTAGTTACACAACTAATAATCCAAAAGGAGTTACAAGATAGCATTATAGTCAATTATACAAAATATTCTTCATGTGCGAGCAAGTAGAGCATGAAGGTAGAAAATCCAAATCATCACGTTAACGGGGCTTCCATCAACAAGCAGGCTCAACTGTACCTGATATGTTAAGAAAAAAGGGTAAGCTACACTAGCTCAGTGAGGGATAAGGGGAAACAAGGATTTTTGCAATCATTTTATCATTTCGAAATCCATTTTGAAAACAAAGCCATGCACATATAGGTACAATTTACAAGTAAGCAATACCTGACCTTGAACATATTCAATATGAACATCTAGTAAAACATGAATTAAGACAATAGTTATATTATGATAATAGTATCCAACTTTATTCTCCGAGGACCTCGAGGGATCAAGCGAGAGTAGGAAAAAACACATATCGAAGCGTATATCCCGGACGTGATCAAGAGATTGATACAGGATAAGGAAGGTGGCTTATACGGATTCAAGAGGTGTCTCCCACTATAACAGTCGTGTACACCGAAAACGTGTCTCCCACTATCATTGTCGTGTACACTTTGCTCCGTATAGCCCTAACCATAAGCAATATAGAAGTTAATAGGGTAGAGAGGTGTTTGCCACTATCACAGCCGTGTGCACCTGAAAAGGTGTCTACCATTATCACTGTCGTGTGCACCTTTGATCCTTTCCCTTAATAATTGAGAAGTTGCAACCAAGTCCTGCCTATACAATTCATATATATGTAGCATTCACAATATTTTCATGCAAGAGTTTAGATTGACAAGTACAAAGTGAACTTAAGACTTACAAGCATGACTTTCGTATGCACATTTAATGTGTACAAGTTCGAGGCAAAAGAATCAAGTTCATAGTAGTTCGATGTAATTGATTAGTGCATGATCAAATATAATCCTCCATGCCATACAACCACATATCTTCACATACTTCAATCATGCCACAATTAACCTCCTTTTATGTCCATGAAACAAGTTGGTACCAATGCCACAAAGGTACATCAAGAAATCAAACAAATTCAATGCTCGCGCATTAGCCTAAGTTACATAGTTAATTTCCTTATTCTCCCAAACTCCAAGTAACCTTATTTTGGTATAGAATCGAAGTTTATCGAATGTAGATAGTTCTAGAATCAAACGAAACTCAATTCGGAGTTAAATTGAGTGAGATATAGCCTTTAGAAAAACGATGCGCAAAAGGGGAGGGACAGTCGGACGAGGGGACTTGTCTGGTTCCTTCAACCGACTGAAGCAGTAGGAGTCGGATAAGGGAGTCGGGTAAGCTTCCTCGACCGACTCCCTTGACCGACTCACGCTATCAAGGTCATTCCAAGCCCGAATTTTATGTTCTTTCCTTCTTTCTCCTTCAATCTTGCTTCAACCAAGTTCATGCCTCAAATTCATTTCAATTACAACTTTATTAACATCATCTAAACATAGATTAAGCATCATCTAGCATCAAAATCATTATAGAAGCAACAAAAGTACTCAACCAACAATTATAATACATTTGCAAGCTCAATCATCAAGATTTGTCTTCTAGAGTTGCTTATTCTATTCTTATGCTTCAACTCAAGTGTAATGACTACATATAACATTATAGTATCTTACAAGAACAAGAACAAGCACAATATAGCTTTGTAACCAAGTATTGAAACCCTAAAAATTCAACCTAAGATCAATCTACCATCTAGCATACATACAACTTCATTCATGCTTTGTACACACATAAATCTCTCTACCATGAGTTGTATGCCTTTATAAAACTTTTGAAAATCATCCCTCACCTTGATTTTGTGTTTGAATGCAAGAGATATAGTTGAAGATGTAAAGATGAAGCTTGAAAATGTGCATATAGATTATATTAAACATAATTAAATCACTTTATATGCATTCACCTTGTTTTACATGTTTTTATATTGAATTACGTGCATTTATCTCGATTTGCATACATGTGCATCGTTTTACGTGCATTTAATTATTTTATATGTTGTAGGCATTAATTTAGCTTAGTTGAATTACACTAGCTAATTGGAGTAACTAAACTAGAACTAGGATAATTAGAAGTAAGGCTAGAATGGCATGCTAGTAAATACCCTTTTAGTTGGAAGGGCAACTTAGGCATTTGGGCTTTAGATATTTGCTACCTAACACACGTATTACACCCTTACACGCACAAAAATACTACAACACACACACACACCCACAATCAGCCCACACAACACACACATACACGTTGGAGCTTGGGAGAGAAGAGAAAGAAGATAAGAAAGAAGAAAGAAGGAAGAGGAGGAAGAACACGCCATTTTTCAGCCATTTTCTTGCTTCTACTCTAGCTTGCTAGAATCCTACTTACTCTATTTTCATATAGGACTCAAGGATAAAGGTAAGGGATGTTTTCAAAAGTTTTTCTAAAGCCATATGATTCATGGTTATGTGTTCATCTTGTTGTTGAGAATGATTAAGAAGTACATGGATATATATTGTGCACTTGAGCTTTATTTGATGAGTCAGGATTTCATGACTTGGTACTTTGTGGTTATGTATTATGGGTGTTATAGCATGCTAGATTAATGTTTAAATGTGGTGTTACTCTTGAAGTGAAGTTGGTTAAGAGAGGAGACCATTTAGAAGACAAGTCTTAAGCCTTGAGTGTTGTTGAGGTTTTTTTGTTGCTAGTTGTGCCCTAATGTGTTTGGATGGAATTGAATCTATATGTAGGTTATAGTATGCTTGTGTGATGTTGGAAATATGGTAGAAGAAAGAGGATTAGAGTGTGTGCAAAAGAGTTGCAAAGGTGGTGACAAAAATAGGTTGAGTTTGAGGTTGAAGATGAATTTGGTAGAGAAATCGTGTCTGTCCGGGGGTGATACCCGATCATGTTGTCATGACGGGATAACATGACCGGACAAAAGTCAGTAACATTCGGATGTGATACCCGGTTGTGATCAACACGATCGGATATCACGACCGGACTACCCATTTTTCTGTTTGACAACTTTGTGCAACAATTTTCCGAAGACTATATCTTGGTCAATTTAACTCCAAATTAAGTTCCGTTTGAGTCTAAAACTATCTACATTCGATAAGATTTAATTATATACCAAAATCAAATTATTTAGAGTTCAGAAGTGTAAGGAAATTAACCATTTAAGTTAGGATAATGCAAAAGCTTTAGAGTTGTTTAGTGTAACTAATGGTTACCATTGGTAGGTGTTATTATTAAGTGGCCAACTTGCAATTTCTCCTCATTACATGCTAATACCAAGATTCTTATATGAATATTTATTATACCATTGATAATAGCATGTGTATTTGAATTGTTAAGCGTGGCGGTGGCAACCGTTGTTGATTACGGTAGTGTCGGGACCTCTAAGCAATGACGGGCTTGCCGGTATATCTCGGCTACCAAGTTATTGATTCCTTCTTTCCCTAAAACCTATTGATCCTCCTTCGAATCGGGATCCAATGATATCTTGAGAAAGAACGGTTATATGATGGAGATTGCTTGTACTTATTATGATCATTTACTTATTCTTGTGTGCATATCATGTTTACCAAACCATTTTTGAAATGATAAAACCTTGCAAAAATCCTTCCTAATCAATCCTCATTGAGCTATATGTAGGATTAGCTCACCTTTCTTTAGATCACTTACAGGTGAGGCAATGCCCGATCAGGCTCTTCAAGTTGATGATGAAGAACCATGGTTCGATGAGAATGACTTTTGCTTGTTGTGACCAGCTTGTTTGTTAAATGAAGACAATTACTGTTTGAACAACTTATATATGTAATATTCTTTTGGTCAACTAGATGTAATTAAGTGAATACTATTATTCTTTTGAGACCTAGATACCTGATTGTTGGCTAGTCCTTATGATTGAACAGGTGGATTGAGGTGTTGTATATATGTAACAGGCTGTAATTAACCTCCAAGTCCGATCTAATTGGAAGTCTTTTGAACTGTTATGGGATATAAAAGATTGTACAGGTTATTAAGCTTGCAACTTACAGGTTTTATGGTTATGAAACTCGCGTTCCGGCCTTGGCTTAGCGATAGGACGGGGTCGGGGCGTGACAGTTTGCCACCTTGCTAATTTCCAACTAAATTGGTTAGCTATTGTAGTGTAGTAAAATTTTAATTATTACCTACAATAACTAAGTCATGTAATTGCACGTCAAACAACGCAAATGCACATAAAATGATGCAAATGCATATAAAATCACTCAAATGCACGTAAATCAATATAAACACATATTTAATGATATGATATGCATATGATATTTCGTGTGGGGCTTTACAGTCACAGTGTTAGCGGGAACTCCCATAATCTCTACTTGGATTTCCTCAGGGACTAAGGTCTTTTGATCCATTATTTGGTGAGAGGGTCGTTCAATATAATTTTGACTTCTAGTAGTAACCATCATGGTAACTAAGTAGGTAACAACTTTGATTCCCGTTGATGGCGCCAAACCTGATATGAATAAATTTGAGCTTTGCTTCAGATCTTTGTTTAGTAGCTGACCTATAACAATGAACACACGGAGGGCTATCCATGTAGAATAACTCCAACACTTAAGTCAATGCTCAAGTTAAATAAATGTTCCAGGCTCTGTAAATCTAAGCATCTTAAATATAAAAAGGTAAGATTTTTTTTTATGCTTAAAATGTTAGACCTTAACTGCGGTGTGAATATGAGTATTTATCCACGTATGCCACCAAGATGCCACGTAGCTTCACGTAATTAATGCGATAAGATGGTTGGCTTGTTACAGTGACTATCTTAGACAGCCAATTGACTTGACCCTTGTCAATATATTCGTTTATCTAGTTCATAGGATACTCAGTCTGAGACTACCCTTTAGTCCGTCGGTCTAATATCTACCACGCAGTCTTAACCCTCTCAGTTCGGATAGAGCCCATATCACTGTTGATATGGAAAATAAGCTCCAATTTTTACCAAGCTTCTTCTTTGTAGTAATACATCATTTATCACAAGGCCAAGAAGTTTCTGATTTTTTTCATCAACAAAGTTAGAGTGATATTTTGTTTGTTGTTATATTTTTAATGGTTTGGTTTTTTTAAAGATAAATAACTAGCTAATTTAAACGTTGAACTTTTTTAAACAGGGACACTGGCAAATAGACTTTCACCATGTTCGTGGGCAAGGAAGTTTGAAAGTACAAGTCCTAGCCACCTATTATATGGCTCTCAAACCCAACCTACCCATTTTTTGAATTGTCACTCCACACAGCCACTATCTGGTTGGAGTAGAAATTCTGCTCATCTAGAAATGAGTTTCAACAAAATTTTCTCATTCTAATAATTACTCTACAAATGCTTATTTTCAGCCAATAGTGGATCTAGAAATGAATCACTGTTGGCTTCATCATGGAAAAATTGAAAGAAAAATGAGTTGATAGAAAAGTGATTCCTTTCAAGAAAACAATATTGTAGATGTTTGATATGCTAATGTAAGTGTTCAATTACTTGTGCCATTATATGTGGCAACATATAGGAGGATTGAAGTAAAGCAACATTATAAGAATATTTATATATGCTTCGACAAAGGTACAATTCATTTTTACTCCTAAAACTTGGTGAACTAGATGTGGAAAAACAAGTTAGGCATCTTCATGCTAAAACAAGATTAAACATAGTTCAGTGCTCCCTTTTTTCGCTATTGTTATACATTATTTCTCTAGCTAACTCTAGTTCAGGTTCTTCTCTTTTTTATGATTGTTATGCAGTCTTCGGTGGATTCATCATAAAAAATTGTTTGTACTCACTTATTTGCATTATATTGTAATACGATATATCAATAATGGTAAAAAAAATGCTGCAATTATGATAAATGAGAAGATCCAAATCTCTTAATTATCTAACGAAGACATATATATTGACTACAAGGGAAAAATAAAATTTTAAACTTCAAATTTTATGCGACGAATTTAAATGCCCTAACCACCATAAATTTAGTGGTTTAAAGAGCATAACTAAAACTAGACGCTTAATTAAAGAGGCCATAGCTCAAATTATGAAGACTGCCGAAGGACCATTTAGGTATATGAATATCATCTAGCTAAGATTCAAGTTGAAGCATAACATGAAATTCAAAAATTTCTTGAAAATCTAAGCATAATGTTCATATCATACCCTAACCTTGATATTATGTGTTTAACAAGAGCTAAACATATATATATATATATATAGCAAGTATATAAATAGACAAGAGATAGAAGAAGAAGATACCTCTTGAAGATAAGCCATGAAGCCTAAAAATGAACACTTGATGAAGATACCATCTCTCGCAAAGGGCAAGAGTTCTAGTAAGTTTACACAAGCAAAGAAAAGGCCTCTATCCATCTACCAAGTATTTGTTCTAGCTTACTTAGAAGATTTATGAGCTTGCATGTTGAAGAAATGAAAAAGAAAAATTTCTTCTTCTTTTCTATGTCATAGCCGATTTTTTCTTAGAGGAAAGAGAAGATGAAGTCTTCTCTTCATTTATGTTGTAGTGTGTTGTGTACGTATATTCTTGTAAGATAGTGGAATAGGATATTTTCTAGCCTTGGCATATACAGACATATAATACACTTGCATGATGACATATCTAATATCCATCATGTGTGTAGTAATCAATCCTAGCCACATATTCAAATAGTTAGTGGACAATGATGATGTGTCAAATTGTGGACCAAGTTAGGTGCTCTTTAATATTTTGTATGACATGTCATACATACATATATCATATATACATATTATATAAGTCTTCGATACAACATATGCACAAGTGTTATCTAACATATACAATTGTCTATAGATCATAACACTTGTCATGCATGTTTTACCAAGTATGTAAGAGAGAGAATTAGAGCAATTTTACTACATCCCACTATCTCCCTTAATATACCTTTAATCAAAGATTAACTTCTTAATCTTGCATGCATGTATATGTACATGGTCAATTAACTTAAGTAATCAACATTTAAGCTAATCATCATTAGATCAAATTATGGAAATTATATTTTCACTTTGCACTTAACTCCCTATACATAATACATTATAACACATTGGCCCCATTAACTTTTAATGGTATAATACACTATTGCCCCCATTAACCATTAATGGTCAATTACAACTCCGTTAACACTTTAACATCTCAAAACAAAATGCAAGCACAGTGGAAACCTATTCGCAAATGTTTTATTATGTGTGACTTTCTAGATTTACCACCATACAGCAATGAGGGAATATTAAACTCTTTTAATCTATTTTGTGAATGTCTCCTGTCATTCTCAAAATACCCCACGTTCTAGGTTGACGTCTAGCAACATGCCTAGATAATTTATAAGGCAATGAAGTCCAATTCAAATAAACTTATTTATGGTCGCTAATTACCATGCAATCCAATCCTTCTATTAATCATCCCATCGAGCAAGAACCATGATACGATTAAGTTCATAAACTCAATACTATGCATAGATCTAAATGGTGCATTGAGAGATGACACATGGAAAATTCTTTTTCTATCATTCATACCTCGGCCAAGGATTTGCTCATTAAACAACCAAACTTAGATCACATAGGATATTGCCTCACGACGAAGGTTAATGGATCCTATCTTGACTACTACTTGTCAATCACTATACTGAACGAATAAAACTGCGAGAGAATGCATCTCGCCTGTTTGTCAGGACAAGCATTATCCAAGTACTAGAATCAAACTGTAATACAAATGACAGCTGTAATACCTCAAATCAAAGGATTACATGCACAATCGCAACGAATAATAAATTATTAATTCGAAGTCATGTAATTTGTTATTCACGTCATATTCAGTGATCTATTCAACTAATAATCACTTACATGTTTGTTAATCGTATCTCCATGCTATTATGGCATGTGGCTCACCATCCTTTATCATTAACATCCCTATGTTAATCAAATGTAACAATACATGTGATAGTCCGTAGTAGATTATTGAAGTCCCGATTATATAATCTAAAGACTACGAATACTTTAAGTATTTTTCTTACTAAAGAAATATGTCATAATATTCTAACATTTTTAGAATATATCTCTCTAATGAAAACACTTGAGACTCATTCATACACAGAAAGAAGGAGAATATGAATGTCATAAACATGTCAATATATAAACAAACACATAAACAATATTGCCATAAAGTACAAGTTAATGTCAAAATGCCCCAAAATATATCATCCAAATATGTAACATTAGGACATATCTCTAACAATTACTTAATTAACAATTTTTTTTTGGTAAGGAAATAAATTTTTTGACAAAAGTTAATCAATTGTGAAATTTGAAGGGCAACATACCTGTTATATATCATAAAAGACAATATAACTTTCAAGCTACAAAAAACTATTTATAATCAGAAATATGTTCTATTCTCTATTCCAAATGAGTGACAATTTTTCGATGAAATAAAAGTTATCTTCTTCCATAAAGTCGTCTTTTCCATCACTATTGTTGAAATATTCATTACTCCACATAGAAAAATTATAGACTCAAAGATCATCTTATATAAGGTAAATATTACTCTGCTCCCTTGTGTTATATGAAACTATCACGCTATCCCCTGTATTTTTAAAAAACCTCACACTACCCATTTCTATGACATTTTTACCATTTTATAATATATATATATATATATATACACCAGAAACAACCTAGGGAAGATAAGATAATAACAGACATAACAGAAAGCGAAATAAAAATGGATAATAAAAGACTAATTAAAGGAATAACAACGAAGATGAAGATAAAAGGAGACAAAGTGTCGTACTTGGTAGTAGATGAACTATAATATAACTGTGATATACTATTGGTTTGTACAAGAGTACAAATGTGAAAGAGTGAACCAAATTAAAAATAAAATTTTAGGGAGAAAGATAATCTTAATCCTCTAAAGGGGGGAGAAGAAAATTCGGATCCTATATTCTGGGGCAGACTCTGCCTTAATATAGGATATCGAATCTGTAAATACAATAGTGAAAATATAAATAGAAAACTCAAAAGTAACTTTCCTAAAGTGAACAGTAAAATTGATTTTACTATTCATGAATAGTGTGTCGGCTTTTATTGTGGCCGAATCTTGTTTTGTCTTGACGTGTTGATCTTGTCTAGCTTTTACTGTGGCCGAAAGATCATTTTTCTTGACATGATGATAATGTTTTTGACTGGATTACTTTCACTGTGACCTAAAGTAATTTCGTCGTCTTGTGATGATGATGTTTGATGGAATCTTGACTGGATTCATCTTCTTCTTCATCTCTGAGTTTGAAACTGGTTCTGTGCTGAAGACGTTGTAAAACTTCTTCATGTCTGGATCATACTGACTTATGGTAGAACATATACAAGTACACTGAGTGATGTGTATTTTCCACTAATACAAAGAAAATATAAAAACTAGTCTATTTTCCCTATAATCTAATATGCATCGTACTTAGTCTTACTATCTTCGAAACCTTACTATCTTCGAAGCCTAACTATCTTTCATCTAACCGCCACATGGGTAACAACGGAGTCTTACGCATTCTGCTTCTCAATCCCGTGACCTTACAAGATTGTTGAGATAGGTCGACTAAAGGTAAGTTGGCTAAAGGTAAGTTGACTAAGCAAAATACAAAATAAAATACAGGCTAGAAGATAAACAAGTTTCTAAATCTTCTTTGGCTTTTTGGGAAAGCCACACCCATCAACGGACTTGAGATATCTTTACCAATTGCCGTTTGACCTGGACTAGTTGAAGTCTCATGGAATTCTTCAGTAACCATATGACTTCAGAGAGGGGAAGTCTAACCGTTGCATCCTAGTTTTTGAATGGAACTTAAAAGAACAAAGCCCTATATGTCCAATGTTTTTGGTGAGAACATTAGGAAACTCATCTGTATTGTGTTTTTGGCAGAGAACACAACTAAACTCCATTTGTATTGTGTTTTTGGCAGAGAACACAACTAAACTCCATTGTCTGAATTACAATGGTGTAAAAATGCCATAACAATCATCTCCATTATCATTGGCAGAATCTGTAGAGATGGATGCCTGATCTGGGGCAAGTTCATTGAGTTGCAGGATAATGGCCAGAATTTCTTCATCACTAGTGGCAGCTGCAAGCTGAGTATGAAGGGAATTCTTAAAGGAGAAGAACTCATTTTGTTCTGGTTGAATTTCCTTATTCTGTTTCTGATTGGTCTCCAGCCATGCTTGGACTTTCGGAGTTGAACAAGAACTGTTTTTCATCTTCTTCTACCACATGACACAATGATTTCTTCCGAAAACCGGTATGACTTGCTGGTTCCCGAAAGATATATGTTTGAATGCGAATTCTGATATGAAAATTCATGTTACAAAGAAAATTCTATAGAACACGAAAAATGGAGGAAGGTAGGATAAATGTTCTGGTGCCTTCCAATTTTCTGTGAAATACATGTATCATTCGTAAACTGGTTCTAGTAATATTTCTGTTATAGGACCATATGATGCCCACCATTGGATAAACCAATTTGGAACCTCTAGGGGGAATGTTTTCTTGAAAAGAAAGAACCATGACATATCATGTTTATCATTCTGGCGATAGAAGCATCTGAACCATGCCTGAATATAATCATAATAGTTATAGTCTTTGAAGGTTGCATCAACTGGCAGTTGTTTGGTTTTCTGTGGGGGTTGTGCCCATTGATCAAGGGTGAGCACATTCTGTAGTTTAGACTTGACATGGCTATATTGGCCTGGTTGTTTGTCTTTGTCATCTGGGACAAACTCTATAGATTCCGTAGCTATGAGAATAGCCTCATAGTAACTCTGAGTTTTGAATGTATTATCTGGGATGTAGTTTGAGTGGTGATGAAGGAAAGCCCTAGCAAACTCATCTGGAGTAATGTTTGGGTTCTGTTTGAAATGTGTTGGATCTGTTACAAGAATCTGGTCAAAGATGTTCTTGTAAATGTATGAAGGTGATGGTAACTATTTAGGTTATGGAGTTACTGGTTTTGGTTTAGCAACAAGGGGCTAAAACTTGTTACTGACTGTCGTCTATAAAGACGATGTACCTGCAAAACCTGCATGAACACCGATTAACTATTTCTCCCAAAACTGTGAAATTTCTACCTAGGGGTGACTGGGTAGAATATGGTGTATATGTTATCTGTTTGTCTTCAACCTTGACTGGGGTTGATGTCTGAGCTGGAGTGCTTACTGGTGTGCTGGCTTTCTGAGCATAAGAACTGAGATCGAATGCTTTTGCCTTGCCTTTATCTTTCTTGAGTGCCATTGTTACTAATGTCAAGAGTGAATCATTCCTGCAAATGGTTAGCAATAATTTATAGAAAGAAATGCGGAGTTGAAATATTATTAATTTTGCTTATGGATTTGAAATCTTTGTTTCAATCTACTAGACACGGTGGACTTGAAACAATCCATCTAAATCCATTAATTGGATTCTTGGTGTCCGCCTCTGTGACCTACAAAATGAAAATAAAATGATGAAGGTATTCCCGAAAGAATCCTACGTGATAGGCACGTGGCCTGTTAGAAATTCTCTTGTTAGAAAATCAGGGATGAAATTATCCTCTCCCTTGATATATTCGATATCAAAATCAAAAATTAACATGATGGCCTGCCATCTGGCAAAGATCTGTTTGGAAGCTATGTTTTTAACATCCTTAGTAAGAACATCCTTTGCTGACTTGCAGTCAACATGTACTAAGAATTTCTGGTTCAACAAACCATACTGAAATTTTGAAATACATTTTACAATGGACAAATTTTCTTTCTTAACTGTTGAATAGTTTTGTTGGGCTTTATCCCATGTTCCTGAATGGAAACGAACAATATGTTATTTTCTTTCAAAATTCTGTTTTAAAATACCTCCAAATCCTAATTCAGAAGCATCTGTCTGAACTATCTTTGGGGTGTCTGGTAGACATAAAGTCAAAACTGGTAAAACCTTAACTTGACGCTTAATTTCCTGAACAGCTTTGGTATGGACATCAGACCATGCTGGAGGATTCTTTTTAAGTCGTTCAAAAAGAGGTTTACATAAATGATGAATGTCTGAATAAAAATCTGCAACATAGTTTAGAGATCCTAAAAATCTCTGCAACTGTGTTTTCTCACGTAGAATATCTGGGAATTTTTCTGCAAAATCAAGGGTTCTTTGGATAGGGGTGATTTTCCCGAAAGAAATCATGTTTCCAAGAAATCTGATTTTTGTCTGAAAAAGCATAATCTTGGGGGCAGAAACCACAAGACCGTTTTCTTTAATGACTTTAAAGAAAATAAGTAAATGTTTCCAATGCCGATGAATGTCATTACTGAAGACCAAAACATCATCAATGTAAACAATTGTGAAGTCTGTGAACTGATTAAAAATTTAGTTCATAATGTTTTGGAATTCTGAAGGTACATTCTTGAGTCCAAAAGGCATAACATTCCACTCATATTGTCCAAATGGAACGGTGAATGTTGTTTTGTACCTTCTGGTTCTAAGACTTGGATTTGCCAGAATCCTGATTTCATGTCAAATTTACTGAAGACATGGGCCTGATTTAATCTCTTAAGGAGATCATTCTTGTTTGGCAATGGACATCTGATCCATTGTAAGACCTTGTTCAAGGGCTTATAATTAATAACCAAACGAGGGACTCCTCGTTCATGTTCTGCATGTTTATTAACATAAAAGGCTGCATATGACCATAAGCTTTTGCAGGGTCGGATTAGCTTTTTATCTAATAAACTCTGGATCTCTTTTTTGCTAAGAGAAAGATATTCCTGATTCATCTGGATGGACCAAGCCCTGGTAGGAATATTCTGTTATGAAAAGTCTATCTCATATGGGAGAGAGACTAAATGTTTCTTATGAGCCCAAAAGGCCATAGGAAGTTCTGAACAAACTTCTCTTTCAAGTCTGACCTGAAAGTCTTTAATGGACATTTGCTGTTTCGCAATATGTTCATCAATTCTGAGACTTTTTATATCTTGTTTAAGAAAACTGATTTGGTTTTCTTTATGTTGGATTGAGTTAATATCTCTTCGTTGTGAAGGATAATAAAACTCAAATATGATTGGTTTACCTAACACATTGGTAGATATACCCTGTTCTGTAATAGTCATATGAAATAACTGTTGGAGAAATGGATTCCCAAGAAGACTTGAAAATTCAACTGTTTGATAAGGACAAAACTGGTAGGAAAACAAATATCTTGATTGCACACATGTGCATTATGTAATTTGTACCTAATCTGGAGTCTGGTAGAGTCAGTTGTAGAAAGCTTCTCTTTGGTTTTCTCAAAATATCTGGAAGGTATCAAACCTTCTTGAGTGCAATTCATGTCTGCACCTGAATCTAATAAGACAATAGTTTCAAATTTGAAATTATCAACCTTGATGGTTAACTGGACATA
Organism: Ehretia macrophylla; assembly: GCA_037974665.1. Lineage (NCBI taxonomy): Eukaryota > Viridiplantae > Streptophyta > Magnoliopsida > Boraginales > Ehretiaceae > Ehretia > Ehretia macrophylla. The sequence continues at coordinate 10,143,155 of CM075775.1, read as the reverse complement.
CCATTTCTGATACGTGATTCTGTTAAGAAGATTGAGATAATCTTCTGCAGGGGCAGAAGTACCTATTTCTTCTTCTTTTAGTTTGCCTAAAGTAATCTGAGTCTGTTTATCAAGTTCATCATTCTGAGAAAGATGTTCTTGACGTTCTAAACTTTCTATTTGTAAGAGTTGGACATCTTGCTAGAGATGTTCATGATCAAGTCTGAGATCACAAATCTCTCGTCTATACTCTTGTCTGAGTTGCTGGATTTCTGTTTTTAACAGTTTAATCTCATGCTGGAGATTAGAGATTCCCATTGGTTGGGTTTTTCTCTTCTGGAAATGAAAAAGGACATCAGAATAATTTGGATTCTTGATGTTATTCTGGGAAGATATGGATGGAGGTTTCTCTTCCTCTTTCTGATCCATAATGTCTTTGAGTCTAAGAAGATAAGCTTGCTTTTCTTCTGGGTCATTGATTTTACGGATCATATCGATCATAAGACCATGAGAGTTTGTAAGGACATTGAGTATTTCCTGACAGAAACATACTCCTTTGTTGGGACAAGCACATTCCTGGATGGAGTTGGAAGAACTACTGGAATAGTAGTTGTCTGTTCCAATCTGATTAATGTCTTCTTCATCAGAGCAATCTGAAGAAGAACTGGATGACGATTCAAGATCATCAATGAACTGGAATATTCTGCTCTTTGTAGATTCATCTAATTCTAATGATTGAATTAGTGATCTGATTTTGCAATCTCTTGCAAAGTGTCCTGGTTTACCACATTTGAAACAACATGTGGTTTTCTGTTCTTTACTATGTTTATGATAGTTTGGTTTCCAATTCTTCTGTGGAAACTTTTGGTGGTGTTTCTTTTTATTGTATGGTTTGTTGCCATACTTCTGGTTATACTTCTGTCCAATGGTTTGAAGTAATTCTTATATTTTCTGGAGAAAATTCTGGATTTATGTGTCTTATGAGTATGGGGTGGTCAAACACTTTCCATACCATATTGTTCACACCAATTTCCTAGTTCTTTTCTGTTAGATTGTTTCTTGAGTTGTGCTTTAAAACGAAGATCAGTGCAAATCTTCAAAGCAGTCTTGTTTATATGGGATATGATATCCCCATATGTCATTAGATCATAGTATAATCTTGGGAAATCTTGTGAAAGGGCTTCTTTCACTTGCTGAGCAAATAACTTTGGAAGTCCAGAAAGAAATCTTTCTTTCCAATAACTGGCGGTATTGTCAGATATTTGGTATAGTTTGCTGAGAAAGACATCTTTATACCATCGGAAGTCTTGGAGTATACGACATCTAAGGTTCTGAAGGATTTCAGATGTTCATTCCTGATAAACTGTGGGATCACCTATGAAATGGTAGGTGATATCGAAGACTAAGGCTGATAGAGCACATGACTCTGTCTGACCTTGCTGGTTGAGAACGGGTTCACCATTCTCATTGGTTTTCACCATGTTAAGAATGCCTTCTTTGGTAGAATCATTGAGGTGGTCATCCCACCATCCTTTGAGCTGATCATTGAAGCCAACAATGATATTTCTGGTTGCTGCTCTCTCAGTAACAGCTTGTTTGTAAATGTTAACGATGATGATCATTTGTTTGGTAACATTGAGAATATGATATTCTGTCATTCCATCTATGTTTCATTCATAGATTTGAGTTCCTGAATAGGATCTCTGGGAATGGGATTCTTCAATTTGAAGATCTGGGGGTGAAGGTCTCGGATAGAAATTCTTTATATCAGGAAAAGAAATTCTATTAATGTGGATATTACTTTTATCCATCCATATTCTATCCAGTCACCCCTAGGTAGAAACCTCACAGTTTTGGGGACTTTGACCCCTCAGAAACTGTTAACCGGTGTTCATGTAGGTTTTGCAGGTACATCGTCTTCACATACAACAATTAGTAACAAGTTTCAGCCCCTTGTTGCTAAAACAAAACTAGTAACTCCAGAACCTAAATAGTTACCATCACCAACATACATTTATAAGAACGTCTTTGACCAGATTCTTGTAACTGAATCAGCACATTTCAAACAAACTCCAAACATTACACTAAATGAGTTTGCTAGGGCTTTCCTTCATCCCCACTCAAACTATATCCCAGATAACACATTCAAAACTTAGAGTTACTATAAGGCTATTCTCATAGCTACGGAATCTATAGAGTTTGTCCCAAATGACAAAGACAAACAACTAGGGCAATATAGCCATGTCAAGGCTAGACTACAGATTGTGCTCACTCTTGATCAATGGGCACAACCCCCACAGAAAACCAAACATTTGCCAGTTGATGCAGTCTTCAGAGACTATAACTATTATGATTACATTCAGGCATGGTTCAGATGCTTTTATCGCCAGAGTGATAAACATAATATGTCATGGTTATTTCTTTTCAAGAAAATATTCCCCCTAAAGGTCCCAAATTGGTTTATCCAATGGTAGGCATCATATGATCCTATAACAGAAATATTACCAGAACCAGTTTACGAAGGGTACATGTATTTCTCATAAAATTGGAAGGCACCAGAACATTTAGCCTACCTTCCACCATTTTTTGTGTTCTACAGAATTTTATTTGTAACAAGGATTTTCATATCAGAATTCGCATTCAAACATACATCTTTCGGGAACCAGCAAGTCATATCGGTTTTCAAAAGAAATCATTGTGTCATGTGGTAGAAGAAGATGAACAACAGTTCTTGTTCAACTCCGAAAGTCCAAGCATAGCTAGAGACCAATCAGCTAAAGCAGACTTTGCCTTAATATAGAATATCGAATCTGTAAATACAATAGTGATAATGTAAAAAGAAAAGTCAAAAGTACTTTTTCTTAAAGTGAACAGTAAAAGTGATTTTCCTATTCATAAATAGTGTGTCGGCTTTTCCTGTGGCCGAATCTTGTCTTGCCTTGATGTGTTGATCTTGTATGGCTTTTATTGTGACCGAAAGATCATTTGTCTTGACATGATAATGATGTTTCTGACTGGATTACTTTCACTGTGGCCGAAAGTAATTTTATCGTTTTGTGATGATGATGTCTGATGATGGAATCTTGACTGGATTCATCTTCTTCTTCATCTCTGAATCTAAAACTCATTCTATGCTGAAGACGTTATAAAACTTCTTCATTTCTGGATCATTCTGACTTATGGTAGAATACATACAAGTATACTGATTGATGTATATTTCCCACTAATACAAAGAAAATAAATAAACTAGTCTATTTTCCCTATAACCTAATATGCATCGTACTTAGTCTTACTATCTTCGAAGCCTAACTATCTCTCATCTAACCGCCACATGGGTAATAACGGAGTCTTACGCCTTCTGCTCCTCAATCCCGTGACCTTACAAGATTGTTGAGATAGGTCGACTAAAGGTAAGTTGGCTAAAGGTAAGTTGACTAAGCAAAATGCAAAATAAAATACAAGCTAGAAGATAAACAAGTTTCTAAATCTTCTTTGACTTTTTGGGAAAGCCATACCCATCAACGGACTTGAAATACCTTTACCAGTTGCCATTTGACCTGGACTAGCTGAAGTTTTATGGAATTCTTCAGTAACCATATTACTTCAAAGAGGGGAAGTCTAACCGTTGCATCATAGTTTTTGAAGGGAACTTAGAAGAACAAAACCCTATATGTCCAATGTTTTTGGAGAGAACACTGGAAAACTCATCTGTATTATGTTTTTGGCGGAGAACACAACTAAACTCCATCTGTATTGTGTTTTTGGCGGACAACACAACTAAACTCCATATGTATTGTGTTTTTGGCGGAGAACACAACTAAACTCCATTATCTGAATTACAATGGTGTAAAAATGCCATAACAATCATCTTCATTGTCATTGGCAGAATTTGTAGAGATGGATTCTTGATCTGGGGCAAGTTCATTGAGTTGCAGCATAATGGCTTGAATTTCTTCATAACTGGTGGTAGCCTGAGTATGGAGGGAATTCTTAAAGGAGAGGAACTCGTGTTGTTCTGGTTGAATTTCCTTCTTCTGTTTCTGATTGGTCTCTAGCCATGCTTGGACTTTGGAAGTTGAACAAGAACTGTTGTTCATCTTCTTCCACAACATGACACAATGATTTCTTCCGAAAATTGGTATGACTTGCTGGTTCCCGAAAGATGTATGTTTGAATGCGAATTCTGATCTAAAAATCCATCTTACAAAGAAAATTCTGTAGAACACGAAAAATAGAGGAAGGTAGGCTAAATGTTCTGGTGCCTTCCAATTTTCTGTGAAATACATATAACCTTCATAAACTGGTTCTGGTAATATTTCTGTTATAGGACCATATGATGCCCACCATTGGATAAACCAATTTGGGACCTCTAGGGGGAATGTTTTCTTGAAAAGAAAGAACCATGACATATCATGTTTATCATTCTGGCGATAGAAGCATCTAAACCATGCCTGAATGTAATCATAATAGTTATAGTCTCTGAAGGCTGCATCAATTGGCAGTTGTTTGGTTTTCTGTAGGGGTTGTGCCCATCGATCAAGGGTGAGCACAGTCCGTAGTTTAGCCTTGACATGGCTGTATTGGCCTGGTTGTTTGTCTTTGTCATCTGGGATAAACTCTATAGATTTCGTAGCTATGAGAATAGCCTCATAGTAACTCTGAGTTTTGAATGTGTTATTTGGGATATAGTTTGAGTGGGGATGAAGGAATGCCCTAGCAAACTCATCTGGAGTGATATTTGGGTTCTGTTTGAAGTGTGCTGGTTCTGTTACAAGAATCTGGTCAAAGATGTTCTTGTAAATGTATGATGGGGAAGGTAACTGTTTAGGTTCTGGAGTTACTGGTTTTGTTTTAACAACATGGGGCTGAAACTTGTTACTGATTGTTGTCTGTGAAGACGATGTACCTGTAAACCCTGCATGAACACCGGTTAACTGTTTCTGAGGGGTCAAAGTCCCCAAAACTGTGAGGTTTCTACCTAGGGGTGACTGGGTAGAATATGGTGTATATGTTATCTATTTGTCTTCAACCTTGACAGGGGTTGATGTCTGAGCTGGAGTACTTACTGGTGTGCTGGCTTACTGGTGTGCTGGCTTTCTGAGTATAAGAACTAAGATCGAATGCTTTTGCCTTGCCTTTATCTTTCTTGGGTGCCATCGTTACTAATGGCAGGAGTGAAACATTCCTGCAAATGGTTAGCAACAATTTATAGAAAGAAATGCAGAATCGAAATATTATCAATTCTGCTTCTGGATCTGAAATATTCATTTCAATCTACTAGATACGGTGGACTTGAAACAATCCATATAAATCCATTAATTGGATTCTTGGTGTCCGCCTCTGTGAGCTGCAAAAAGACAAAATGAAAAAGGTATTCCCGAAGGAATCCTATGTAATAGGCACGTGGCCTGTTAGAAATTCTCTCGTTAGAAAATCAGGGATGGAATTATCCTCTCCCTTGATATATTCGATATCAAAATCAAAAATTGACAGGATGGCCTGCCCTCTGGCAAAGATCTGTTTGGACGCTATATTTTTAACATCCTTTGCTGATTTGCAGTCAACACGTACTAATAATTTCTGGTTCAACAAATCATCCTGAAATTTTGAAATACATTTTACAATGGACAAAATTTCTTTCTTAACTGTTGAATAGTTATGTTGGGCTTTATCCCATGTTCCTGAATGGAAACAAACAACGTGTTCTTTCCTTCAAAAATCTATTTTAAAATACCACTAAATCCTATTTCAGAAGCATCTGTCTGAACTATCTTTGGGGTGTCTGGTTGACATAAAGTCAAGACTAGTAAATCCTTAACTTGACGCTTAATTTCCTGAACAGCTTTGGTATGGACATCAGACTATGCTGGAGGATTCTTTTAAGTCGTTCAAAAAGAGGTTTACATAAATGACGAATGCCTGGATAAAAATCTGCAACATAGTTTAGAGATCCTAAAAATCTCTGCAACTGTGTTTTAAAACGAAGATCAGTGTAAATCTTTAAAGCAGTCTTGTTAATATGGGATATGATATCACTATATGTCATTAGATCATAGTTTAATCTTGGGAAATCTTGTGAAAGAGCTTCTTTCACTTGCTGAGAAAATAACTTTGGAAGTCCAGATAGAAATCTTTCTTTCCAATAACTGGCGTTATTGTCAGATCTTTGGTATAGTTTCCTGAGAAAGACATCCTTATACCATCGGAAGTCTTGGAGTGTTCTACATCTGAGGTTCTGAAGGATTTCAGATGTTCGTTCCTGATAAACTGTGGGATCACCTTTGACATGGTAGGTGATATTGAAGACTAAGGCTGATAGAGCACATGACTCTATCTGACCTTGCCGATTGAGAACGGGCTCACTATTCTTATTGGTTTTCACCATGTTAAAAATGCCTTCTTTGGTAGCATCATTGAGGTGGTCATCCCACCATCCTTTGAGCTGACCATTGAAGCCAAGAATGATATTTCTAGTTGCTGCTCTCTCAGTAATAGCTTGTTTGTAAATGTTACCGATGATGATCATTCGTTTGGTAACATTGAGAATCTGATATTCTGTCATTCCATCAATGTTCCATTCATAGATTTGAGTTCCTGAATAGGACCTCTGGGAATGAGATTCTTCAATTTGAAGATCTGGGGGTGAAGGTCTGGGATAGAAATTCTTTGTATCAGGAAAAGAAATTTTATTAATGTGGATATTACTTTTATCCCTCCCGAAATTCTGTGAAGATGAGGACTCACAATCAGAATTACTATCGGACTGTTTCAATGTTTGAAGAATGGGTTGGCTCGATGAAGGTTCCAATTTCTTTTGTCTGGAAATCAGTTCCTAGAGAAGTTTGGTATTATTCTCTTCTATGGATTCCAATTTTGGAATGAAACTGGATATCTTAAAAGGTAAAACCTTGATTGGAGATTCTAGTTTAACCTTTGAACTGGTTAACTTAAGTGAATCAAATGGTTTTATCAATGAAATAGTGGTCTGTTCAATTGATTTCTATTTTGATTCATCATGTTTTACTGGTGTTATGGAGACCGAAGTCTGTGTTTCAAGAATATCTTCGATATTCTGAACTTGTTTCTGTAATGTAACTAGTGAAATATTAGTCCAATTATTTTGTTGGGCTATGTCTTTAAGTTCTGGTTGTTCTGAAAGAATAACTGGTTTAAGATCTATGGTTTCTTCCTTAGTAGGGACCTGTGTATGTTGAAACGGAAGGTGCTCCGCATCAATAGCTCTTGTGGAATTGGGTAAATTCCATTTTCTTTTCTTGCAGTAAGAACATTAATATGCATTGGTTTATTTCTATGTTTAAACCACATGAAAAATGGTACTTTCAATCTGACAATCTGCAAATACTGGAGCCATTGGCTTTTTAAATCTGCTAATTGTTCACTGTTGTGGTTCTTAAAATAACATTCTCTGATTTGTTTGTTCTCATCTGAAAGAAATTCTTCTTTCAAACCTTGAACATCTCTTTCAAAGACTTCAGACAACATATTGATGCCAAAGTCTGAGGCTGAAGGGTTGAAGTCAACAAATGATGTATCTGTTGGTTCAAATTCTGGATAGACTGGACGAGCAGTCTGATTTTCAATCCTAATTCCCATCGGAATGGATTGGGTCTGAGTTCTACTTGTTGATGGTAAGTCAACAAAATCTGGGGTTGGGTCAGAAATACTGATCCTAGAGATACTGAAAACTAATCGAGATAAAACTGATTCCCTATGTCCTCTATGTATTTTAATTGAAACAGTACCATCATCATACTGGATGATCTGTTCAATTTTGGAGTTCTGGATGTTCTGGTCCTGAACAACTGGTTTGGTGGCATGTTCAATGTCCCACTTTCTGGAAGTGAAACTTCATTCTACTTAATGGTTCTGGGTATATTAACTATGGATCTGTTTCTGTCCATGTTCCAAAGGATAGTTTCACCTTTTGGACGTTTTCTGGCTACAAATCTGGGATTCAATCCCGTAGTCATCAATTTATAATTAAGACGATAAATAACTTTATATGCATGTGTACCACAATCAACATAATAATTATACGTCTTAATGTCTAACTGAAGTGCTTTTATGACATGAGGACATGTAAACGATATGGTATGATCTGAAAAACAATTAAAGAAAATTGGACCATTACATAGACTAGTCCCAACTAATCCTAGTAATGAATCATTATATCTAAGTAATCTACAATCTTTAAGTGCTAGATATATACTGGTATCTAGTCCTTCTCTGATTAAAGGCTTAAGTGCGACTTGCACATGGCCAATATGTAGAAACCTATAGTCGTTTCTCTTGGCTTTAGCAACATACCTGTATCGACAGCTTACCTTTATCTACTTAGCTAGGGTTGGGAGCAAGTAAGACCCGTGAAAGGGCAGTAGACTCTAGGTGTCCCTTGGGCCGAGGTAGATTCGAAGATAGTAAGTCGGTTCGCAGATTGTAAGGTTAAGACTAGTCAACATAGTTGTAATGGCTTCTAGTAGCAGTAATGCTTCAGTAAGATCAGATATTAATACCATAGCTAAAACAGAACAAACATAGACACTAGGAGAGTTAAATAATTGGAAACCTCCTAAGATGAACATAAATGAGATTTACCAGAAAGTTTTTATCGACCTAAAATCTCTACTTACTATTAGATGTAAGGAATAAGTAGTGCTATTAACCAGTGATCAACAGAGTATCAGAATTTTTTCCCAGAAATCACTAGAAAAACCAAGAGAAACGGCTATAGGTTTCTACATATTGGCCATGTGCAAGTCGCACTTAAGCCTTTAATCAGAGAAGGACTAGATACCAGTGTATATCTAACTCTTAGAGATTGTAGATTATTTAGATACAATGATTCATTACTAGGATTAGTTGAGACTAGCCTATGTAATGGTCCAATTTTCTTTAATTGTTTTCCAGATCATACCATATCGCTTACATGTCATCATGTCATGAAAGCACTTCAGTTAGACATTAAGACGCATAACTATTGTGTTGATTGTTGTACACACGCATATGAAGTTATTTATCGTCTTAATTATAAATTGATGACTACGGGATTGAATCCCAGATATGTAGCCAGAAAACGTCCAAAAGGTGAAATTATTCTTTGGAACATGGACAAAAACAAATCCATAGTTAATATACCCAGAACCATTAAATGGAGTGAAGTTTCACTTCCAGAAAGGTGGGACATTGAACATGCCACCAAACCAGTTGTTTAGGACCAGAACGTTCAGAACTCCAGAATTGAACAGATCATCCAGTATGATGATGGTACTGTTTCAATTAAAATAGATAGAGGAAATAGGGAATCAGTTTTATATCAATCAGTTTCCAGTATCTCTAGGATCAGTATTTCTGACCCAACCCCAGATTTTGTTGACTTACCATCAACAAGTAGAACTCAGACCCAATCCGTTCCGATGGGAATTAGGATTAAAAATCAGACTGCTCGTCCAGTCTATCCAGAATTCGAACCAACAGATACATCGTCTGTTGACTTCAACCCTTCAGCCTCAGACTTTGGCATCAATATATTGTCTGAAGTCTTTGAAAGAGATGTTCAAGGTTTGAAAGATGAATTTCTTTTAGATGAGAACAAACAAATCAGAGAATGGTATTTTAAGAACCACAACAGTGAACAATTAGCATATTTAAAAAGCCAATGGCTCCAGTATTTGCAGATTGTCAGATTGAATGTACCATGTTTCATGTGGTTTAAACATAGAAATAAACCAATGCATATTAATGTTCTTACTGCAAGAACAAGAAAATGGAATTTACCCAATTCCACAACAGTTATTGATGCGGAGCACCCTCCGTTTCAACATACACAGGTCCCTACTAAGGAAGGAACCATAGATCTTAAACCAGTTATTCTTTCAGAACAACCAGAACTTAAAGACATAGCCCAACAAAATAATTGGACTAATATTTCACTAGTTACATTACAGAAACAATTTCAGAATATCGAAGATATTCTTGAAACACAGACTTCGATCTCCATAACTCCAGTAAAACATGATGAATCAAAACAAAAGTCAATTGAACAGACCACTGCTTCATTGATAAAACTATTTGATTCACTTAAGTTAACCAGTACAAAGGTTAAACCAGAATTTCCAATCAAGGTTTTACCTTTTAAGATATCCAATTTCATTCCAAAATTGGAATCCACAGAAGAGAAGAATACCAAACTTCTCCAGGAACTGATTTCCAGATCAAAGAAATTAGAACATTCATCGAGCCAACCCATTCTTCAAACATTGAAACAGTCCGATAGTAATTCTGATTGTGAGTCCTCATCTTCACAGAATTTCGGGAGGGATAAAAGTAATATCCACATTAATAGAATTTCTTTTCCTGATACAAAGAATTTCTATCCCAGACCTTCACCCCCAGATCTTCAAATTGAAGAATCTTATTCCCAGAGATTCTATTCAGGAACTCAAATCTATAAATGGAACATAGATGGAATGTCAAAGTACCAGATTCTCAATGTTACCAAATAGATGATCATCATCGGTAACATTTACAAACAAGCTGTTACTGAAAGTGCAGCAACCAGAAATATCATTCTTGGCTTCAATGGTCAGCTCAAAGGATGGTGCGATGACCACCTCAATGATGCTACCAAAGAAAGCATTATTAACATGGTGAAAACCAATGAGAATGGTGAACCCATTCTGTGAAACCCCACTTTTCTGCTCTAACTTGATTTACGTGCTTTGTCTCGTTTTGCGTGCATATGATCTGTTTATGTGCTATAGGACCTAGAAAGTTATAATTTTGATGTCAATACTCCTAATACGTGCTAAATGTGCATTCACGAAATTTTCATAAAAAACGGAGTCCGAAATTTTATCGTCGATTTTCAGTGAATAGTGTTTTCGAAACACGTCCGCTATAATTTTGAAACTGGTCTTTTTAACCCTTCTAGACTTAGTCAACGGACTTTAATAGACCTGTGTTTGATTAAAACAGTTTTAAAATCGGCTTAAGAATTTATTAGGGTTTTTACACCGACTTTTGCAAAAATCGAGTTTTAAGCCGACTCGGGTGAAATTCTTTGAATGTAAAACTTTTTGTCACCTAAAAATAACTCACTTGAGATATCTTGGGGGTTGCATAATTAATTTTAACTTGGTGAGCACTAAAATGCAATTAAAGTCATTAAAAACACAAAAATACCTATTAAAACTAACTTTGACTTTGCATTTTTTTAATTGACCAAGCTTTTTATTATATAATGTCATCAACACACACTCACACAACACAAAACACACTCCACAAACACACACAAAACCGTGGCTCCTTGGAGGAGAAAGATAAGGCATTTTCAAAGCATTTTTCTCACAGATTTTGCGTTTCAAAGCCGAATTGAGTGATTCAAAGCTTGAAATTGATTGTTTGGCATCCATTCTACACATTTCTTGCATCAAAACACATCAAAGGTGAGAGAAAAATTATAGATATCAAAATGTCATTTTTGTGTTTTTGCGTATAAATGAAGATTGAACCGTTAGAATTGAAATCTGATGTTAGATTATTGCTCCTTGCATGCTAGGGATCATTATATACTAATACTACGAGTTTCTGTCGGATATAGCATAATTTTTATTTTCCGGGTATTTAATTTTGATTAAAATGTTCAAAGTTGATTTAATTGAGTTGCGTTGATCGGAATCGATTGCCGTCGATTTCTAAATACTTGATAATTACGTGTTAGCGCTGTTGTAATGCCAAATTTTCGATTACATTGTTTGTGTGAAAATCCGGAAAATCCAGCCATGACATCTTAGGGTTTTAGGGTTATCGGGCATGATTTGGAGGTGTTATGGTGGATTTCCGAGAGGGCTAATGTAGTAGGTTGAATGGGTGAGTGATAGGAACTGATTTGGCAATGTTTGGATTAGTAGATTGTAAGTTATGAATTTTAGAAGTTTAGGTTGTCATTCTTTAATTTCTTGAACGATGCCTTAGATGGTTGGGTAGTGTTCGAGTGATGAATGGTGAGTTGTTGTTGAGTAATTTAGAGTTTAATTATGTATATTATGCATGTTCGGTTAGATGGCCTACTTTGTCATCTAACTTAGTTATTTGTTGTTTAATTGATTATTGATGTTATTGATGATGATGATATGATTATTGATGATGATAAAATGATATTGATTGATTATTATTGAATGCGGGAATCGGGCACTCTTGTTGCTGATCTCCCAATTGATTGATCGATTTATGCTTGCATGATGATTGATGAATATGGAGCCTTGGTATGTGTGTGCCACCTCTCGGGCAGCGTCGGGCTGTCGGGTTGAAACCGGCATGACTGCCATAGGCTACCCCCAGCTCGCATGACGGAGATGTCATGGAGGGAAGGGGATAGTGAGGTACCTCGGGTGCGTGAGTAATGGGGAGATATAAGAAGAACGGTTGAGATCGTGATGGCGTTTGGAGCTACACCAAATAGAGTATCCTTATTGATTGGTTATATAGTTATGTGATGATAGCATTATTTATGTTGTTATGTGATGATAGCATTATTTATGTTGTTATGTGATGATAGCATTATTATTGTTGTTGTGTGTTTACTTGCTCAAAGGACTAAATCCAAGGAGCGTAGTGAATACTGTCGAGATCTATCGGATCCTCACTGGGCTTATGTATATAAGCTCACTCTCTATTAATGCATGCTTACAGGTGTTGCAGAGCCGGATTACGGGTACGTGCCTCCTGAAGAGGAGAATGTGGAAAATGTGCTTTACGTGGACGAGTCATATGTTCCCGAGTCTTATCCATGATTATATGTTGTTTAATGTCATGTATATTAGCTTAATAGACTCTTATATGCTTTACGGTTCTTAGTGTAATAGTTGTTGAAAAGATGATGATCCAAATGGTGTTAACTTAGTGGCTTTCTTTTGTCTATGGTTAAGTTGTAAATATGTCTCAACTTATTTTTTGAAATGTATGATAAGGTTGAGGTATTGTATGTTATGTTGGAACGGAGGCGTATAACGAGGATGGTTTATTGTATATTATGATTGTGTTGTATGTTGTTGTTTGAATTAAGGAGTTGCTGGATGTATGATGTTTTATGAGGTTGGTTTAGAACCTCGGAAATCTGTTTACTGTCGTTATGCCGCCGAAATTCCGTTGCGTCCTGACTGATCGTAGGTGGGGTCGAGTTGGGGCGTGACACGTTCTCAACCAGCAAGGTCAGACAGAGTCTTGTGTTCTATCAGCCCTTGTCTTCGATATCAACTACCATTTCATAGGTGATCCCACAGTCTATCAGGAACGAACATCTGAAATCCTTCAAAACCTCAGATGTCGTACATTCCAAGACTTCCGATGGTATAAGGATGTCTTTCTCAGTAAACTATACCAAAGATCTGACAATAACTCCAGTTATTAGAAATAAAGATTTCTATCTGGACTTCCAAAGTTATTTGCTCAGCAAGTGAAAGAAGCTCTTTCATAAGATTTCCCAGGATTAGACTATGATCTAATGACATATGGTGATATCATATCCCATATAAACAAGACTGCTTTGAAGATTTGCATTGATCTTCGTTTTAAAGCACAGCTTAAGAAACAGTCTAACAGAAAAGAACTAGAAAATTGGTGTGAACAATATGGTATGGAAAGTGTTCGACCACCCCATACTCATAAGACACATAAATCCAGAATTTTCTCCATAAAATATAAGAATTACTTCAAGTCCATTGGACAGAAGTATAACCAGAAGTATGGCAACAAACCATACAATAAAAAGAAACACTACCAAAAGTTTTCACGAAAGAATTGGAAACCAAACTATCATAAACATAGTATAGAACAGAAAACCACAAGTTGTTTCAAATGTGGTAAACCAGGACACTTTGCAAGAGATTGCAAAATCAGATCACTAATTCAATCATTAGAATTAGATGAAGCTACAAAGAGCAGAATACTCCAGTCCATTGATGATCTTGAATCGTCATCCAGCTCTTCTTCAGATTGCTCTGATGAAGAAAACATTAATCAGATTATATATATATATATATATATATATATATATATATATATATTATTAAATAAAAAAATTTTAAAAAAAATTGTTCATCTTGCCCAACCCCACCCCGCACCCACCCCCCCACCCTCTCCTTCTTCTACACCCACGCCCCCACCCCCATCATCTTTCCCTACCCCCATCCCCTCATTGTTGCTGCTACCGTTGGCGCAGCAGTAGTAGAAGTGAGATCTCGCTACCGCTACGTCGACAGCAGTAGCGAGAAATGGGGTGGGATGCGGGGGTGGGGGTGGAGAAGATGAAATTTGTTTTTTATTTTTTTATTTAGTATTAAATAAAAAAAATTGGTGAAAATAAAGAAAATAAGAAAATATATATATATAAATTATAAAAGGGTAAAAATGTCGTAGAGGGGGGTAATGTGAGGCTTTTCTAAAAATACAGGGGGTTTGTGATAGTTTTATAAACACAAGGGGTAGCATAATAGTTTCGTATAACATAGGGGGACAGAGTGATATTTACCCTTTTATATATTCTTGGGTTACACTACCTAACACATTAGGATGAACTTTATGATTCTTAACATGGTATCATAATGTGCCCTTAGTCTAGTTTTGTTCATTTTCTTATAACATCTTGGGCTAGTCCATTTGGCACTAATTGGTCTTGTCATATCTTTTCACATGTGACCTTTTTATTGTATTGGTAAATTCTTGTTTAGTCTAAGACCATGGCCTCACTCATGGTCTTAGTCAATAATTTTTTACCACATCACAAATATTAGTAATTCACAATTACAAAAATAGTTCTTAACTTTAAAAATTATAAACTAGAACCTTCCTCTATTATTTGTTTTCTGATGGCTAGAGTTGGACCAGAAAATTTACCAATGCATTTAAAATTCCAATTTTTCATATTGTTTTAGAAAGATTTTTAGATTAAATTGTTCTTCTCTTCATTCTATACATGAATCTAATCTTTAAATTGTAAGATTTTACTTCTTTGTCAAACCATTTGATAAATTACTAACCACCACAAAAAAAAAAAGCTAAGAGAGATAAAATAATGGTGGTCTAGGTAATAGATAAAAAATAAAGAAAGCAAAGCAGAGAAAGAGCTAAAAATGTTCTTTTTTATTTTTGAATTTTTTAAAGAAAATTATTCCATTTTGTGGCTTGTTCATGGTGGAAAATGGCCTTGAATAGATTTTTCATTGTGGCTTGGGCTGTTAGGAAATAGCACAAATACAGCGACATAAAAACTTTTTCTACTTGTGTTAGCCTATGAGTAATTGATAAGGCAACCTAGTAAATTTCCAACATACACAACAATCCGAATAAAAGTGAAACAAGATTATCTCAAGGAATACACCACATACATAAAAATGAACACAATATTTACATGAAAAAACCCTCAAATGTGAAGGAAAAAACCATAGGATCAAAAGATCCATCACCAAATTTCCACTATACCAAAAATAAGGATTACAAAGGTCTGAAAATCAAAAACAACAAGTCTTGATACTACCTACAACAAATAACCCTCACAAATAATTGGAATAAAATAAGAGGAGATATCGCCAAAATAGAGTAGAAATTTGAAGAGCTTGATAGATTGGCCTCTTTGGATTAAAAATGCGATCTGACTGTTGGATTTGAAGAACCAGATGTCAGGAACAAACTTCAAAAGTTTATCTCAATCTGAGAAGAAATAACCATTCGATATCACCTGGAGTAAACTCGTGTAGTGTAGTGACGAACCAACAAACTCTTTTTTCTTTTCTCTGTAATTCCCTCTATTTTTTGCATTCTTTTCTTCCTAAGACAACTTAAAAGAGGTATTTATAACCAACTCTCAATTTCTCCAAATATGGGTCATAAAAGGCTTATAAATCAATTATTTAATTTTAGAACACGTTAGACTTTCTTAAACAAATAGTTAAAAAAACTATTAGCCCTCCGTATGTGGGGGACCAACCCAACAAATCTCCCCTTCCCGAATTATGCGGAAGGATTCACAACACTTGCAACTCAACAACAAGCTTCAAGCTTTCCTCTAAGAAGTATCTTAGTCATCATGTCAGCACCATTGTTATCAGTATATATTTTCAAAAACTCTAACGATTTTTTCTCGTATCCCATGATACCTCACATCAATGTGTTTTAACTTGTAGCAGACAATGGAATTCTTTCTCAAGTGAATATAAATTTGACTATTATAATGCAACTGATAACTCAACTGCTTAAACCTAAGTTGTAGTAAGAACTTTTTCATCAAAATCATCTTCTTGCATGCTTCAGTAGTTGCAATAAACTCAGCCTCAATTATAGAAAGAACCATACATTTCTGCAACTTTGACTGCTATAACACAGCTCCCCCTACTTAATCAAATATCCAGGTGTAGATTTTCTCGATTCACCATCTCCGGCCTAATTTGCATCTATGAAACCCATCAACTATAGGTTCCCACTACCAAAATAAAGACATAACTTGGAAGTACCTCGCAAATATTGTAAAATTTACATAATTACATTTCGATACTCTCAACCTAGATTAAAAAGGAATTTGTTAATAACTCCAACTGGATGAGTTATATTCGGTCTCGTACACACCATGGTATACATTAAACTTCCCAAGTCAGAAGTTTATGGGACATTATTTATCTCATCTTTCTCTTTCTCTGAAAGACATTATGCTGAACTTAGATAAAATGATTAGCTGATGGAGAACTAACCGTTTTCGTACTATTCATGTTGAATTATTCAAGAACTTTTTCCACATACTTCTTCTGAGATAACCATAGCTTCTTGGACTTCCTATCTCGTGTGATTCTTATTCCAAATATTTGTTTTGTTGGCCCCAAATCTTGTTGGAAATGGGATATGTCCAAAAGACCACTAGCACTTTGTCATCGTTGTATCTGAATATTTGCAACGAATAAATGTCATTTTACTTTTATGAGCATGTTTCTCTCTTATATGGTTGACTTATATATATAAGGTCCTTACTTCAAGTGTTGACTTGGATACATGGTAGTTACGTACAAAAGGTCTAAGTCATGATTACTTGTTAAGCAAAATTGTTTAGTCCGTAACTAAGTAGTAGAGCTGGACACTCTACTATGGTAGAAGTTATTGTGAATAAGTTCCCTTTATAGTAGGGTGATCTACCTTGATCATGGATGGGGTTCTAGACTTACTTTACTTATGCATATGTATGTATTGGACGGGCCACCGTAGATATGAACTCTGAATAAGTACTATCGAAGAAAAAGATCACTTATACTTACAAGCTTCTAAATGGGCTAGTGCTCTCAATCTTGAGCATATGTGGATGAACTGATGATGTCAGGTTCTTCTACTTTGAGTCACTATGGGTAAGATTTTGTATGGGGCAATAGCTATGTGATTTAGGTGTCTAGACTTAGTTAGAAGGGAGATGCATATACAATAAGAAATCTATAGAATAATCACTCCCTTAGAATGATCCAAGTTGATCATCCTGAATCTATGCATAGTAATACAATTTGTATTAGTTGTTACACTTATGGGTAACTCCCATGTATAAGTGGATAACTTCTGGAGGATGGTTGAATTATGGGTTAGAGCTTCTAAGGAAAAAGATGTAGTCAAAGAGGTAATAGTACAAGTGGTGTACCTGTTTTGGCTATTAGTGAGTATAAAGGGGCAATTATCTTATCACTTAGTTGGTCTAAATACTGAGAGTCATATATTATTGACTAACTCCAGTTCATATAGTAATTATGTTGTAGTGCAACCATAGTCTTTTAGTGGAGTAGACTAAGGTTAAAATGACAAAATTGTGCTAGGAGACTAGCAAGGGTATTATGGTCATTTTTAGTAAAAGAATAATTATGTCTTTCATCCTCCTTCTAACCATTTACCTTATAAGTGTCATTACTAAATTTGGGTGTTGTTTAATTTGTGAGAGAGTTAAAGTCAAAAAGCTACTAAGAATTTAAGATAGACTTTTCATTCTCGGAAGGAGTTTCAATTCTTAAAAGTGGACTAGATTTGGACTTGGATTTAATAAGAATTAATGAAAGCAAAATTAGGCTAGACCTCATGAGCCCACACGCGTGGGAATAGCCTAGCAGGTATTGACCACATGGGCTAGGCGTGTTGAATTGTGAGTTTTGCTAGGAAAATGATTTTCCATTATAATTAAGGAATTAAAGGATAATTCAAAGTCCTAATCTTTTTCTATCCTGGGTTCTTTTCAAGACATAGCTACCTAGCATTATTTTTACCTATATAAAGGCCTCTACCCCAAACTCTACAATTGCACCATCTCCTTTGAGGTCTCTCTCTCTCACGTGCAAGTCTCTCTAAAAAGAAACACGACACACTCATCTTTTAATTTAGTTTTACAAGATCAAATCCCACAATTTAATAAACACTTTAGCTAAGATTTGGCATAGGAGGGAAGATCAAAGTAAGGAGCAGACGCCTTCCCTTAGGCATGTGGATCTCTTCTTCAAAGGTGAAGTTTTTTGTTTCGTTTTTCGCAATCAAAAGGTAATTCAAAAAACTTTGTTTACTTTTTTCGCTTAAACTATAAACTATTTAGATGTTCTATTAGCTATTTCATGCTTTATTCATTTTAAATATCCATGCATAAATATTTCTGCCTTATTTTTGCCTAAGATAGAGTTTGATTCATGCGTAGAAACATTTCCCTTCAGTGGTATCAGAACCACTACGAATTAAATCATGAAATTGTTAAACTAGTTTAATTAATTTCCATAGAAACTAAGAAATAATTTTAGAACACTAAAAATTCATATTTAGTTATGTCCTAATTATTGCATGGAATTATGTGTTCTAACTTGTTTTTATGAATATTAAATTAATTCTTGATAATTAATTTATTTGTGGTTTTAAATAAAAATTAAACTTTGATTAAATTACTTGGTTAATAGTAGTTTAAAATTTTACAACTAATATAATTTGAAACCACTTTAAACTCCTTAGAAATAATGTAGGAATTAATATAAATTAATTTTTTCCTGTCAAAGTTCGCGATAAAAGATTCCTGCGTTTAATTAAACTTCATATTCATACAAAATTTGGTTATTGAATTGGATTAGATAACTAGAATAGTTAATCCATGATAGCCAAGGATTCAAGATAAAACAAACAAATAAAAAATAAATATATATTGTTTTGCGCACCCACGCGTGAGAACACGTGAGCGGCTTATACGCACAAGCGCCTTTTTGTGTTTTGTAATTTGTTTTTCGCATTAATTTATGAAGTTATTTTGAGGAACTTTGTGGTTCAAAGTGCAAATACTATTTTCTTGTGGGAGTTATCAATAATTATTTATTTATCAAGAATTATTTATTTATCATATGTTAGATTTTACTTTTGCTAAAATTATATGCATTTACATAATTAATTTTATGTCTATTTAATTAAGCAAAATAGTCTAGCATTAAGACTATCTTATAGGATTAAATAATAGGCAATCCTATATATATATATATATATATATATATATATATAAAGATTAAGTTCCTGATAGTCAAGTTAGATAATTATCTAGACATTAGACTAGGGAAAAATTAAAGGCTAAAGATTAATTTAATTAGGAAATTGAAATTGGTTAAGAAAAATATTAAAATGACTATTTTACCTTAGAAATCGAGACTTGACCAAAGACTTAAAGTAAGCATTACCTAGGGTAAAAAAAAAACCCGGATTAGGTTTATGTGGACTAGATTGGACTTAGACTTATTAATAAGAATTAATTAGAGCAAAATTGGGCTAGACCTCATGAGCCCACATGTGTAGGAATGTCCTAGTAGGCGTCGGCCACATGGGCTAGTCATGTGGAATTGTGTGTTTTGCTAGGAAAATGTTTTTCCATTATAATTATAAAATTAAAGGATAATTCAAAGTCTTAATCCTTTTCTATCTTCGTTTCTATTTAAGACAGAACTACCTAGCATTATTTTCACCTATATAAAGGTCTCTGTCCCAAGCTCTACAATTGCACCATCTCCTTTAATATCTCTCTCTCTCACGTGTAAGCCATTCTAAGAGGAAACATGAAACACTCTTCTTTTAGTTTAGTTTTGCAAGATCAAATCCCATAATTTGATCAACACTTTAGCTAGAATTTGGCATAGGAGGGAAGATCAAAGTAAGAAGCGGAAGTCTTGCCTTAGGCGTGTGGAGCTCTTCTTCAAAGGTAAAGTTTTTCATTTCATTTTTCGCGATTAAAAGGTAATTTGAAAAACTTTGTTTACTTTTTTTTTGTTTAAAATATGAACTGTTTAGATATTCTATTAGCTATTTCATGCTTTATTTGTTTTAAAAATCCATGCATGAATGTTTCCGCCTTATTCTTGCCTAATATAGAGTTTGACTCATGCGTAGTAACGTTTCCCTTCAAATCTTTCATAGAAAAAGATTTGCTTATAACATTCTTTAACTTGCCAATCTTGGATTTATCCCTGCCAACAATTAGCATGTCATCAACATATAACAAAAGAATGAGAAAATCATAACCTAGAAATTTCTTCACGAAAATACTATGGTCTGAAGAAGTTTTTTCATAGACATGCTCCTCCACAAAGGATTCAAACTTCTTGTACCATTGTCTCGGCGCCTGCTTTAATCCATATAAACACTTTTTCAAGTTACAACCGAGGTTCTCTTTTTCCTTGACCCAGAAGCCTTCAGGTTACTCCATATAAATTTCTTCTAGCAAGTCACCATGCATGAAAGTTGTCTTTATATCCATTTGCTCAATCTCGAGAACTAAAGTAGCTGCCAAACTCAAGACAACTCTGATGTATGACATATTCATAATTGGAGAAAATATTTCCTCAAAATCAAATCTCATTTTTTGACTAAAGCCTTTCACAATGAGTCTTGCTTTGCATTTTGGGCATGAAGCATGCTCTTGTGTTTTTATCTTGAAAACTTGTTTGTTCTTCAATGCTTTCTTCTCTTTTGGCAATTTCACTAACTCATAGGAGTCATTCTCTTGTAAGGACTTCATCTTATCTTGTATATCTTCCAACTACTCTACCTTATGCTCACTTGCAATAGCCTTCTAATAATATTCGGGCTCTCATTCATTAGTCAACAAGACATACTCAGTAAAACAATATCTAGTAGAAGGTTGACGTTGCCTCATTCCTCTCCTCAAAGGAAAAATCTTCGGTACATCTTTTGTATTACCTGAAGAAGCGACTATATCACCTACAGAAGTATCTCCACCATGATCAACATCCGAATCAAGTCTAAAACCATCAAGGTCATCCAAGTTATTATCCTACAACTTAGGATATTTAATGGCTTTGTCAATGTCTTCAATAGTCTAATACTCAAAGAAAATAACATCTCTACTTTTAACAATTTTTTCGCAGTAGGATCATATAACCTGCACCCAAAGTCTGTTAGTGATATGCCCCAATGCTATGTAATTTGATGACTTATCTTGGGCATTTTAATGTAAACTTGTTTATAAATCAATGGCAATTTTATAATATTCATATTCTCCGCTTTCAATTATATGAATGTGTCCCCTAATATCTTCATAAAGGAAATATATTCTAAAAATTGTTTAGAATATCTTGGCGTATTCCTTTTATATAAAGAAAATCTAAAAGATTATTCGTAGTCCTTAGATTATTTGACCGGGACTAAAATAATCTATTATGAACTATCACTTGGATTGTTACCTTTGATTGATATTGGATATTAATGATAAAGGATAGTGAGCCATAAGCTATAACAACATATGATGCGATTAGCAATCATATAAATGATTATTAGTAGAATAGATCATTGAATGTGACATGAATTACAAGCTACATCATTTTGGATTAATAGCTCGTTATTCGTTGCGAATGTACGTGTTATCCTTAGACTTCAGAAATTACGGTTGCAACATATATCGGGAATTTAATAATAGCACATGGACAATGTTCATCTTCGATTTGTCAAGATGAGTTACAGCGTCTTGCATATTTTATTTCCGGTATAATGGTTGACAGGTAATTGTCGAGATAGGATCTGTTAACCTCCGATGTGAGGTGATATCCTATGCAATCTAATTTTGGTTGTAGAATAAGGAAGTCTCTGGCTAGGGCATGAAAGATGGAAAAACGTTTTCATGGATGTCATCACTCATTCCAACTATTAGGTGTTTGCATCATTATCAAGTTTGTAGACTTAATCATTTCATGTTATTTGTTCGATCAGGATATGTTAATAGAAGGATTAAACTGTACGTTAATTCGCGACTATAAATAGATTCACCTGTTTGACTTCATTGTCATATAAATTGCCTTGATACGTTGCTAGACGTCACTCTAGAACGTGAGGGTATTTTGAGAATAGCGAAGATATTCCCGAAATATATTAAAGTCATTTAATGTTCCCTCATTGTTATTTGGCGGTGGATCTCAAGAGTCACACACAATAAATCATAAATGAATGTGTTTCGGATAAACATATTATTGGTTGAGGTACATTGTTAATGTGGGCCGTTAATTTGTAATGGGCTGATTGTGTAATTATTATAAGTGTTGGGCAAAAGTGCAATTACAAAAAGTTGTTTCCTTAATTTAAACTAATTGTGGTTAGGTTAAATTAATTGTACCACTTTAAGATTAATTAAGTATATATATATATATGTGTGTGTGTGTGTGTGTGTGTATGGTGTGTGTGTGATATATATATGTGTATTAATCTCATAAAGTGTAAGATGTCAAAAACTGGGCTAGGAGAGCTCAAATCACCACCTTGACTTTTGGTTGGTAGATTGAATGGCTAGGATAAAATAAAAACAAGATGAGTGGCTCTTGTGAAGTGTGTCATAATCCACTAAGACTTGTCTCCTAGATATTACACAATAGACATTACATACACATATATATAATATACATGAGCAAGATATCATTTTCTCTCTCTACACTACATGATTTTCGACCAAGGCATAAGAAAAGAATAGGTAAAAGTTTGTTTTGTTCTTTACTCTTCTTCTTGCTTATTCAATATCACCAAGAAAGCTAGCACAACCTCTTAGGTGGTTAAGGAAGCACATTCAAGCTTGTGTGGACAATCTAGGGCTCTTGCACTTGTGGGACATTTTGTCAAAGCTTGAACTTGAATCCTTCATCTTTCTCACTTAGATCTACAAGAGGTATACCTTGTTTATCTCTTTGCTTTACATATATAGTTGTATATATGTGTATGTACCTTGTTAATCATATGAAATCAAGACTAGGGTTCATGGATATACATAGCTTTATTATAGAAATTTTTTAAATTCTAGCCATGGAACTCTTTTGGTTATAGCTATGTTTTCTCCATGGTCCTAGAGATGGTCCTTTTAAATGGTATCAGAGTCATGCTTGATCTTCATATGCTTACATGGTTGTTTGCTTATTTCTATGCTTTGAACACTAAGAGATATACTTGCAATGGAACATTTGATGTTTGTTGTTAGTGTTTGATTTGTGTTTATATGAGATATGAAATCTTTATCCAATAGAAATGATGTTAGATTAGTTTCATTGTGGACAAAAACAAAATCAAACCCAAGAACTTTGCTAAAAATGGTTTTTGTGAGAGAACCGGTTGAGTGACTCGACCGACTGGCTCAACTGACTCCCATTGCAAGAGTCGGGTGAGGGAAGTCGGTCCAGTGGCTCAACCGACTGACTCGACTGACTTGAACAGAGAAGCTATTTTTTTAACCTTGTTTTGATTATAAACATTTATTGTTCATAATGATGCATATATATGTGATATGTTATGCAGAACCATGAGTTTAATTTATGTTCATAATCTTCTTTAGTTGTTAAACATGAGATGTTTAAAGGTTCAAAGTATGAAATTTGAAGTAAATGGATTCTTATATAAGAATGTGCTATGTGTTCATTTAGCTTTCTTGAATGTATGTATATGATGCATATTCAATGCTTTATGAGTTTATATTGAATGGTTGTATGCGTATTCAATATATGATAAATGGTGATTGATGGGTGGATCATGGACTTAGCTTATTGAATGATGAATGGTTGTATTTCATTGGATGGCTATGTAATAATTATTCTTTCATTCATTGGGTGGTAAATGAGGCATAAGTCTCATTTTATTATTGTTGCAATAGAGCATTTTGTAGTGGGGTAATTTGTTGTAATCTACAAAGAGGTTTTGCAAAGGAGTTGAAGTTTTCCAAGGAGTTGGAGGCCTTTGAAGTGTTGGTGAAATCAAGAAGTCAAGACCATTGAAGGCATTCTTGATGTGCTTGTTTTGGTTATTCTAGGCTTGGTTTCTTAGCACTAAGTCCATGATCCTCCATGCTTTATATTGATGCATATATGCTTGTTTAATTTCTTATATGTGATGTTGGCTTTTAAATGGACTTGTATGTATGACCGAGATCTTTACAAACTAAAAAGCTTCCTATGTGCAAACTTATATTAGATTGTAAAATGGTAAAAAGAGTTTTATCGTAGCCCTTCACCATCCTAGGACTATATTGACTTGAAATAATTATGTCTTGTCTAACCCAAAGATAGAAAGGTGTAGTTTATAATAAGTCTTATGTATGCCTAGTTAACATAGAGATGTTTTGATGCTCCAATATCGTATGGCCAATAATGCACTAAAGTTGAGGTCATAGGATTCAAATTGTCGCATTCATAGAGATAGTGGACTTAATCTAACTGGATCACCAGATCAATATTGCACGAAAGCTGAGATTGAAGTGATTTAGGGGCTATATTGACCAAGCCCTATATAGTGATATAGATAACAATGGTTGTTAACTCTTAAAGTGATATTTCAATAATGCACGAAAGCTAAGAGATATTATCCTTAAGAGAATTTTGGTCATCCTACTAAGGAGTCTTTAAAACGGATTCACGTTTCTCATTTAGGGAGTATGAGATTCGATAAGATTAGTGGGAGGTACTATTTAAATCAAGTCCATGATTAAATAGTATATTACTTGTTTACATTACTTGCAATCTTATTTTCTACATTATTTATTTTCTTGCAGCTTATATAATGGCTTCTGTTGCAAACCCACTAGCTCGTATTTTAGACTCTAACCGCTTAACCAAACCCAACTTCGTCGATTGTTTCGAAATTTAAAAATTGTTCTAAGTATGGAAAAACTAGAATATGTTCTGGAAACCGCCCTTCATCATGCCCTCCCAGAGGGTGCTACTGAAGCTGAGCAAGTGACATTTGATCTTTGGCATGAACATGACATGCGCGCAAAGGCATATATCATGGCCTCCATGAGCAACGAATTGCAAAGACAGCATGAGAAGATGTTTCATGCTAAGAGTATGATACTCAATTTGCAAGAGTTGTATGGAGAACAGGGTTATACTATTCGGTACGAAATATCAAAGGAATTGTTCCGTGCACGTATGGATGAATGTGCTGATGTTAATAAACATACCCTCAGGATGATCACGTTGATCACTGAACTTGAGGCGTTGAACTTTACGATGGATTGTTAGTTACAGACGGATTTGATCCTTCAGTCTCTGCCACCATCATTCAGTCAGTTCGTCATCAACTTCAACATGAACAAGTTTGAATGTTCTCTGTCTGAGTTATTAAACATGTTAAAAACTACTTGGTCGCAATTAAAGGGTGGCAAAGGGAAAGAGTATGTCTTGACTGTTGCTTCATCTTTTGGCTCCAAGCTGAAAAAGAATAAGAACAACAACAAAAGGAAAAACTCTGTCCCTAAGGCGACATGAGGTATTGGTAAGAAGAAGAGAACGGAAAAGGTATCTAAGGGTACCTGTTTCCACTGCAAACAAGAATGTCATTGGAAAAAATACTGTCCTTTGTATCTTCAACAGTTGAAGGAGCAGCGAGCTAGTGTAGCTGCTAATAAAGGTATAATTTCTTTTATGTTTGTGATTGAGACTTATCTTTCTATTAGTTAAAATTATACTTCTTGGATTTTGGATTCTAGTGCTACAACTCATGTTTGTGTTTCCATACAGAATCTAAATGACAGGATTGCGCTTAGGAAGCGTGAAGTGATTTTGAAGGTTGGCAACGGAGCAAATGTTACTGCCTTGGCTAAGGATAGTATGGATGTATATATGCCTACCAGGCAAGTCTTGCATCTTGATGATGTTTTGTATGTACCAAAAGCTATAAGGAATATAGTGTCTACTCCAAAGCTTGTCAATAAAAATTATGAATTTTTCTTTGTTAACAATTGTTGTAATATTCGTTATCGTAATGAATATGTTGACAAGGCTAATTTGATAAATGGTCTTTATCATCTTGATGTCAATAAATGCATGCATATTACATCTACTTTAACTACTACTTCAAAAGGAAAACGTCCTCGAGATAACCAAACTAATCCGAAACAATTATGCCACTTAAGACTTGGTCATATCAATGATAAAAGATTAGAATGGATGGCTCAAAATGAACTTATTGGTTCATTGGGATTTGAACCCAATCCTACTTGCGAATCTTGTATTCTTGGAAAGATGACCAAATTACCTTTTATTGGACAAGGTGTAAGAGCTACAAAATTGTTAGGATTAATACATACTGATGTATGTGGACCGTTTAGAGAAATGGCCTGAGGTGGTTACAACTACTTCATAACTTTTACTGATGATTATTCACAGTATGGTTATATATACTTGATGAAGTATAAGTCTGAAGCTTTCGAAAAGTTCAGAGAATTTAAGGCTGAAGTAGAAAACCAATTGGGAAAAAGGATTAAAACCTTACGATTAGATCATGGAGGTGAATACTTGAGTACCAAATTTCTTGATTATCTCAAGGAAGCTGGTATAACATCACAAACGACACCACCGACCATACCACAATTAAATAAGGTGTCTGAACGTAGAAATCATACATTAATGGATATGGTACGATCTATGATTAGTTACACTGATCTCCCCATTTCATTGCGGGTGTAAAACCCCACTTTTCTGCTTATCTCGTTTTACGTGCTATACCTCGTTTTGCGTGCATATGACCTGTTTATGTGCTATAGGACCTAGAAAGTTATAATTTTGATGTCAATACTCCTAATACATGCTAAATGTGCATTCATGAAATTTTGATCAAACACGGGATCATAAATTTTATCGCCGTCTTTTAGTGAATAGTGTTTTGGACGCACGTCCGCTAAAATTTTGAAACTGGTCTTTTTAACCCTTCTAGACCTAGTCCACGGACTTTAATAGACCTGTGATTGATAAAAACGGTTTTAAAATCGGCTTAAGAATTTATTAGGGTTTTTACACCGACTTTTGCAAAAATCGAGTTTTAAGCCGACTCGGGTGAAATTGTTGGATTGTAAAACTTCTTGTCACCTAAAAATAATTTACTTGAGCTAGCTTGGGTGTTGAATAAATGTTTTGAACTTTGGTGATCAAGAAAATGCAATTAAAGTCAAGAAAACACAAAAATTAATTAGTTTTTCTAACTTAAACTATATTAAATATAAACTATATCATGCATAAGTAGTTACACACACTAAAAATAACACAAAACACCATCACACACACACACATTGCCGAGAGAAGAAGGAGAGAAAAAGAAAAGAGATTTCAAAGCTTTTCAATCCAATTTTTCAAAGAAAAGCTTGGTTTTTGTCCGTAAAACTTCACACCGACTTGGATTCTACTTGTTGGGCATGCACTTCATGCATTCCTAGGCTTATATCGCATCAAAGGTGAGAGAAAAATTCTAGATCTCAAAATGTCATTTTTATACTTTTGCTCATAAATGAAAATTTAACCGTTAGAATTGAAATCTGATGATAGATTATTGCTCCTTGCATGCTAGGGATCATTTTGATGCAATACTACGAATTTCTGTCGGATGTAGCATAATTTTTATTTTTCAGGTATTTAATTTTGATTAAAATGTTCAAAGTTGAATTAGATGAGTTCTGTTGATCGAAATCGATTGCTGTCGATTTCTAAATACTTGATAATTACTTGTTAGCGCTGTTGTAATGCCGAATTTTCGATTACATTGCTCGTGGGAAAATCCGGAAAATCCAGCCAAGACATCCTAGGGTTTTAGGGTTATCGGGCATGATTTGGAGGTGTTGTGGTGGATTTCTGAGAGGGCTAATGTAGTAGGTTGAATGGGTGAGTGATAGAAACTGATTTGGCAATGTTTGGGTTAGTAGAATGTAAGTTATGAATTTTTGAAGTTTAGGTTGTCATTCTTTAATTTCTTGAACGATGCCTTTAGATGATTGGGTTGTGTTTGAGTGTTGAATGGTGAGTTATTGATGAGTAATTTAGGGTTTAATTGTGTATATAATGCATGTCCGGTTAGATGGCCTACTTTGTCATCTAACTAAGTTATTGTTGTTTAAATGATTATTGATGCTATCAATGATGTATAATTGATGATTGATTGATGATTGATTGATGATTGATGATGATTATGGAGTCTTGGTATGTGTGTGCCACCTCTCGGGCAGCGTTGGGCTGTCGGGTTGATAACGGCATGACTGCCATAGGCTACTCCCAGCTCGCATGACGGAGGTGTCATGGAGGGAGGGGCTAGTGAGGTACCTCGGGTGCGTGAGTAATGGGGAGTTATAAGAAGAACGGTTGAGATCGTGATGGCGTTTGGAGCTACACCAAATAGAGTATCCTTTATTGATTGGTTATATAGTTATGTGATGATAATGTTATTATTGTTGTTGTGTGTTTACTTGCTCAAAGGACTAAATCCAAGGAGCATAGTGAATACTGTCGAGATCTATCGGATCCTCACTGGGCTTATTTATATAAGCTCACTCTCTATTATTGCATGCTTACAGGTGTTGCAGAGCCGGATTACGGGTACGTGCCTCCTGAGGAGGAAAATGTGCCTTTCGTGGATGAGTCATATGTCCCTGAGTCTTATCCATGATTCTATGTTGTTTAATGTCATGTACGTTAGCTTAGTAGACTTTTATATGCTTTATGGTTCTTGTTGTAATAGATGTTGAAAAGATGATGATCCAAATGATGTTAACTTAGAGGCTTTCTTTTGTCTATGGTTAAGTTGTTAGATAGATCTCAACTTATTTTTGAAATGTATGATAAGGTTGAGGTATTGTATGTTATGTTGGAACTGAGGCAGATAACGAGTACTGATTATTGTATATTACAGTTATGTTGTGTGTTGCTATGTTGTTGAGGAGTTATTGGTTGTATGGTTATGGAATTGGATGTTTAATGTTACTAATGAGGTTGGTTTAGAACCTCGGTAATCTATTTACTGTCGTTATACTGCCAAAATCCCGTTGCGTCCTGACTGATTGTAGGTGGGGTTGAGTTGGGGCGTGACATTTAAGGGGTATCAGAGCGCATGTTAGTTGTTAGCCGGGGTATTCTCGGAATGTGGGTAAAGGTCTTAGCATGAAATATGTATGAAAAGAAAGAAAAGTGAAATATGTATTGGTATGATTAAATGATTAAGTGATTATGTGATTTAAGTGCTTACGTGATTATGTGATCAATTTGCTTATGTGATTGAAACTTATGTGATCTATGTGCTTTATATGAGTTTGTTGTTTATGTGTTAAAAGTTGTATATAACCTATTTATGTGCTATAACCTGTGCTAACTCTTTGATTAGTACGATGGCCGGTAGACCGAGGACTCGTGGTAGGCCCAAGATTGTAGATGAGGTTCCTGGTAATGTGGCACAGGGCAGTGATAGGGGTGATGACAGGTTTGGGGCAGCAATGGATCAGATTGCAGATTTGATGGCTGGACAGGCCCAGCTGTTAGCGGGTCAAGCTGCTCAGACTCAGGCGTTGCAGGCCCAGATACAGAATGTACAGGGAGGTAATCACGGTCGAGGTACTATGAAGGAGTTTCTGGGGTACTATCCTCCTAGATTTCAGGGAGAGCCTGATGATAGGAAGGCCGAGTCGTGGATTAGTAAGTTAGAGAAAATTTTTGATCCTCTCGGGTACACTGATGAGAGGAAGGTGACTTGTGCTGTCTATTTGCTTGATGATGAGGCAGAGGAATGGTGGCGCACTGTGAGAGCCAGTTGGGAGACCCGGGGTGTTCCGTATGTTTGGGATACCTTTCTGACTGCTTTTAGGGATAAGTATGTCCCGAGGGTTGCACGGGAGAGGAGAGAGGCTGAGTTCCTGTCTTTGGTATAGGGGGATTCTACTGTGGCTCAGTATGAGGCTACATTCACTAGGTTGTCCCGGTATGCACTGGAGTTTGTAGCTGTGGAGGAGAGGAAGACCCGTAGATTTATGTTAGGATTGAGGCCCGAGATTCAGGATGCAATGGCTCTGAATTGCTATGATATCTTCACTGAGGCTTTTGATGCAGCTTCTAGGTTAGAGAAGAGGAAAGGGGATCAGATTGTCTCCAGTCAGCCTAGTAAGAGGCCGTATCAGCCACAGGGCCAGCAGGTTATATATAGGCCTCCAGTACAGCAGGTTGTCTACAGGCCACCAGCCCAGCAGGGTTCTTATAGGCCACAGGGTCAGCAGAGTTACTATCGGCCTCAGTTTCAGCAGGGGCTATATCAGGTTCAGACTCAGTATAGGCCAGCCCAGCCTCAGGGTCAGTACAGGCCTAATGTGTTGAGACCTCAGCAGCAGGCTGTATCAGCTGCTTCATCAGCTTCTGGTTCTTCTAGGGGCAGTGTTAGTGCCACATCATCGCAGTGTAATTACTGCAAGCACCCAGGGCATGTGGAGTCCGACTGCAGGGTAAAGGCAGGGACATGTTTGGGTTGTGGTAGCATCGAGCATAGGGCGAAGGATTGCCCTAGATATGCGAGGACTGAGGGTCGGGCAGCGACTCAGGGTTACCAGGGTAGGCCTACGGGCAGTGTACCACAGCAGCAGCGGGTTCAGGCTCGGGCTTATGCAGTTGATATGGAGGAGATGCCTGAGGAGACTGCAGTAGTGGAAGGTAACTTCCTTATACTTGATCAACTTGTTAAAGTGCTGATTGATTCTGGTGCTACGCATTCTTTCATTACTCCTGCTTGTGTGCAACGTGTTAATTTGCAACCTGAAAGATTGCCTTATGTGGTTGAGATTAGTACCTCTTTGACTGATAAGTATATTACTGGCTTAGTATGTAAGAATTGTATAGTACATGTTAAGGGGCATAATTTTTCTTCGGACCTTATTTTATTTCCTATCCGGGGGTATGATGTTATTCTGGGTATGGATTGGCTTTCTAAGTATGATGCCCAGTTGAACTGTAGAACCAAGGTAGTACAGTTTCGTTTGCCAGATCAGCCAGTAGTAGAAGTAGCGGGTAACCGGGGTGCTAAGACGAGTTTTGTTATCTCAGCAACTAAAGCCGTTAAGTTGGTGAGTAAGGGGTGTTTGGGTTATCTGGCTTATCTGATCAACAAGCCATCTGATAAGCTACAGCTAGAGGAAGTCCCTATTATCCGGGAATATCCTAATGTATTTCCCGAGGAGTTGCCAGGGTTGCCGCCTGAGAGGGATATAGAATTTGTGATTAATCTTGTTCCCGGTACTCAACCTATTTCTAAATTGGCGTACCGGATGGCACCAGCTGAGTTGAAGGAGTTAAAGACTCAGTTGCAGGAGTTATTGAAGAAAGGATTCATTCAGCAGAGTTTTTCACCTTGGGGAGCTCCTGTTTTATTTGTGAAGAAGAATGATGGTACTTTGAGATTGTGTATTGATTACCGTGGTTTGAATCAAGTGACCATCAAGAATAAATATCCTTTGCCACTGATTGATGAGTTGTTTGATCAACTTCAGGGAGCCAAAGTCTATTCTAAATTTGATTTGAGGCGGGGGTATTATCAGCTTCGAATTCGCACGGAGGATGTTCCGAAGTCTGCCTTCAGGACTCGGTACGGGCATTATGAGTTTGTTGTTATGCCCTTTGGATTGACTAATGCACCGGCAGCATTCATGGATTTGATTCATCGAGTCTTTTAGCCGTACTTGGACCAATTCGTGGTGATTTTTATTGATGATATCTTAGTCTATTCTAAATCTGAATCGGAGCACGAGCAACATCTACGGCTTGTATTAGAGAAGCTACAGGAGCATCAGTTGTTTGCCAAGTTCAGCAAATGTGAATTTTGGCTGCAACGCAAATCTTTTCTTGGCCATGTTATTACACAGAGCGGTATCTCTGTAGATCCCACTAAGATTGAGGTGGTGATGTCTTGGAACGGCCAGAGAATGTTTCTGAGGTCCGTAGCTTTCTTGGCTTGGCGGGTTATTACCGTAGGTTTGTCAAGGACTTCTCGAAGATTGCGGGGCCATTATCTAAGTTGACTCAGAAACGGACTATCTTTAATTGGGATGAGAAGTGTGAGAGTGGGTTTCAGGAGTTGAAAAAGAGGTTGACTACTGCTCCAGTACTTGCTCTACCAGAGGGGACCGATAATATGGTCATTTACAATGATGTATCCAATGAGGGCTTGGGATGTGTTCTTATGCAGAATGGCCGAGTTATTGCCTATGCTTCTCGAACGTTGAAGACTTATGAAGAAAACTATCCGACTCATGATCTTGAGTTGGCAGCAGTTGTCTTTGCACTCAAGAAGTGCCGTCATTATCTGTAGGGAAGTAAGTTTGAAATTTTCACTGATCATAAGAGTCTTAAGTACTTATTCTCACAGAAGGAGTTAAATATGCGCCAGAGGAGATGGATGGAGCTTCTTGGATATTATAATTGTTCTATCAATTATCTGCCTGGAAAGGCAAATGTTGTAGCAGATGCTCTCAGCCGGAAGGCTAGTATTTCTTGTTTGGCTGTCAAGAAGTGGGAGGTTCTTGACGAGTTTAGTTATTGGAGACCAGAGTTGACTCAGGTTGGGGTGATGTGTTCACATCTCCGTATTCAGCCTTTATTATTGTCTCAGATCAGGGAAGCTCAGCAACTTGATGTTAAACTTCAGAAAATCAAGGATCAGATCGCTGATGATCAGTCTGACTTCAAAGTACATGAGGACGGTATTCTTCGGTTTCGGAACAGGGTATGTATTCCCGATAAACCGAGTTTGAGGCGAGGTATTCTGGAGGAAGCTCATAATTCTAAATATACTATTCATCCCGGTGGAACTAAGATGTATCGGGATTTGAAGCAACATTACTGGTGGAACAACATGAAGAGGGAGGTTGCTTAGTTTGTATCTAGATGTTTGACTTGTCAGAGAGTAAAAGCCGAGCATCAACGACCTGCAGGTTTACTTCAGCCGTTGGCTATACCAGAGTGGAAATGGGAGCATATTACGATGGACTTCGTCACTGGTATGCCTAGAACACCGAGGGGTAATGATGCAGTTTGGGTTGTCGTGGATCGTTTGACGAAGACAACTCATTTTATTGCAATGAGGATGGGAGATGAGGTTACAAAGTTGACGGATCTCTATCTGGATCAGATTGTTAGACTTCACGATATTCCGTCTAGTATTGTCTCCGATCGAGATCCTCGATTTACTTCTCGCTTGTGGGAGAAACTTCAGGAGACTTTGGGTACTTAGTTGAACTTTAGTACTGCGTATCATCCACAGACCGACGGACAATCTGAGCGGACTATTCAGATTCTGGAAGATATGCTTAGGGCTTGTGTTCTGGACTTTGGGAAGAACTGGGAGAAACATCTACCACTTACCGAGTTTGCCTATAACAATAGTTATCAAGCTACTGCTAGGATGGCACCTTTCGCAACTCTTTACGGTCGTAAGTGCCGTTCACCTTTATATTGGGATGAGGTAGGAGAGATGAAGACTATTGATCCGACTATTATGCCAGAACTTCTTGAGAAGATTGAGAATGTTCAGTTGATCAAGCAGAGAATGCTTACGGCGCAGAGTAGGTTCAAGAGTTATGCTGATAAGCATCGTCGAGACTTAGAGTTTGCAGTCGGAGATCGGGTTTTCTTGAGATTGTCTCCTCGAAAGGGGTTTGCTCGTTATGGTAAAGGTGGAAAGCTGAGTCCGAGATTTGTTGGGCTGTTTGAGATTACTGGCAGGGTTGGTAAGTTGGCATATCGGTTGGCTTTACCGGAGAACTTCTCTAATGTCCACGATGTATTTCACGTGTCTAATTTGCGGAAATATAATCCGGATCCTTCTCATATTCTTGAGCCAGAGCCGTTACAGCTTCGAGAGAATTTGACTTATGACGAGCGTCCGATTCGTATTCTAGATCAGATGGACCGAGAGTTGAGGTCGAAGAAGATTCCGATGGTTAAGGTGTTGTGGAAGCATCATGGCATTGAGGAAGCTACGTGGGAGAGACGAGATCAGATGCAGCAGCAATACCCAGATTTATTCCGTACATCAAGTAAGAATTTCGAGGACGAAATTTCTATAAGGGGGGGAGAATGTGAAACCCCACTTTTCTGCTTATCTCGTTTTACATGTTATACCTCGTTTTGCGTGCATATGACCTATTTATGTGCTATAGGACCTATAAAGTTATAATTTTGATGTCAATACTCCTAATACATGCTAAATGTGCATTCATGAAATTTTCATCAAAAACGGGATCAAAAATTTTATCGTCGTCTTTTAGTGAATAGTGTTTTGGACGCACGTTCGCTAAAATTTTGAAACTGGTCTTTTTAACCCTTCTAGACCTAGTCCACGGACTTTAATAGACCTGTGATTGATAAAAACGGTTTTAAAATCGGCTTAAGAATTTATTAGGGTTTTTACACCGACTTTTGCGAAAATCGAGTTTTAAGCCGACTCGAGTGAAATTGTTGGATTGTAAAACTTCTTGTCACCTAAAAATAATTTACTTGAGCTAGCTTTGGTGTTGAATAAATGTTTTGAACTTTGGTGATCAAGAAAATGCAATTAAAGTCAAGAAAACACAAAAATTAATTAGTTTTTCTAACTTAAACTATATTAAATATAAACTATATCATGCATAAGTAGTTACACACACTAAAAATAACACAAAACACCATCACACACACACACATTGCCGAGAGAAGAAGGAGAGAAAAAGAAAAGAGATTTCAAAGCTTTTCAATCCAATTTTTCAAAGAAAAACTTGGTTTTTGTCCGTAAAACTTCGCACCGACTTGGATTCTGCTTGTTGGGCATGCACTTCACGCATTCTTAGGCTTATATCGCATCAAAGGTGAGAGAAAAATTTTAGATCTCAAAATGTCATTTTTATACTTTTGCTCATAAATGAAAATTTAACCGTTAGAATTGAAATCTGATGATAGATTATTGCTCCTTGCATGCTAGGGATCATTTTGATGCAATACTACGAATTTCTATCGGATGTAGCATAATTTTTATTTTATGGGTATTTAATTTTGATTAAAATGTTCAAAGTTGAATTAGATGAGTTCTATTGATCGAAATCGATTGCCGTCGATTTCTAAATACTTGATAATTACTTGTTCGCGCTGTTGTAATGCCGAATTTTCGATTACATTGCTCGTGGGAAAATCCGGAAAATCCAGCCAAGACATCCTAGGGTTTTAGGGTTATCGGGCATGATTTGGAGGTGTTGTGGTGGATTTCTGAGAGGGCTAATGTAGTAGGTTGAATGGGTGAATGATAGAAACTGATTTGGCAATGTTTGGGTTAGTAGAATGTAAGTTATGAATTTTTGAAGTTTAGGTTGTCATTCTTTAATTTCTTGAACGATGCCTTTAGATGATTGGGTTGTGTTTGAATGTTGAATGGTGAGTTGTTGATGAGTAATTTAGGGTTTAATTGTGTATATAATGCATGTCCGGTTAGATGGCCTACTTTGTCATCTAACTAAGTTATTGTTGTTTAAATGATTATTGATAAACGATGTATAATTGATGATTGATTAATTGATGATTGATTGATTGATGATTGATTGATTGATGATTGATGATGATTATGGAGTCTTGGTATGTGTGTGCCACCTCTCGGGCAGCGTTGGGCTGTCGGGTTGATAACGGCATGACTGTCATAGGCTACCCCCAGCTCGCATGACGGAGGTGTCATGGAGGGAGGGGCTAGTGAGGTACCTCGGGTGCGTGAGTAATGGGGAGTTATAAGAAGAACGGTTGAGATCGTGATGGCGTTTGGAGCTACACCAAATAGAGTATCCTTTATTGATTGGTTATATAGTTATGTGATGATAATGTTATTATTGTTGTTGTGTGTTTACTTGCTCGAAGGACTAAATCCAAGGAGCATAGTGAATACTGTCGAGATCTATCGGATCCTCACTGGGCTTATTTATATAAGCTCACTCTCTATTATTACATGCTTACAGGTGTTGCAGAGCCGGATTACGGGTACGTGCCTCCTGAGGAGGAAAAAGTGCCTTTCGTGGATGAGTCATATGTCCCTGAGTCTTATCCATGATTCTATGTTGTTTAATGTCATGTACGTTAGCTTAGTAGACTTTTATATGCTTTATGGTTCTTATTGTAATAGATGTTGAAAAGATGATGATCCAAATGATGTTAACTTAGAGGCTTTCTTTTGTCTATGGTTAAGTTGTTAGATGGATCTCAACTTATTTTTAAAATGTATGATAAGGTTAAGGTATTGTATGTTATGTTGGAACGGAGGCAGATAACGAGTACTGATTATTGTATATTACAGTTATGTTGTGTGTTGCTATGTTGTTGAGGAGTTATTGTTTGTATGGTTATGGAATTGGATGTTTAATGTTACTAATGAGGTTGGTTTAGAACCTCGGTAATCTATTTACTGTCGTTATACTGCCAAAATCCCGTTGCGTCCTGACTGATTGTAGGTGGGGTCGAGTTGGGGCGTGACAGCGGGGTTATGCCCTTCTTATAGCCATATATCTATTGAACAGAGTTCCATCTAAAGTTGTTCCTACTACACCGTATGAGTTATGGGTTGGTAGGAAACCAAGTCTTAATCATATTAAGATTTGGGGTTGTCCTTCTTTTGTTAAAAAACTCAAGACGGACAAGTTGGAAGCTAAATTGGATAAATGACGTTTTGTGGGATATCCTAAGGAAACTAAAGGATATTATTTTTATTTTCCTAGTGATCAAAGGATTTTGATCAGCCCTGATGCTGTTTTTTCTTGAAAAATAGTTTATTCAAGAAGGAGGCATTGGGAGGAAATTAGAAATAGAAGAATTATCCTCCGAACCACAAAGTGACCCAAATCAAGATTCTGTAACTGTTCAACAGAATCTAGAACAGATTATAACATAGGTTCTTCGTAGGACTAATAGGGTATCCCATCCTCCTGAAAGATATGGTTATCTTCTTGAGGAGGCGCAAAAATTGTTTATTGTTGGGGATAATGATCATATTGATGATCCTACTACCTATGATGATGCGATACATGATATCAACTCCGAGAAATGGAGACAGTAGAAATGGTTTCTATGTACTCCAATGACGTTTTGACCTTGGTAGACCCACCTGAAGGTATTGTACCTATAGGATACAAATAGGTGTTCAAGAGAAAACTAGGAGCAGATGGAAAAGTAGAGACTTTTAAAGCAAGACTGGTTGGTAAAGGTTATCTTCAGAAACAAGGGATTGATTATGACAAGACTTTTTCACTAGTAGTTATGCTTAAGTCCATTCACATAATGCTTGCAATCGCAGCATACTATGAATATGATATTTGGCAGATGGATGTCAAAACTGCGTTCCTTAATGGATATCTTGATGAAGATATTTATATGGAGCGACCCAAAGGTTTTGAATTTGAAGGTCATAAAGTATGCAAGCTTAAGAGATCAATTTATGGTCTCAAACAAGTTTTTAGATCTTGGAACATCAGATTTAATAATGAGGTCAAAGAGTTTGGTTTCATTATAAATGATGATGAACCCTGTGTATACAAGAAGGTTAGTGGGAGTACAGTCACTTTCCTTATTTTGTATGTGGACGATATACTGATCATGGGTAACGACACGGGTCATATGATGACTGCAAAGGTTTGGTTAAGCAATAAATTCTCCATGAAGGATTTGGAAGAAGCCACTTATATCTTGGGAATTCGTGTCTATAGGGATAGAATGAAGAGATTAATTGGCTTATCCCAAAGCATGTACATAGACAGAATCTTGAAGAAATTCAAGATTGAGAGTTCTAAGAAAGGTCTCTTGCCTATGAGGCACGGTGTGTGCATCTTTCTAAAGATATATCTCCAAAAACGGATGTTGAACGTCAACGCATAGAAAGAATACCGTATG
Source organism: Ehretia macrophylla (assembly GCA_037974665.1). Classification (NCBI taxonomy): domain Eukaryota; kingdom Viridiplantae; phylum Streptophyta; class Magnoliopsida; order Boraginales; family Ehretiaceae; genus Ehretia; species Ehretia macrophylla. The sequence continues at coordinate 10,104,966 of CM075775.1, read as the reverse complement.
CTTCTGCCATAGGTAGTCTTATGTATGTCATGCTACGTACACGGCCTGATCTTGCTTATACTATAAGTTTTACGAGCAGATATCAGTCTGATCCAGGTGAAGGTCACTGGATAGCAGTAAAACACATCCTTAAGTACTTGAGAAGAACTAAGGATTTGGTTTTAGTCTATGGAGGCGGTGAACTCCGTATGGACGGATACACCGATTCAGATTTTCAATCTAATAGAGATGATAAAAAGTCTACATCTGGGTTTGTATTTATTTGCAATGGATGAGCAGTCAATTGGAAAAGTTTCAAACAGCCTGTGACTGCAGATTCTACTACAGAAGTCGAATGCATTGCTGCATGTGATGCTGCAAAGAAAGCGGTTTGGATCAAGAAGTTCTTAAAATAACTTGAAGTGGTTCCATCCATTGAGTTTCCAATACCTCTGTATTGTGATAACAATAGGACTATAGCACAAGCCAAGAAACCAAGATCTCGCCAGAAATCCAAACATATTGAAAGGAGGTTTCATATTATCCGAGAAATTATTGCTCGTAAGGATATAAGCTTCCAGAAAGTACCTACTTTGGATAATGTAGCTGATCCACTCACTAAAGCTTTGAGTCAATAGCAACTAGATCATCATCTTGAGAAGATGGGGATGCAATACCATAGTTTAATGCGTTAGCATTATATATTATGGCATTAGTGCAAGTGGCAAATTGTTAGTGATATACCCAAATGCTATGTAATTAGATGACTTACCTTGGGTATTTTAATGTAAACTTGTTTATAAATCAATGGCAATTTATGATATTCATATTCTCTGCTTTCAATTATATGAATGTGTCCCCTAATATCTTCATAAAGGAAATATATTCTAAAAATTGTTTAGAATATCTTGGCGTATTCCTTTTATATGAAGAATATCTAAAAGATTATTCATAGTCCTTAGATTATTAGACCGGGACTAAAATAATCTCTTATAAACTATCACATGGATTGTTACATTTGATTGATATTGGATATTAATAATAAAGGATAGTGAGCCATAAGCTATAACAGCATATGATGCGATTAGCAATCATGTGAATGATTATTAGTAGAATAGATCATTGAATGTGACGTGAATTACAAGCTATATGATTTCGGATTAATAGCTCGTTATTCGTTGCAAATGTACACGTTGACCTTAGACTTGAGAAATTATGGCTGTAACATATATCGGGAATTTAATACTAGCACCTGGACAATGCTCATCTTTGATTTGTCAAGATGAGTTACTGCCTCTTACATATTCTATTTCCAGTATAGTGGTTAATAGGTAATTGTCAAGATAGGATCTGTTAACCTTCGGAGTGAGGCGATATCCTATGCGATCTAATTTTGGTTGTATAATAAGGAAGTCCCTGGCCAGGGCATGAAAGATGGAAAAGCGTTTCCATGGATGTCATCTCTCATTCCACCTATTAGATGTTTGCATCGTTATCGAGTATATAGACTTAATCATTTCATGGTCTTTGCTCGATCGGGATATATTAATAGAATGATTAAACTGTACGTTAATTCGTGACTATAAATAGATTCACCTGTTTGACTTCATTGTCATATAAATTGTCTTGATACGTTGTTAGACGTCACTTTAGAATGTGAGGGTATTTCGGGAATAGCGGAGATATTCCCGAAATATATTAAAGTCGTTTAATGTTCTCTCATTGCTATTTGGCAGTGGATCTAGAGAGTCACACACAATAAAGAATAAATGAATGTGTTTCGGATAAGCTTATAATTGGTTGAGGTATGTTGTTAATGTGGGCCATTAATTTGTAATGGGTCGATTGTGTAATTATTATAAGTGTTGAGACCAAAGTGCATTACAGAAAGTTGTTTCCTTAATTTAAACTAATTGTGATTAGGTTAAATTAATTGTACCAGTTTAAGATTAATTAAGTATATATATATATATATGTGTGTGTGTGTATGTGTGTATATATATATGTGTGTGTGTGTGTGTGTGTATATGTGTGATATATATATAGATATATATATATGTGTGTGTATTAATCTCATAAAGTGTAAGATGTCAAAAACTTGGCTAGGAGAGCTCCACATCACCACCTTGACTTTTGGTTGGTGGATTGAATGGCTAGGATTAAATCAAGACAAAATGAATGGCTCTTGTAAAGTGTGTCATAATCCACTAAACCTTGTCTCCTAGATATTACAAAATATATATTACATACACATATATACAATATACATGAGAAAGATATAATATGCAAGATATCATATTTTCTCTCTACACTACATGATTTTCGACCAAGGCATAAAAAGGAAGAGGGAAAATTTGTTTTGCTCTTTACTTTTCTTCTTGCTTATTCAATATCACCAAGAAAGCTAGCACAACATCTTGAGTGGTTAAGGAAGCACATTCACGTTTGTATGGACAACCTAGGGCTCTTGCACTTGTGGGAGGTTTTGTCAAAGCTTGAACTTGAATCCTTCATCTTTCTCACTTAGATTTACAAGAGGTATACCTTGTTTATCTCTTTGCTTTACATATATAGTTGTATATATGTGTATGTACCTTGTTAATCATATGAAATCAAGACTAGGGTTCATAGATGTACATAGCTTTATTATAGAAATTTTTGAAATTCTAGCCATGGAACTCTTTTGGTTATAAGCTATGTTTTCTCCATGATCCTAGAGATGGTCCTTTCAAAGTCATCCAAACCATATTCCAAAAAGACACACTCTTTAGTCTTAGCATCAAACTTTGACCTCTTATCTTTGGATACATGAACAAACACTCTACATCCAAACACCTTTGGATGTTCAAATAATACATCTTTGTCACTCCAAATTCTCTGTGGCACATCCCAAAAAGTCTTCAGCAATTTTGCATGAGATAATATGCATCTAACTCGTTCAAGAAGAGTCTTATTCATTCTTTTTGCAAAGTCATTATGTTGATGGATCTTTGGAGGAGATGTTTGATGTCGAATACCTTGACTTTTGCAATATTCATCAAATGGTCCCCTATATTAACCTCCATTATTTGAATGAATACACTTGATCTTCTTTCTTGTATCCCGCTCAACATTTGCCTGAAAATACCTAAACACATCTAAAACTTAATATTTAAATTTTAGATTGTAAACCTAAAGTTTCCTAGAATAATCATCAATAAAGGTGACAAAATAATGTGCACCACCAAGCGATTAAGTATTAAAAGAACCACATACATCCAAATGCAGCAAATTCAAAACATTTGGCTTTCTTGAATGAATAGAATGTTTAAATGAAACTTGATTTTGTTTACCTACCAAACAATCTACACAACCTTTCAAAGTTGTACCATTCATCCCAGGGAGAATATTCTTCTTGGCTAAATAACTAAGACTTGTTTGGCTTATATGACTGAGCCACAACCTGAGTGCATCTTCATGGACAACTACATTCACCAAGTTGTTGCAAATCTTAGCCTGCATAAAATAAAGTGTAGAGTACTTCTTTCCATGAGCTAGAACCATAGATCTTTTGGTGAATTTTCATTGACCATTTGCAAAAGTGTTAGTAAACCCTTTATCATCAAGCTAACCAATAGACATCAAATTAAGCCAAACATCAGGCACATGTCTTACTTCTTAAAGGATTAAGAAACTGTCATTGTTGGTCTCCAAGTAGATATCACCAATACCAACATTTTTTTATGAACCCTTTTTGTCCATCCTTACAATCGAAGTCACTAGGTGTATATGATGAGAAAAAATCCTTCCTCGTGGCACAATAGAATGAATCTTCATTATCAATCACCCAACTCGTTTCTAGCAATACGCAATTGACAAAACACTCTTTAATTTCTAGCAATGTCTCTTAATATGTCCCTTTTTACCACAATGGAATTACTCAAGATCTTTTCTAGATCGAGACTCGCTTCTAGACTTGCCATAATTATTTGAACTCTTGTTCTTGTTTCTCCCTCTATTCTCCATAACAAGAGTTTCAGAATGAGAAGATGAGGACTATGTAGTCTTCCTTATCAACTCCTCATTCAATGCTCCAGATTCGCTGAGGCAAAGGAAAGAACACCATTGGGGAATGAATTGATCAATGAGACTTTGAACGTCTCCCAACTACTTGGTAAATAACCAAATAAAACAAGACTTGCAACGCATCATCCAAAGTGATCTTCATGGATGACAACTAACTCATAATACCTTGTAATTCATTCAGATGATCAACCATAAGAATACTGATATGACTGTAAATGCAACACCCAAACCATTGTTTTCTCCTACATTTGCTCATATCTTGAGGAATAAAGGCAACACTTATGCACTTTTGATGCAATGTAGAATGATCTCGAAAGTGAACAAATCAAACCCGAAACAATCCAAATTGTAAGTCAAGAAGTCAGAACTTGAAGTTCAACGAATTAGTGGTTGAATATAGCCCATAGAGAAATAATTTGGCTGAAACTAGTACAAAATCAGACTTGGAACGCTAAAAAATGCCCGAAAATGCCTCCGTCAAATGATCCAGTCAAAGTCAACAAATTCGGTCAACATTGCCTCAGAATTTTGCCTATAAATAGTCCTTCAACCCTTTGAGAATTTTGTAGTTTTTTTTAGTTTTAATATTTATTTTTAGAATTAATTTTTAGTTTATTTTAGAGTTAATTTTAGTAGTAGTAGTTAAATACGAGAGAAGTTATGCCTAAGTAGCTCTTATTCAGGAAAATTTTGCCCGAATAGCTACTTTATGAGAGAAATCCGACCCAAGTAATTATTTTACGGAGGAAGTTCTGCCTTAGTATCTTTTTATTAAAAGCTTTTATTCAGGAGAAGTTCTGCCCAAATAGCTCTTATTCGGGAAAATTTTGCCCAAACAGCTATTTTACGTCGAACCTCTGTTCAAATTTTAGAATTCAGAAATACGCGTTCGTCAATACGGGGGAGCCTTTCTTGACTCTCTTTTACTTATATAACTCGTATTTATTTATTATGTTTGAGTAGAGCTATTATTTAGGGAAGGATATTGTAAATGATGGTCTTTTAATCTATGGTCTTGAATTCAGATAATTTGATTTAAATGCAATATATGGCTTGTATTTATTTAGCATTGTCTTTCATACGTAATGTTTTTAAGTAGATGTTATGATTGCTTTACTTTTGTGTCATATATCCGTGTTTTAATAGTGAATCTATAAGTCGTATTATAGATTCCATGAGACTATAGGTTGTACCATAGTTTCTAACTCGTGGAGTTGTTGATTACTTAGTTAAAACAAACCTTTTACACTAGGTTACAAGGACAAATCCATACTGCGGATGGAACGACACCTATAACAGATGTAGTAATCGGGACTTTAATCAGACTAAAGTAATTAACTAGGCTAATGCTTGTAGCTTAACCCTAGTATAGAATTAGAGAATCCTGAATAGCGAGCCTAGATTAACTGCCTCATTACTTATCCGGCCCCCTAGATTCATTTCCCTCGTATTCCGCAAAACCTTAGTTAGTTGAGCTTAGTTTACTTTTTTGCACGATACTCAAAACTCTTGTACAAACTGTCACGTTCTCACTTAAACACTCTCACACTACTTCACTAACTAACTCACGAGCTTCCCTATCGAATTTGACTCTGCACTCCGACCACACTACACTACATGATCTGTGCAGTTGCGGGATATTAAAACTTGGTTATTTTGCACACCTTTTTACAAGCCGACCTCAAACGCATCAAATACCATCTCCATTTTTTAAACCCATTAATTTTTGGTACAAATATAACTTATTTACATTATCCTTTTTTGCATACAAATCTTCTAGTATTTTTCAAAGTGTGCATGTAATAATCTTATCACTAACGTGATTATAAACATTATCATCAACCCACTATCATACGTACCAAAATATTTGTCTATTAAAATATTTCCATTCATCATTTGTTTTATCTGCAGGTTTGAGTTCACTAAGAACTGGTAACTAATAATCTTTACAACAAAGAAGGTTCAGAATCTTCCATTTTCATACTTGATAGTTTCCACCATTTAAACTAATCATTCTGCTAGTATTAACATTCATTGCTACACACAAGCTAAATCACCAAACAAACAAAGCTCTTGATATCACAAGTGGAAAAGAGCACAAACACAGTAGAATAAAAACTCTTCCTACCTGTGTTAACCTACGAGTAATTAAGAAGGCAACCTAGCAAATTTCTAACACACACAACTATTCAAGTAAAAGTGCAACAAGATTATCCCTAGCAATACACCACACACACAAAAACGAAAACAAGATTTACATGAAAAATCCTCAAATATGAATGGAAAAATCACAGGATCAGAAGACCCACCACCAAACTTCCACTATACAAAAAATAAGGATTAAAAAGGTCTAATAATTAAGAATAAAATGTCTTGACACTACCCACAACAAATTATCCTAAAAAATAAGTTAAATAAAATAAGAGATATCACTAAAACAAAGCAAAAATTTTAGGAGCTCGTCAAACTGGTCTCTAAGCTTTAAAAAGAAGATTTAACTGTTGGATTTGAATAAACAAATGCTAGGAACAAACCCTCAAAATTTTAGCTTAATCCAAGAAGAAACCACCGTCCAATTTCACCTAGAACAAACTCGTGCATTTTAGTGAGGAACCAACAAACTCTCTTTTCTTTTCTTTGTAATTCTCTCTATTTTTTTGGAACTCTCTTCTTCCTAAGATAACCTAAAGGAGGTATTTATAATCAACTCTAGGTTTCTCTAAATATGGGTCATAATAGGCCCATAAATCAATTATTTAATTTTAGAACATGTTGGGTTTTCTTAAACAAATAGCTAAAAAGAACTATTTAGCCATCCATACATAATGGACCAATCCAATATGAGCAAGGGTTGCGACAAGTGGTGTGCCTTGTTGATGTTTCTATGGTGGTTGAGATAGGTTTTTTTTGTTGGTTTCATGAAGGTGTTATATAAGTGAGTCTATTTTTCTAATGTGTAAATATGGTTGTGCTGTGTTTTTGTATCTATATGGAGTGAAAAAAATGGTGGTAGTGACATGGTGGGAGAAGGGTGGTAGATTTGTTGGATTGAAGATAAAGGAAATTGTAGGGAAGATAATGGGTCTTTTGGAGGTGAAGAAGAAGGGAAAATAGAATAATTTGTTAAATTGTAGGGATAAGTTTATAATTATAAAAGTCTACGACCGTGAGTGGGGTCATGGTCTTAGATTAGTCAAGAATTTTCCATATTATCTGTTTTTTTACCTCTCGTTAATTTAGAGCTAGGTTCTTGATCTAGTCTTTTTGTTGTTTAGCTCTCGCTAAGGGATGATTTAGAGCTAGGCTCTTGGTCTACTCATATTCTTTGTTTAGCTCACTAACTCATGCACCTCAGACTACCACATTGGTGCAACCAAGTGGAGTTGAGGGGGTGCGTGAAATTTGGGGAAAAAAATCTCTTCTTTTTAATACCCTCTTATTTTTATTCTTTTACTTTCCTCATGCTTTTCTTCATTTTTCATTTTTGTTCTCTAATTCTTAAAAAGGTTTTCAATTTATTTTTTATATTTTGAAGACTATTTGTGTTTATCGTTGTGTATGACTTTCGATTCATTTATTTTTGTAATATTTTTAACATTTAAGTTAAACTTTTCTAGTTTAATTGTACATTTATTTCACTTTAATTTTTGTGAGTGAGTTTTAGATTATTTTTTATTTTTAATTAATTATTTTGTGTCTTTAATTAAACCGTTTGGATTCAAATACTTGCAAATTATTTATTTTTAAATATTATAATCTCTTTTCATTAAATTCAAAATTCTTTTTTTTGCTAAATATCAAAATCAGGATTCTAAGCATAAAGTCAATAGATTTTTTCTATAATTTATGTAAAATAATTTTTCATAAATGAGTACTCTTGACCCCGATTACTGACTCTATCACGTAGTGTTTCTTAACTCTCCGTATTTGACTCTGCCACAGAACCACCATATAAAATATTAGACTACCCCTATTAATATGTATTAATTTTAAGATGAAAGCATATGGTTCTTAACAATTATATATCTCAATTAACAATAATGTTCATACCAAAAACATAAGGAATTCGGCTCATGTGATAACATTGAGTGGTATGGTCATTACTTAGAGGAGACCGAAAATAGCCGTCATGTTTCTGTTGGGTGAATTTCGTTTTCAATAAGTAGCGACCTGCATTGCATTAGGATTGCTTGCTCGTGAGTGCTACTCCATGACTGGCTGACTTGGTCTCTCAAGCCAGCTCATTTTATGCAAAATAAGTAACAAATCATAGCTTAGCTGCAACTGTTGGGGTCCCATGGCACTCAATTAACTATGAAAGTCACTTAACAGTAGGAGTTCTACTTTTGAGTATTTCTCTTAACGCCCATTATGCAATTTCACCAGCCACTTTAGGAAAAAGGTGGCTTTCGCATAATGGTGATTTTATCTTATTGTCTTACTTCGTCGTCTAAACTCTCCTCGTTTCTAATAAAGGAGGTCTAGTGTAGTAGTTAGGCTCCGTTTGTTTGTCGTAAAATATTAGTCATTTTTAATTTTTTTATATTTAATAATATTAAAAAAATTAGTTAATTGAAAAATATTTTTCGATTAAAAAAATATTTAGTTAAAAGTAAATAAATAAATAAAATTCAAGAACTAGTATTAATCTCAAATAAACTTTCAATGTTTCACTAGAAAGGAAAAAAACTCTAGTCCTATCCAAGGATATTAGCATCAAATCCCCATAACATGCAGACACATACATTAAACTAATTTATTTTGTATTCAAGTGTTAATTGTGCCACATGCTATTAAATTAACGCAAAGTTTCAAATTACCCAATAAACCTTTTTCCACTTCAAATCAGTCATTAAACAAATTTTTTATTTTGTTTTACCTATTCTGTTGGTTTTTCAATTAGTTTTAATGGATTTCTATCTTTAGTTTGGTTAAATTGTCATTTGCCACATTATTTTTATAATATATGATAGGTTAAAGCTTCATATCACCCATTAAACTCATTTTCCATTTCAAATCACCCCTTTTTATAAAATTTCAGCAGCAATTAGAAAAAAAAAAAAAAAAAATTGAAAGAAACAAGAGGAAAAAGATTAGTTCCTGGAGAGACTTCTGGTGTAGTGCAATCTATTGTCTCTCGAACAGCAGTCATGAAATAATATCACAGCAGATTGTTAATTCGAACTGATCGATCAATTATTGGATTTTAAATTGATGGTGTTAAAAGGAGTTTTAATTGGTGATATAAAACTATAACTTATTATATATTATAAAAATAATATGAATTATAATTTAGCCAAATTAAGAATACCGCAATCTGTTAAAACTAATTGAAAAATTAATAGAATGGGTAAAACGAAATAAAAAATTTATTTAATGAATAATTTGAAACAAAAAAAATGTAATGGGTGATTTAGAACTTTGCTTCATTTTAATGGTTTATGGTGCAATTTCGCCTATATCCAATGACAATCAAAGAACTATTATGAGTCTTATCAACATAACCAATTAAAACCACCTAATTGCCCATCGAAATAAAGAATCAGTGAAATATTTAAGAAATAAGAAATGTCACATGTCAATGGATATTCTAGATCTCAAAATTCATTTTTTATTTTATTTAAGAAAGATTTTTAAGTCATTTTACATCACTTAAAATATTACGCATAAAAATTAATCTCAAAACTTTAGAAACCAATTCCTTCTTCTTTGACGAAAACAAGTATATATGCCCAAGAATAAAGCGAATCACAAAAAAAAAAAAAAAAAGTTGAGAAAAAATAAACAAACGCAAAACATTAAAAATTGAAAAATATATATTAGAAAATTCATATCAACCAACAAATAATACAAGTCAAATTACTATTATGCGTATTATATTAGTTCAACATTGTAAAAGATTACCGACAAATAAAAATAAAATAAAAAACATTGTAAAAGATTCGAATCTTCCCATTCGCACATTCCTCAAATAGCCAATCCAAGGGCTATAAATTCCTCTCATTTTACAAAAACTTTGATTTTTCATTTAAGGCATCATTCCTAGTATCTCATTTCCTCATAATAACCGAATAAACCACCTCCTTTGCCAACTCAGACTCCTCTCTCTCTCTCTCCTCTCTCCTCTCTCTCTCTCTCTCTACATCTCCTCCTTCCTTTAAACTACCTATTTTTGGTCCCCTGACCCATTTTCCTTTCGTCTCCAAGAAAGTCAATTCCCGGGTTTTCTTGGGATTTTGAATTCCTTTCCCCTCTTGTTCTCCCTTCATTTTTCGCTTGAATCTTTGTTTTCCGGCGATATTATTCTTGGGTTTTCTTCGTTGTTTAATCTTCTATATATCTATATATACAAGAGTTATATATTTGTAGATATTGGTATGGTGACGAAGGTGGCGTCGCCGAGGGGATCAATTCATTCGGTGTTGGAGAGAGTTGGGATGTATGGTTTTGTTGGGAGCAGCCAAAAGAGGTGCAAATATGATATTGATCGAGATGAAGACGATGACACCATGGAGATGGAGCAAATTGGTGCTGAGAGGACCAAGAATGTGTTGATTCTCATGAGTGATACTGGTGGTGGCCACCGTGCTTCAGCCGAGGCCATTCGCGACGCGTTCAACTTGGAATTTGGTGATGAATACAGGGTATAGTAGTTAAATTTTGATTACTCTCTTTAAAAACGTTAATCGTTTTTGTTGTTTCATGTGATAAATTGATATTCATGCATATTACAGCTATGCAACTTTTGTTTAAGTCATATGTTCTATTGACATGTTCCAGCTCAGATATTGTGGCCTTTGAGCATGTTTTGCTTTCGTTTTCTAATTTGTCCTATATGTGCAAATTTTTATTTTTATTTTATTTTGAAATCCACGGGTATCCCATGGGTTTGATTTTGTGAGTGATTAATGGCTGTAGGGTGGTGAAGTAGGCCTTTCACCTCCTCCAAAGGAAAATAACTCCTTAAAGATATGAAAAATCACTTTTTAAAAGTGTTTCAACTTCAAGTTTTCTGTTGATTTTGTGTGTGATTGGTCGGTGACTTAGTTAAGATAGTGGTCTCTTGCTTTTCCAACCTGTTGTTTCTTGGAAGTTTAGTTAGATGTTAGTTTAACGCATTAACTTTCATACGCCTAACAAGTTCTTTCACCTACAATTTCTTTCATCGACTCTTCTTACTTTTACTTTGATTCTTCTACGATTCAACATTCTTTATTGATGATCATATTGAATGTTGCACTTGTTAAATGGTTTCACTTCTTGATTTCACGTTTATGTTTTTGGCTATCAGTAGTTATTTTTCGGATTTCTGTAAGGTGTTGTAATTATCAAAAGCTCAAATCATATTGTACCTACTATGATTTGATTAGAGAGACTTGGTTTGTTGTTTAATTTTGTCTTCCCACTTGATCGCATTGCAGATTTTTGTGAAGGATGTTTGGAAGGAATACACTGGCTGGCCATTAAACAATATGGAGCGCCAATACAAGTTCATGGTTAAACATGTGCAGCTCTGGAATGTTGCATTTCACACTACTTCTCCTCGATGGATACACAGTCTTTATCTTGCTGCCATCGCCGCCTTCTATGCCAAGTATATCTACCTCTTTCCCTTCTCTGTTTTCACCAGCAGATAGTTTAGCATTGTTAATGCAATTTGAGATGATCTGCAATATTTTATGCCTTAATACTTAAGTTTGGTGACCACCATAATTTAGTCTATGCATAATCATATAATATATTGTGATATTTCACGTAATCAACTTTATTTTTGTTCTCATTTTTGTCACTGCACCTCTTTTTTATGTTTGTTTCCTTTTCATAAACAACTTGTCTCTTTAATCATTGGTCAGACGTTAAGAGAGGTTGCTGAAATGATTGCTTCTGATTTAAGCAAGAGAAAATCATATCTTATCAAAATTTATTGGATTAAGATGATTTTCAAAATAAGTAATTAAATTTTATTAAGGATTAAAAATGTCACTGCCACTAGCTTTGCTAATTTTCACTGCTCTGTGTCATTCATTGTTTTTTTGTCATTTTACTGCAGGGAGGTAGAGGCTGGTTTAATGGAGTACAAGCCGGACATTATCATTAGTGTTCATCCTCTGATGCAGCATATCCCTTTGTGGGTTCTCAAATGGCAAGGCCTACATAAGAAAGTGATTTTTGTGACGGTCATTACTGACCTTAACACCTGCCATCGCACTTGGTGGGTTAAAAAAAGCAATTTTGGAGTTCAATGTCGTCTAGAACTGCTAATTTTTTCTGTTAGATTTAACTCGTACTCTGTTATATGTTAAGGTTTCATCCAGGAGTCAATCGATTGTACTGCCCCTCAGAGGAGGTGGCAAAAAGGGCTTTGCTAGATGGCTTGGAAGAGTCTGAAATCCGCGTCTTTGGGTTACCCATCAGGCCTTCTTTTTGTCGCGCAGTCCTTGTCAAGGTAAATGTTTGTAATAAACTTCAGCTGATTTCATTCGCTCGATATTGTTTTCATTTAATATACATGCAATGTAGATTGGTTTGGTAATTTATTTGTGTTAATATTGTTTACAGGATGATTTAAGAGTAGAACTTGAGATGGACCGAGACTTGCCTGCAGTATTGTTAATGGGAGGTGGTGAAGGTATGGGCCCTGTTAAGAAAACTGCAAAGGCTCTTGGAGAGTCATTGTTTGATAAAGAAGCTGGGAAACCAATTGGACAATTGGTTATCATTTGCGGTCGTAATGAAGCCTTAGCTTCCACATTGAAATCACTCGAGTGGAAGATTCCGGTTAAGGTAACTGAAGATTTTCTGAAATACTCGTGGTTGCATCTTCAATCTCCACCAATATAATAAAATCAAATTCTTGATTACTAATACCTTCTTGTTTTTCAATGAAGATTAGAGGGTTTGAGAAGCAAATGGAGAAATGGATGGGTGCTTGTGACTGTATCATCACAAAAGTATGCAATGGCCTTCCTGCATTCATACTTAATAATAGTTCCACTATGTATTGTTGCATTTAGGCTAATGATTCTAATGTTACTTTCTGAATTGCATAGGCCGGACCTGGTACGATTGCAGAGGCATTAATCAGAGGGCTTCCAATCATTCTCAATGACTATATCCCTGGACAGGTAAACTGAACTCTTAAATTCCAGCGTTGGATTTTTCCATGTTCGATTGGAGTAACACAATTGTTGATAACCCTCTTCTGTATTTCTGCCACAGGAGAAGGGGAACGTTCCATATGTGGTTGACAATGGGGCTGGTGTCTTCACCCGGCGCCCGAAGGAAACAGCCAGGCTGGTGGCAGAATGGTTTAGTACCAAAACTGATGAACTAAAAAGAATGTCAGAGAATGCACTTAACCTTGCACAACCAAATGCAGTTTTTGACATAGTGAAGGACATTCATGAGCTTGCTTGCCAACGCGGACCGCTGGCCAACATTCCCTACGTATTGACATCATCATTTTCTAGCTTAATTTAAGAATACATTCGTAATCTACACCAGCACAAAGGTTTGCTCTAGTTCTATGCCATGTACAGTTAGCTTTAACGGTATTCTTTGGCCATATACGCCCTCGCGCACCCTTGTGAAGTTGTAATTTTTACCTGGCAAGCTTCATCTTTGGTTAGCCAAAAATACGCAAAAAAGAAATGAATTCTGACGTTTGCTTCTGTTTTTCCTTTCTCCGTAATTTTCTCTAGGCCATTTTGAGGAAGTAGGGAAAGTATAATTTGTTTTTCGATTTCAATATGGCAGTGGTGATCTTGTGTTAATTTGCTTTGAAGTCACATTTTTTCGAGTTGGATTCTCATTCTTTTGGTTGTTGAATTTTCATTCTCTGCATAAAGCTATAATGCTTGAGGAAGAGGATTACTTGTTTGGCATCATGATTTTGAAGTTTTCATTGTCTTGGATGAACTTCATACAGAGGTTGCTTTCAAGTACTGAACACAATCCAATACACGAAAGTGGACCGAAAACTCGCAAAATCCATCCCCATTGTCATCTTTACATTTTAAGCTTAAAGTTAATTCATGAGTAGAAGTAACTCTGAAAATGAAATATCATCTCTTGACCAATCCACGTCTTTCTGAGAAAGAGACGCCAGCTAAAGAACAAATGCACCAGTAGTGCTCTAAAAGAATCAAACTGCTGTAGACTAAAGAAAAAAAATATCAATGATAGGCTATGCACTTGTGAAAATTCTTCTATTCTCATTCGGTCTATACTCCCTACTCACATGTAGGTCCTACATGGGTGGAGCTCGCTTTTTTATATCTAGGGAGTATGGACCGCAAAATGATAAAAGAACTACTCATGCACTTGAAGAAAGTTGAGACTTTGAAGTTTGACCCTTTTCTTGCTATGATGAGGTGGTGAGCAATCACACTCATAGAATCGTCAAGTAGTAATCTAATATAATCAGAGTTTCTGAGTTCGAATCACTATTTCAATTTTTATTGTTAAAAAAAAATAAAATATTGTGCAATCAAAATCATGAATTTTGGTTATGGGGCACCAGTAATGAATTAAATAACACCAATAACAAAAAAAATAAAAAATAAATAACACCATAATAGAATATTCTTAGGGAATATAATGAATTAAATAACACAAAAACAGAATATTTAAAGATCACATGATTGCAAGACACAAGTTGCAGTCAAGCAAGTAAGCGAAACTTCCTATTGTCCAATTTATTCTTACACGCAAAATTGTACCAAGTACAAGAGCAGTTGACGTGAGCTTCGAGATCTTGTCCAATTAATTAATTATCAATTTTTGTCACATTAAAAATATCAAATTTTATTTAAAAAATGTATGATCTAAATTAATAGACCATAGATTTTGTTAAAAACTCCGTTCTAAAAAAATTAACTTTTGACTAATTTATATTTAAAATGTAATAAATCTCTTATTTATATTCTAAATGTTTTGTAATTAAACTAAACCCGATAAAATTAATCAATCAATAATGTTGTCACATGAGAAGTTGGTAAGAAGTATTGACAAAAATAAAAGACAAATGTCCAACTTTGCTGGCTGTTGCACAAATACGGGTACAATAAAAAATGCTCAGACCATCTGCAACAATGATGTCTCTGACAGTAGCATTCTTTTAAGGAAAATTCTTTTATGACGTATATGATAAATTTATTATAGTTATATATTAAGTTGTTATTTTATAAAATTAATTTATATTAGTTTGTATCGTGCAAATATATTATATCAGAATGTCTGAATTTTTTTTTTATTATATTGGCTTTACAGAGTTTTAAATAAATTGCTATAATGTCCCCACTTATGATAATTGGTTAAAATTTATCAACTAATTAAATTACTTTTTGTCTATGTACATGTGACAAATTTGTCACATAGCTCATAAAAGAAGAACCCTTCTTTTAAGAATTTTTTAAAAAAATATTTGTGAACATCACATTTCACATTAACGTGTAAAATCATGCAAAGTTGTACAAGCTCTCGGCCAAGGTGAAGAAGTCGTGCAAAGTTGCTCAAATTTTCTCGCGAAAAATCTCATTTGATCTTCTCTCATGTTCTACTTTAGATTCTATCTAGCTTAGAGATAGTGGGGCCTCTCCATGATGTTGCTAGCTAAAATTGTGTCAATGGACTTGTGTGAGAGAGAGACATGGTCATCTGATAGCTTAGGGTGAAGAGGTAGATGGGCATGTTTTTTCTTAGATATGAAGGAAACATGTTTTCCTTCTCTTAACCTGTTACATTAGTTAAAGGGCCCATTCCTTTCACTCGGGCGCAATTGCACGAGCCTTTCTCTTTTTTCTCTTTAAACCACAAGGCTAGTCCATTACACACACAAATTAATTAACGATAAGCTAGAATAAGAATGTTGTTAGAAGTGGGACTAAACGACATATTTGCCTAGTTCTCAAAATAACTAAAATATCATCGCTAATTCTTTAGCTTCATTAAAACTATTCTAACCTTAACTCTTTCCACTATGGAGTTATGGCACCACTATAGGATAAATACTAGGTGCTATAGAGGCTCATCATACAAGGTACAACTCTTTTCTTTGATCTACTAAGCAAATGACTAAAATGTCCCTCTATATACCATTCATAACCAAGATAAGGCCTCTTGTGCCATCAACCTTTTTTCTTATATCTTCTCCTAGGACATCTAATCTATAATTTAATCATTGTCCAGACATTACACACTTGATTTATGGAGCGGTCTATACCACTAAGCGCTTAGTTTCGGATGATCCTAAAGGGTGCTTACTCTATCACATGATAGCATAGACTTGATATTGTATATACACATCCCAACTAATCAAGTCCATAAATTGAAAACACAAAGTGAGACTTTATATTGCATAGAAGGGCCATAGATCCAAAACATAGAGTGGACTCTATATTGAAGGGCTTCCCAGACTCTACATTGCACATACTATATATTGCATATCCACTAGTGAGATAAGTTTGGAAAGTCCTCTAATAATCACAATCCATCATCCTCTCAATCAAAAGATTTTCTCACTATAACATTACGATGATGAAGTGCCCAATTTCACCATCTAGTTATAAACTCATCATATGATCCAAGCATACATGACTGTGACCTTTTGCACATAGCCATTGTGTATTTAAGTCACTTAATAATTTTTATAAAATAATAAACAAACTAATTTATATAAAATGAATCTAACTAATATATATATATATATATATATATATATATATATATATATATATATAAATGAGATCTAGATTCAAAGACAAGCAACTACCAAATAAAAATTATGTTATACATAATAAATGCAAGCAAGACAATTTATCAAACACTAATATGTATTATAAGAACAGAATAAGAGAAAGCAAACTCAAGATTTTACCATGGTTTGGCAAGCCTACTCCACCACCTAAAGTCTTCTCTTTTAGGATTTCATACAAACTCCAGTAGGATGTTTTTTCCAGTACTAATGAAGTACAAATCAATTTACAACCTTCTCTTGAATCCACAAGAGAAATAAGTCTTCAAATATAGGTGAAACAAGAACCTACTCACGGGCAGCTCCCCCCCCCCCCCCCCCCCTCCCCCCACCCCAAACTTCTATTTAAAAAAAAAAAAATTGTTCATGTATTTTTATTTTAAAATAATCATTGCCCCCCTCCCCCAATTTTCTTGATTCCTTTTCCCTTTTACCTGTTTCTCCCCTGTCCCAATCTCCTTTCCCTTTCTTTTTTACATTTTTTGATCCCAAACCCCCAAAAAAGCAAAAAAAATTCCCAGTCTTGACCACTTTTAACTTTTAAAATATGATTATATAGAACATAATTATTTTAAATAATTATTACTTTAAAAACAAAAACATCTCCTCTTCCTAGGAAAATACAAAAAACTCCAATCTGTATTCTCCTTCAACGATTCAGCCTTCTCTAATTCTCTTCCATTTTTCATTCACACATTTTTTCTAATCTTAATCCCTATTATTTCTTATTAAAATTCTAATTCTCATACACAAAATAAAAAAATACACAAAGTTAAGGTAATATATCATGAAAACTTTGTATTGTATATATTTTTTGGTTATATGATTTTATTCATATTTTATTTTATTGATTTTTTTTCCAGTAGGTGAACATTCTGCCTTAGGCACCAACTTTGTAAGCAATTTGAATTATTTCTCGTAATAATTTCGCTAGTGTATATTTTTTGTTTATTTTATTTTAGTGGTAATATTTATTTTCTTTTCCTCAATATGACAATGTTCAATAGTTTTGTTAATCTTATTTTTTTAGTACATTATGTTCCTAGAGCTTCATATTTCAATTATTATCCCGAATAATGAATATGCTACTATTCTTTTTTGGTTAATGATATCAAATATTTTATGGTAATTAATTATATTCTGTCCTTTGAATCCTCAAATGTTTAGCTCACACATTTAGTTATACAAGATTTCTCTCAAATCTAGATTACAAGAGTGTATAACAACAAGATTTGTATGAAATAGAGTACAAGAACTCTTTAATGAGTAAATATTACAAGTGAAGGCACTTGAATTTTCAAAGATTTGCAAGTGTAAACTCAAGATTGGTGTAATAAATGAGAAATTAAGACTTTGAAATCTTAGAAATTAATATTTGTTGTTAGAAGATGTGTTGCAAGCTATGGGTGGTTGTGGTTATAAAGAGCTATATCAACGAATAGAAAACTGCTAGTTTTTAAAAATTGATTCAGTCAACCCGTAAGGTCTGAACAAATAAAAATATATTTCTTTTGAAGATAAAATAATTTTTAACGACAAGTGATCAATATACCTCAAAAGAGTTGCAAGCCTTTTTGAATACCAAAACATTTTTTAATTTGACATCGAACAATGTCCGAACATTCTTTGAGAATTTTTTTTTTTTATAAAATGGATATCTTTACCCTAGGAGTCTTTCCTTTATTAATTTTGCTTCTAAGAAATCTTTAAGTTGTAAGATTGAAAAATGGATCACAAAATGGATTAGTTATGTTTGAGTGTAGGTTCTGTTGCTTAATCTGATGTAAATTCTCAAACTTCAGATGAGACATCATCCGAAGTGGAAAATTTTCCTTATTCATGAAAGAACTGTGTAATTAGAGGTCTCTTTCGTTCGTTGAAAAATAAGGTTTAATACTTGAGTTAGACCAAATCTTTGCGGTGCTCTAATTCTCTGAGTTGTGGACTCCACCTATATATATTGTATTTGAAAAACAAGGAAAATATGGTCATTAGATATTTAATTAAATCTAATTCTCTCATTTGACCCTGATTTGACGTGATTACAGAATATATAGATTATTGTCATAATATCGCCTTAACCACCCATTTATCAAGCTTCCCAATCCAAGCATGACGAGGGATTTACCCAATCCTTTCCCCCAAAACCCCCAACCAAACATAGTATTTGTTTGGATTGAAATTATTAAAGGAAATGAAAGGATAGGGAGGAAATAAGGAATCCCTCCCTTTGTTTGGATTAGAATTTTAAAAGAGAGAAATTTTATAGAGGGGTTCTAAATCCCCTCTATTAATTGGAAAGATTTTACAATCCTTCCAATTTGATATTTTTTTGGGGAAAAGGAAAGGTTCAAGACAAAAAGTTTTTATTGTCTCAATTTTTTTTTTTTTTCACAATTACCCTTATTATACCTTAAACACTACATTGTCTCAAAGGGCACTCAAGTAACTTTTCATTTAAAATTGTCATTTCTTTTCCTTTCCTTCCCCAATCCAAACAAAGGATTATAAAATTTTTCCCTTTCCTTTGCATTATTATTTTATTACAATCTAAAGAAGGAAATCTTTTTCCTTTCCTTTCTTTTATTTTTCTTCTTCTAATTTCCTTTCCTTTCCATTCCTTTGTGCAATCCAAACACTATGTAAGAGTGTGTTTGGACTACGGATTTTGGGGGAAGGGATTGGTTTGTGAGAGAGTAGTAAATCTCTCCCCTTGTTTGGATTGAGAAGGATTAGAGATGATTAGTTAATAAATGATTTTAAAAATTATCTCCAAGTCCCATTTTGCAATCATCCCAAATTGGGGTCAAAGGAGTGAAATTTTTTTTAATGAATGTTTAAAGACTATATTACCCTATGTGTTTGTACAAGAAAAGGAAAAAGAAAAATAAAAGATTTAATCTCAATCCAAAGAAACAATACACATAATCTTTTATAATTTTTACTCAATCCAAACAAGATTTAATCTCTTATTCCCTTTGCTTTATTATTGAATCATTTCCTTTCATTTATTATTTTTTCCCTTCCGAGTACAAACGAGGCCTAACCTTGTTTGGATTCGGGAGGAAAAAATGAATAAAGGAAAGGAAATGATTCAATAATAAAAGAAAGAAAAAAAGATGATTAAATCTTGTTTAGATTGAGTAAAATTATAAAGGATTATGTATATTTTTTATTTAGATTGAAAAGAAAAATAAGGAAAAAAATAAATTTTATAAGCATCTTGACATATTTACTCTTGTCTCTTATTTTCCTTTCTTCTTTCTTTATACAAACATATAGGGCAATATAGTATTTTAGTATTGATTAGAATCATTTCCTTCCTTTTAACCCCAATTTAGGATAATTGCAAAATGAGGCTTGGTGATGATTTTCAAAATCATTTATTAATCACTTATCTCAAATCCTTCCTAATCCAAACAAAGAGAGAGATTTGCAAATCCCTCACAAACCAATCCTTTCCCCCAAAAACCCTCAATCCAAACACACTGATATATATATAAGTCTTAATCTAAGCAGCTACCGCGCGACATAAATAACAAGCTAACCTTTCTTATCTTCCATTCAACCTCAGGCCACCAAATCTCCGATCTGATCACTTCACAGAAATATCATCCTCCGGTAATTAATTTCCCTCTTATCTTTCCTCTCTCTTTTTCTCTTTCTCTCTTCCCATACGTTAAATTTCTCATTGACATTATCTCTAGTCAATATGTAGTAATTGAAGTTTCTGTAGTTTCAAATTTTGAAGGGTTTCTTTTTCTTTCTTTGTTTTTTGTTTTTTTTTTGTTTCCATAAAAATGAAGGGATGGATGTTGAATTGGAAGCATTGGTCATTGTTGAAAATTATATAACCATTGATAAGGCGAGCATTGTTATATTTGCACGAAAATAAGTTTTTATTGTTAAGAGTATAATTGTTCTACGTGGATAAATCATGAACTCCAAGATGAGCATATAAGATACAAGCTATTCCACCTAATATTAATTGGTTTTAGAGTGGAAAATCGCGTCTTTTATCATTTGTAACTATTAATAGTTGACAAGTAGGAAAATGTGTGGACGGGGGATGATTGGATATGAACAATGATGCAGTTGCAAGATGTTAATTTGTATTTGGGATGTCAATTATTGGAATTAATTATTTACTGCAAAGGGTCTCGAAATGTAAACCTAGGACTCTGAGACAATGTTGTATTCAAGACCTTGTAAATAGTATGTGCGTGCGTGTTTGTGTATGCGATAATTTTTCATGAAGCAAACGGAACCAGCTGGCTCCACTGAATAGCCAAAACTCGTGTTGCAATATTTTGTTTCCATGGACATGGTAGAAATAGTTGAAAGAAGGATAGAACAAAAAGGGTCAAAGGCTAAGGGCTGTCATGCATGAGGGCAAGAAGAGACCAAATGGATGTGAACATATGCATGCTCAAATTCTCTTCAATCTATGATGTGCTTTGATTTTCTCTAATGATTGTTTGACAAACTATGAAATATCATTGCATAATGCGCATTGGTTGATTCGTCGGCTAGTTGCTTCCCATTCTTCTCTTACATCTTTCCAGTTAGAATTAAATTCAAATAGAATCTTATTCCTATTTGGCAATGACGATTTATGGAAAAAAAATTATTCAGAGCTGTCCATGCTATGGGCCAGCTAAGTTGTTTCTGTAGTTTATTGGTTAAGAGCTTATTTATCAGACCCTACACACTGAGCTCTTTATGCTGGTGCTTGAGATTGCAAAATAACTCTCGAGGTTTCAAAGTAGTGCTTGAATTTGTTGCTCTTTGATATCACATTGCTCCCATTCACATCTCAGCTGCTTGAAAATTGATTTTCTGTTGAATTACTATTTCAAATAGTATTGTCCAGCAGTTTCACTGTAATCTCTTATTTCCAAACAATGTCGCCTCTATTCTGGATTCTTTTATTAATTAATAAAAATCATATGTTCAATACAGAGGATGTTGATCCAAATTGAGATACAGATTAAGCCTTTGATTATAGCTTTGCTTGTCTACTGACTAATCTTCGTGATGTTAACTGCATAGGGTCTTTCCACTTGAGTGGAAGTCTCCGTTAAAGTACGCCAGTCAAAGAAAAATTTGCCATGGTAAGACTTGATCTCTATTCCATCTTGTTTACTGTGACTCCACTTTATTTCATTCTTGCTGCGTGATTACAGCAAAAGTTTCTTTTGAAAGTCTCCACATGACCATTTATGGTCTTTCTCTCTTCTTTCTGGTTTTTGGTTAATCAATTCATATTTGTTCAGGTTTTAGTGTGCTATAGAGGTAGGGACTTGCTTCTTATGTTACTGTGGGGAGAATAGGGGATTGAATTCTATGAAGTTTTTGATTGTGGTAGTAAAGTCATCTTAGAGCTTAAACCTCTTGATGACTGGTGAAGTTAATGAAGATAGAAATCAGTTCTGTTCTTCTTAATGCTTATTATTTGCCACAAGTATAATAACTGAAAAGTTGTCTCACTTCTTTGGTCTTGGAGCTGAGTTTTGATTTAGTTATCTAAAGTGTTTATCAGAAACAATTTTACCAGTCCAAGAAAATCAAATTGTTTGCTGGTGACATTAATTGAAAATTGCTTTGCAAGACAACTATGGTTTTTCTTTTGTTAAATGTTTCTCAGAGTGTGGAGTCCATAATTTTAAGAATCTATTGTGATGTTGTGCTTAAAGAAGTATTATTAGCTTTGCAGTACATGAAGAGAAAAACTTAACAAAGAGTACCAATGGTAGAGTGATGATATATCAGTTTACCCTTTTAAGGTTTGCTGGATGCTGTGGGCCTCCTTTTATGTTGGCATTTGTTATGGTGGACATGTTATTATATTCTGTTATTTTTCCTATAGAAGACAAGGACCTGTTTAGTTTCCTAAACATTTTTCTGTAAACTAAACCTAGCCTTATAGAAAGCAAGGTGAATACTGGAATTTAGCAAATTGGAGAAAGGAGTACTTATTCTAAGTCAAGTTGGAAAGGTTGAATCGTAGTTCTCTGTATTCTCTAAAATCCTACTTTATTTTGACTGGCTTACTCTTCCATCACAACCTCATTGTACCCACCTTGTTGCTTGCTGCTATTCATCTTCAGAAATAGACCAAACCAAAACCAAACTAAGGCAAACCAAGCCTTATCCAGCTAGGGAAGGTCAGCTATATGGATCTGATGGTGCCACTTTGTGGAGAGCCTTCTTCTCTGTCAACTCTACGGACAGGAGATCTTGTTTGTATGTCATTCATTTTTAGAAAGTGAAAATAAGAAAGGATCTCCACAACTCTACATGCCCTAAAATGATTTTAATTGTTGCTTATGCAATGTAGTTGGTCTTCAAGAAATACTAGTAGTCGCCGAAAGATGCCAATGCTTTTTGGGATATTTTGATTTTATTTAGAAGTTGTTCTCTGATATGTCCCCACTTCTTTGGCTATAGAAAAAGTTGGGTGGAAGTAAGGATCAAAATATTTCCTTTGAAATGAACGTATTATTTCGCTGAACCACGATGATCATTGGAAGAAAATTGGAAATGCATAGATTTAGTTTATTGTTCAGAACAACTGTTGTCCGGTGAAACACAAAGAAACATAAGGAGCCTCTCTAGTGTCAGCACGCATACGACTTACAAACTATGGTATTTAAACTGAAGGGTATGAGGACCCTAGCTACTGCAAAATCCATCCATCCACAAATTTATGGAAAGTTGAGAAACAGATCTTGAAGTAGTAATTGTAAA
Source organism: Ehretia macrophylla (assembly GCA_037974665.1). NCBI lineage: Eukaryota > Viridiplantae > Streptophyta > Magnoliopsida > Boraginales > Ehretiaceae > Ehretia > Ehretia macrophylla. The sequence goes on along the minus strand of CM075775.1, from coordinate 10,081,418 downwards.
ATGGCTTCTGCACTGCATTCTGCTTTTCAGTATAAAGAAGGAAGAAAAGTGAAAAGTCGGAGGATCATGTACGCTATTTGCTTTTTGGATTTTATTCAATATCTTTTTTCTCATTTGTTAGTCTAGTCTTTGTTATACTGCAGCTGGAGTGCAAAGCAACAAATTATCCATCTGTGCCGAAACTAAAATAATGGTTTGCAAGACAGGTTTACCATTCCAGTTTTATTGATGAAGAAGGAATTACTAAAGCTTGCGGGTGCCCTCTACTTCCTCTAAAAAGCCATATAAAAGGACCTGCTCCTGTTTCAGAACAAGGTGAGACCAGCTATGCCATTTTTCTTCACAAATGCATAACAATTTTTATAAAATTGCTAATATAAGTTGTATGCAGATAGGACTGATATTGTTGACGAAGCAATTACATTCTTCAGGGCCAATGTATTCTTCAGAAACTTTGACATCAAAAGCTCAGCTGATAAGCTCCTTATCTACTTGACATTTTACATGAATGTAGCTTTAAAGAGGCTAGAAGGCTGCAGAACTTTGGCTGAAGGAACTAAGGCAATAATTAACTTAGGTTTGGAAAAGGTTCCGGTGCCAGGAGAGCCAGGATTTCCCTTCCCAGGGTTATTCTCACTTCCACAATCCCAAGAAGAGGCGGGTAAAAGATTTAAATCCTTGCTTCATCTTACCTTTTATTTAATCTTAGGTTGTTGTCAACGGTGAACTATATCATGGTGAAAGGGTTTAGTCCTTCAAAATAGATATCTGTTCTTAACAGGAAACCTTTTGTTAAAATAAATGGTAAATAACTAAACTGAAATTCAGTACACCTATATCATTATCCTCATGAAACAAGTATAAGCAAGACCCTTTGCGTGGAACTTTAGACATGGTTATTGTTGTCTAAGTAAATTATGGATGCAGAATTATTCAGGAACTATCTGAAACAGATAAGGGAAGAAACAAGCGGGAGGCTTTTGAGTGTTGCATACCGGGCCAATGGTACTCCCAATAAGTGGTGGTTGGCATTTGCAAAGAGAAAGTTTATGAACATAATTATTCCTTGAGCACTTTGTTTGACAGTGAAAAAGGAAATGAGGCCACCTTTCTGCTCGAGCTGGGTTGATTATGCGCATTTCTTCAACATCTTGTTATCCAAGTTAAGCACATGTTATTTTGCTAGTTATAAAACTATAGAAACCTAATCTTTTGCAGCTGGTGTATGAGTGAATTAGAGCATGGCCCCATATGTAACTTTGTTCTTCGAATTATTGCATCAAACCATTGTTGATCTGATTATGGTTAATATTAGTGTATAGCATTATTTTTGTGTGTCAATAAGATTAGTGAATAACATGAAAAAGTAAGTTTTTCAACAAACTCAGTTTTCCATCCTTAGATTGGTGGTAGAAGTTGTTACTCTTCAGATAACGATGCTTTGTAGCATATTTTTGTCAGATTTCCTTTAGACAGCGTAAGATCACATTTCATTCTGCAGTATACGCGCTTAAGCAATTTATATCAGTGAGACATATATCTCATTGTCAATGCACCTTGTATATATGCATAGATTATGATTCTGAATCTGCTAATTATGGTTCAGAACTAGGTAAGGGATAGTTCATGATGAAAGTGCCAAAAGGTCAGGTAAGTATTCAATCTTTGGTTCTTTTCTCTTACACAGGTTTACTAAAGGAAAACTCTATACATGTAAATATTCTTCTTCTTTCATTATATGTTTCTTTGCTATGTAAGCTCCCACCTTCAGGCAACAGCCAAAACCAAAGAGGAGTCTAGGAAAATGTAGACAAGATCTTTAGTTTATGGGACTTGTATATGTTTAAGCTATGTAAGAAAAGCTGTGTTATCATTCTCAGCTACACGAGGAATGCGTTATCCTCTTTAACTACGCATGGTTTTGTTGGACGACACTCGCTACTACTTGGGAGTGTTCGAGGCGAGTTATACGTAGGAGAGAGAACCAAGCAAAAAGGATTAGCAAGGGAGATTGGAGAACAATAGAGAGGAAGCGGAAGGGAGCAAATGAGAGAAGAAAGAGAGAATATAGATCGAGTGAGAGAATTTGGAATGTTTTCTTTCAAAATGAGCGACGGAATGTGTTTTGTAGGCGTATCCCAACATATGTCACTACCAATTATCGGATCCACTCTTCTCATGTTGGCCAACAAAAGGTTGCATAGGGTGTGCTACGGAAGCTTATGACCATCGACTCCACCTTGTCGAGTCTCTTTTTTACTCACCAATCCACATTCTTTTCTTATTTCCCGTTGTCATGTGTCTTCAAAGGCCTTGCAAGTGGTGATAGAAAAAAAAACCCCGCAAAGAACAGAGAAATAGCAGCGGAAACATAATAAAATATGTGGAAATCAATCGGGTATTGACAAACTAACATGCAAAAGCCGCAAAGCATCATAATAGAAGCAAGATTGGAAAGTTGTAATAAGTCAAAAGAGCGAGATGATGCTTTGACTTCCAAGACCTCAACGTAGAAGACTTTTAGGGAAGCACACACACTACCACGCTAGATGGAACAACGTTGAAGCGTTGATCACAATTGATACACTTCCAAATGCACTTGGCACAAAAAACGAGGAGAGGAAAAGAGGGGCGACGACTCCTTCACATACTAGTTTGTGTTTCTAGTGTCTTGTTATGTTTTCTTACTAATTATGGTAAGCTATACTTCTATTTATAGAAGCTACTAAATATAGTAAGCTACCCTTAAGCCCCAAACTAAATACAAGCCTACACCTTAAGCCCATGCCTTGTTTTAAGTGTTCTTCCAAAGCACAATACTCACAATTATTGTTTACACTCTCATTATTTATTTGAGTTGACCATGGTCATACCTTAATTTAAGTTTACTCACTAGTGTTGACTTCCAAAGTCAACATTTACCATAAGCATTATTGTTTAACTTAAACATTTAATTCTCATCTCACTTATTCAAACAAATTCCAAATTCATTCTAACAATAAGTGAAGTGCATTAAAGAACATAAGCAAGATGCGAGACAATACTTGTGCTAGCGTAATTTCTCCATCTTACCCCCCAATTCCAAACATGTGGCTTGTGTGCAACCCTATGGGTTCGAGTACCAAGACGATAGTAGGTAGAATAAGTATTACAAATCCTATTACCACTGGAACTCTTCTAGTTGCTACTATTTGAGATTGGCGTCTAGTAACACTCTCCAACAACTGGATGATTCGAAAGCTTTGGCCAAGCGATTTATCTCAAGAGAAAGAGAGCCTTGGGTTGGATGCTTCCTGTTGATTGATTCAATAGCAGCTTCTTCTACTACTTAGAGGCATCCTACTTTTTTTTTTCTTTGGCGAATGACAAGAAGGGAAGGCATCTGTGGAGGTGGTGGAATCTTTTGGTGACTTTTACCATGTAGTCTATTCCTTCTACTAGATATCTCGAACTAAACCCTAGGGTATGGTCAAACTAAGTCAAACCCCAATAGGTTGTTCCTATAATTTCATAGACGCCACATTGATTTCTGTGTGATCCAATCACACTACCATGGCTATAGATTTTATGGTCAACATCTTCATTGGATTACATATGACATTCTTTTTATTTTTATTTTTATCTAGAGTAGTGGATCCTCACGATGACACTCATTAGCTTCGCAAGTACTTGACTACATCCAATCCCAATTCAACTGGGTCTTATCTTCCTTTATTTTATTCAATGCCGAAGTATAGTGAGGTTCTTACAAGCTACTATGGTGCCTCTGGGTCCAAGGAGTACTTTGCACAACTATCACTTGAGAACCTACTTATTGACTTAAGCAAATTAAGACCCCATCGAGTGTTCATGACACATCGTGTTTGGTGTATGTATCACCAAACACAACTATGTATTAGTCCAGGTGTCTCATAACAGTGATTAATGACGTTGATCACTCCTCCAATATATAGCTAAATGCATATAGGTCTTGATAGATTGATTTATCAATGCCTATTCTCGATATATCTTATGACCTAGAACACTATTAGAAATCTCTCAAATATCGAGTCTCATCTACCATAACTCTTATTGTCCGACCCATATCGATATATCCATGGGCTTGATCATTTATTCATAACTATGATGCAAATAATAATATTGTATATAAATGATAAAAGAATACCAAATGATACTCTCATTATATTCAAACTATACATACAAAGACTATTGGCTACAAGATATCATTCATCATTCTTCACCAAATGATTGACTTGAATGACATATCTCTAACAAGTGGCTAGAAAGAGGTTGCCTACTTGAGGTCAACAATGCTGACGCATCCCATGGAAAGGCTTAGAGTCTCGAAATGACTTAAACAAAGGTAAAAAGGTGTTATGAAATGCCACGATTCGGACCTCCACTTAATTTTACCAAAGCTTCATCTTGTTCATGAAACCTTAAGGTGTGCCTACTCGACATAGACATTGGGGACCTTAGTAGACTCGAGGCATCTCAATTGACTAGGAAGAATAGAGATAGCTAATCGCTGACAACCTAGTGATGGAATCCATACACATGTGGGATTTCCTCTTAGCTCAATTTTTGTGTTTTCCTTATAAGGTGATTTTGTGGGTTCTATTCTAGTCACTTTTCACAATCATTCAACTTCTAATTGTACTCTAAACTTGGCCATTTTTCTGTAGGACTTATGTCAAAAAGGTGTAAATTCCTACGACCCTTAGTATTAGACATGGTTAAGATTTTGAGTTTAGGAGCCTTTTACAAGTGATATGCGTGTTATGACTCTAGTCAACACCCCAAATGAGCGACGTGCCATTCATCATATGACCATTTATCCACATTGTTGGACCCATGACAGATAAGAATTTAGCTTTATCTATATGTAAAACTAGTTGAACAAGGCATATTGATGGACATGTGACAAACAAGAATTTGACTCTATCTTCATGTACAAACAGGTGAATAAAGCATAAGCTAGATTGATAACTGAGATGCTGCTTTCATAAATTTGATAATACCAAGTATTACGACTTTGCTATCCATTATGTGTTCCATTGTGGTCCCAAAAATTGGGAAAAATATATTAGAAGTTTTGTTAATACTAGGGAAGTTAGATGAATTTGACAATTTAATGAAGTATGGTGAATTTGGAAATTTAATGAAGTATGCATTTGCTTTTTATAGAAAGTATTATAAAAATGGAAGATGAAAGAGATGACAATTGTGTTGGAAATTTTTATAAAATATGGACTTACATTAATTAATTGTTTTGATTTTTATAAAACAGGTTGATGGATAGTCCTTGATTGGTAAGCCTATATGTGATCATACAGTTATTGGACTCAACATCTTGGTTAATTAAAAGTCTAGTTGGGTAGATAAGTATTGGCTATTAGTTTTACTGAAGTCCGTAATGAGAGGGCCCAGTAGAACTCTTATTTGAGCTAGGTGTCCTTTCTAACTCTTGCACTATAAAAGGATGTTACACGTTTTGTAATATTATCCTAAGCTAGTCCCATTGAAAGCTGCCAGAAAGTATGAGTATAAGGAGGAAGACCTAGTACGTTGTATTGCACAACGATTTAGCATATTACATGGCACAAATAGGTACGTTTACTTATCTCATAGATTCGGTGTTCTAATTTCATATATGAATTCTAGAAATTTTGTGACGTTGTGAATCATGGTATCATGAATAAATTCTACATGTGGTATCAAAGCCAAATTATATATGATTTAGAATCATAACGATGATAAATTTTATTAATGTTTATTACTATGATCACCTCTCATGAGCATTGAGATGTGATGTCGTCGGAGCCAACACTATATTGATAATTTTGAATTTCTGTTGATTATGTAACATGCATCAAGTTCTTGTGTGCGAACGGTAATAGAAAATAGATGTAGGTCAGTCGGAGAACTAGTTGGCCTTGGATGTTCGTAAAATAGCATGATCTTGAAATTAGATAATGTCACGACCCCACTTTTCGCTAATACCGTCTCTGATACCATAAAGAAATAGAACAATATCCAATCTTACAAGAACACCAAACAACCTGGGATCGTGATGCCACGGGTTTAAAAAGATCACTCCTCCTAAGTCCGTTAAGGTACATTTCGTTAGTCCGTACACTAATATTCATAAAACAATACATCCAATGATTGAAATATCTCAAATACATTCAAAAATTCCATACAACAGGCCTTCGTAACAACTCTTTAACCCCAAGTAATCCATCTCAACATTTATTCTCCAATACATCAATATATACAACATATGAGCGCCAAGAATAGACATTACAACATAATCTATATAAACTCTTCAGTTAGCAATATACATCATCTAGAACAATACAAGCAAAGCTATCACTTCCAAATCCTTGAGGCTAAAGCTCGGCTCCACCTGAAATGTTGTTATGAAATGGGGTGAGTTTCACAAACTCAGTGAAGGGAAAATAAAGAGAGTTTTGAAAAGCATTTTAGATTTTAGAAACTCCTATAGAAAACATGACATGAACAAGAACATGCACATCGAGTATAATTGTGCGAGAATGTAAATAACCACATAGCAAGGATACGCTCGTTCTGTTGATAGCGATCCCCTATATGCCAACACGAACTCTTCCCCTATACGCCCGCGGATGTACTTCAGATGTACATCAAACCTAAGATCCAGATCCAGTGAATTCTCCATTCACAATGGGATAGGGATTAGAACCCCGATAGTTATGTCATCGCTTGGCAAGCCCTATACCGCCCAAAGCAACATGAACGTTACCGTGTCTGTTTTAAAGGTTGCAACCTTTCGCATCACTTCGCATACGCATTCACACATAACACATTCACGTATCATGACAAATAAGGGAGAACAACAAAGTAGGTTGTCCCTCCAATCACGTTAATAAGTAAGAACACATTTGTTGGGTAACAAAGTAGGCTACCCAACCATTTGGAAACACTTTAAACATTTAAACATTTCATTTGGAAAGCTTGTACATTCACGCTATTGTTTTCATGGAAACATTCTAATGCACTTTATTTCGATAAAATATGACATAACTATAATTTAAATGAAGTTGCAAATATTAGGAAAGTAGCATGAAAACACATAAAAGCACCCTTTCCCTTTAAACCTTCAATTTCCTTTCACATTTATTCCAACTAATCAATCACTTCATCTT